>VZSJ01004848.1:79484-90992 GCA_013398405.1 Pheucticus melanocephalus
CTGCACACAAGATGCTTGAGATAAGCTCATCCCAAGATCTGTGAGTCAAGGCAGCTGCAAAACAGTAATTTCCTGTCACAGGAGGGCATGGTGAAAAAGACCTTTGCAGTGAATTATGCTCTTACTACAGAGTGAAAGGAATGCATGGAATGATTTAGCCAAGCTGTGTATAGCCCAAGGCTCTGTGCCAAGGAATGGGGGAAGATGGTCAGATCCCTTTTATAGCTTAGTCCCACCCAGCTGGAAAGACGCAGGGCAAAGTGGCTGAAATAGCACAGATGGAAAATACCAAGAGTTGCAGAGAGCAAGGACAGGGAGCAGGGAGAGCATATGAAACAGCACTTGTGAGGAATTTTTCTTCCAAGACAAAGCAAAAGGTGCTTGGAATTGCCACAGCAAACAGGTTTGGGCCAGTAGGTGTATAGATTGGGAGTCCCCGAGACAGAAGCCTGCAAGGACATGAAGCAGCAGCATGCACACATTGTGCTTCAAAATCTCTATTTCTGCAAGACATGAAGCTGTCCCCACTGGTAGCTTATCTTTGTTGCAGTTAGTTTAACCCTTGAGGGAAGGAGGGACTTGAAAAGGACATCATGGGAAGTCATAGAAAAGGCTATCACGATGCTCATTCCTCATGGAGATGCAGAAAATGCAGCTCTGAATGCATTGGCAGCCACCAGGACAGTGACAAGAACTTGTGTTAATATCTGTAGGACTGATAGAAAGCATTTATATTCAATACCAAATACTGTGGCTCTTTTTAACTTTGTACTACTTAAAGGATCGAGGTAGTAAAGAGCCCATAAAATTCAGGCTCCAGTTTTGGATGTTAATTTCACAGTCCAAAACATTCAGGTTCTGCAGATCTCTGTGTTTCTCCCTGTTTTGCTTGAGCTTCCTTCTATCTATGGGCCTCCCATGACCAACACTTGCTCAATTTAGGGAATCTCTTGGTCCCTAACCACCCACAACAAGTTCTCAGCCATCCTGCAGCCCCTCAGAGCCGAGGCTGTGAGGGAGCTTGTCCTGGAGGGGATGGGCTGGAGACTGGTGACACTGCCACACCACAGACAACCAACACTGGCCCTCAAGAAACAAGAAGCCACTACTGATGACATCCAGGCAGCTTATGGTGAGGAGCAAAGGACTCACAAAGGACTCTGGGACCAACTGGAAGTAGCCATGCAGATCAACAGCCCGAGACTGGCCAGAAGGCTTTTAGAACTTTCAATGAGAGACTATATATATGTGTGTCATTTATTAGTGTACTTACAATTCCTGTCTCACAACCTTTGTAATTAATAAACACCCAAAGGACATGTTTTACAGAGATTTAAAAAAATAAAGGGTTTGAGCATGATGATTACGTTTTTTATCTGCTGCAATTTGTATTTGAAAGCTAATAGTTTTTTTCCTTATGAGCAGGGTCTAATTAGGTATGAAAAATACAGAAAGGTTCATGAAAAGGGAGAGTAAATAGCACAACAAATGTTTTCATGTGGTTGAAGCACTCGACTGGAGGTCAAAGAGTCAGATTTTGGTCTCAGCTCTGCCACGGAGTAATCTGTGGTTTTGGTTAAAATGCTTTGCCAGATCTGGACTAAATGCATTAGTAACTGTCTGTCACTGCTGTGATGGACATGACACACAGAAATGCCACTCAACTACTGTCTAGACCCAAGGATATTACATTCCTGCTGGTTGGCACTAACATGTGCATACCTTCCAGCCAACGCTTTGATCAGACTTTACATCAAAGCCCTACAGACAAGTCTTAGGTTGACACCTTCTGCTACCTAAATCTACAGGGAAGCTCTGAGCCTTGAGCTGGTACACCCTACACAAGGGACAGCCAGGTGGCAATGCTCATGGATGGATGGTTACTTCTTCACACAAGTGACCCAGGATCTCATTCTTGCTCCACTGGATATAAGGGAGAGACTTGGTTTGATATCCTGACACATCCAAGATTTCTCACTCTTTTCTGGGACACGTTGTCAAGATCCTTATTGTCATGGGATGGGAAATATTCTCTGAACAGAAATTTTGGGCAGTGGAATCTAGCAGCAAGGCTAAAAAGGCTAGTGCTGAAGCAGGAGGGTCATGTCCTGGCTAGAGGTGTTTAAAGCAGGTATCCATTTTCTGACCTAGCTAGTGAAAGGTCTTTGTTTCCCCAACTGTGGAGATCTCTTCTCTCTATATATTGTCTCAAGGAAGGCAGCACCTTGCACCCGGCATATCTGAGGATTTCATCATGTGACCAAGGGCAAAAAAAGCCATGTTCTACAACAGCCACCAAATTATTTTAAAAGTAGAACCTGAAGTCCTCGGAAGTACACATATGCCCAGATCCTATTGATTTCCATAGTATTTCCTTACACCTCTTAAACCTGCTGAGCACATCAGCTGTAAAGTGGAGGTACATCAAATGCCTCCTTTGTCTGGTGTTCATGGGAAAAGTAAATCTCTTATCAAATGCTTACTCAGTGTTTGTAGCGGCTGCTGGAGTCCAACCTGCATCTGTTGCTAATGCAGCTGATGACTGAGACCAACCCTGTTGAGGAAGATGGGAGGAAGAAGGGGATGAAAGGCTGGGGGTGACACAGCAATGTGTGACTGAAGACCAAACAGCCAGCCATGCCCTGGGCTGGAGCACTGAAAGCATGACCATCAACTCGAGGGATGGGATTCTGCCCCTCTGCCCCACTCAGGTGAGACCCCACCTGCAGAGCTCCTCCAGCCCTGTGCTCCCCAACATCAGAAGGATGTGGAGCTGCTGAAGTGAATTCAGAGGAGGCCACAGAAATGCTTTGAGGGCTGGAGCCCCTCTGCTCTGGAGACAGGCTGGGAGAGCTGGAGATATTCAACCAGGAGAAGAGAAGGCTCCAGGGAGAACTCAAACCCCCTGCCAGAGTCTAAAGGGGGCTTATAAGAAAGATGGGGGCAAACTTTATGGTAGGATCTGTTGAAATAAAGCAAGAGATATTGACTTTAAACCAAAAGAGGGTAGATTTAGACTAGATGTAAGGAAAACATTTTTTACTGTGAGCGTGATGAAACATTGGAACAGATTGCCCAGTGAGGTGGCAAATGCCTTATCCCTGGAAATGTTCTAGGCCAGGCAGGACAGGGCTCTGAACAAACTGGTCTAGTAGAAGGTCTCTTTGTCCATGGCAGGGGGATTGGAGTAGATGACCTCCCACCAAACTATTCTATGTTTCTAGGATGTTTTCAGGAGTCTGTATGCAAATGCCACAAGCCCTTAGAGAGCTATCAGAACAATCAGAGGTGTTTTGGAAAGGACATAACTGCATAACTCCCTGGTCTCTCATATGTCCCCTTCAGATTTTTAAGTATTCTTGTCTGGAGAGCTTTCTGGATGTAAGTTTTGGGTCTTCACTTGCCTTGAAGCTTTCACTCTTTTTGGGGATCTGAAGCCAGTAGCAGTAGGAGTTTTCCTCCTAACAGCAACTTTCACACACACAATGATGAGCATTTTGGGTGAGCCGTCACTAACATTCTCAGACCACAGAAAAACATCATAATTTGATGGCTCCTGAGATGACTGGAAGATGTAAAAGGAGAAAGGGTGGAGCTGGGGGAGATCCCAAAGGACAGAGAGTAGCCTGTTCCCACACAAGGGTGGGTGTGATGCTGATCCTGGTCATTTGCTCAGGGCAAACCAAGGGCATGTTAACAGAAGTCAAGAACAGGAATTAAATGGAGTGGGTGGGAGAAGAGCCCTTTTCAGAGATGCCATCAGTCACAGATGAGCTCCTAATAGGACCAATATGCTGAGAACCTTGCAGACTAAAAATTCCATATCAGTGTTCCAAGCACTGGGGTGGAGAACAAAAATTGACCACAAACATAAGCTGAAGCTTTAGTCATCATCTATAGAAATGAGAGCTGCAGCAGTTGCCTTGATCAGAGCTGCTTCTTATTTGAAATGGTCCCATGTAGAGAAATTTTGAATCAGAAATGGAGGGAGGCCAAGAGGGAATGAGACATTAAGCCACCACAAGGGATGAAAGGGATAATATGTCAATATGTAAACAGCCAGAAATCTCCAGGGTAGCAGAGATGAATATTAACTTAGAGCAAGAGGACAGTGATGACAATGGCCAGTAATGACATAGGGTAAGAGGCATTGAAGCTGAATTGGTTTTGCTGTCTGCTCTTGGTTTCACATGCAAGTGGATTGAAAGGTCAATGAATAGGCATTTCCTGTCTGAATCCTCATTGTTCAGCCACTGCTGGTTTTATTTTAGTGTAGAATTGATATTAATTACTTGCAGAGCATCACAGATGTAGACCTGTAGGAAGAAAGGCATGAGATCAAAACATGGGAAATGGGCATCCAACTCCTTCCTGCACTGCCCCACCTCGCAAAACTTTTGGCCAGACTGCTCAACTAGCTCTGAGATGTTGCTCCTCTACAACACAGATGAAAACCTGCCCTGGTCTCTCTTGCTTCCTGAGATATGAGCTCCTCATGCCGACCTCACTGAAAGGGTGCCTTGGGTTCCTCCAGGTCTTCTACCTTCCTGGAAAGTAGTTGATTTGGCAAGGGCTCAACATGCTGAAAGAAAGCAAAGGTTTGGGTCACTGAGCAAGTGATTCTGCTGACTTGGAAGTGGCCGGGGACCTTTCCAAGCTCTTTTACATACAGGTTAAGGGCTTGAGGATGACTGTGTTGAATCAGAGCAGGTCTGTTCCCTTTCCCCATCCCTTCTGGGGTGTAAGGGTGGAAAAGAAGCACGCAAACAACACCAGTGGGTAGTGACACTGCTCCAATAACTCCTCTGAGCCTACAGAGTTGTGGCTTGGGGACTTGTAAAGCCCCAGGTTACACATTTGTGCATGAATATGAATATCAGAATTCTCTTAAGGATTTTTCTTCCCTTAGTTAAACAGTGGTCTCTAGGATCTGTATAAATACTCGGTGTTGATAATACCTGCTGACAAGGGTGTCCATAACTAGACTCCAAACCTTGTGAATCATGACATTTTTATACACCTACTGCCCAATAAAATCATTTGATGACCCAAATTCTGTCATTACCAGAAACAATGTGTGATTATTCTCTATGATCTGGAGTACCCTGTTTTGTAGAGATATTTATTGTGTCTGTCTCATGCAATCTCTTATGAGATTGGACAGTCATAATTTTTTCCTACGTTTCTGAAAATAAAATTCTTCATTCTGATCCTTTAAAATCTTCTCTAATTCTGCTATATCTTTGATGAGGGGTAAACTCAGAGCGCAAAAGACCTTTCGAGAAGTTGTATACTCTGTGGTTTCTTAAGTGACATCATCTTGTATTTCTCTATCCCTTCCCAGGTAATATACAGCTCTTTTCCCATAATAGTTTTTCCTGAATATTTTTTAGTTGCAGCTGAGTGTTCAGCTGACATTTCATAGAACTTATTTTGTATGACCCCAACATTTCTTTACTGAGAGCTAAAGAGTGTTTCAGAGAGAACTTCGTTTTGAGGAAAGAAGTTGTTCGTGCTAATCTACACAACATAGTCTTTACTACCTTTGTCTTTAATCCCTCAGCCACTCCTTCTACAGAATTTGTTGTGTAATGGAATACAACTCATATTTTTGGCAGTTTCCTTTAGTTACTAGAAATATCAGTTTATGCGATACCTGCCAGTCCCTCTACTGCATTTCCCTGCCTCTGGCATTGGTAAGCAGTGACTGCTTGGAGCAGGGGAGTGGGAGCAAACTCCTCTCTGCTTGCAACATCTGCCTGGGTGAGCAGGTACTGGAACAAGGACAATTCCACAGCAAAGTAATGAACTGAAGCAGAGTCATAGCACTTTTTAATCATGCTTTCCTGTCCTTCCCAGGACTTAACCATAGAATGAGAGAGCAGTTCAGATTGCGAGGGACTTTAAAAATCATCTTGCTCCAATCCCCCTGCCATGGGCAGGGACACCTTCCTTAGATCAAATTGCTCCAAGCCCCATCAAACCTGGCCCTGAACACTTTCATGTGTGGGAGAGCCACAATTTCTCGAAACAGTCAACCTATTCTTCTCATGCATTAGAAGAAACGTGACCTCCTTTATTGCCACAATGACCAACAGCCTTGCAGGCAAATCTCAAAGAAAGCCCTTACTGGCAGGCAGGGAGCTGGGTAATTTCTTAATAGAGTCTCTGGAAAGAGTTCAGTTATAACCATTCCTTAAGTTTGGAAAGAAACATTTTGTGTGGGTTGCTCCAGCACTTAAGGTCCTCCTACCATGTCTGACTTACAGATCAAGAAAATAGTTTCCCTGTTAGATGGGATTAAAACAAAAGAAGTATCTTGTTTTAGTCTTCCTAAACTTCTCAAAAGTCACAGAAAAGCAAACAAGAAAAGAACCGAACTACTCAGTCACATAAAACTATTTCTCTGTCTCTTCTCATCCATGCTCCTATGTGGAACAGCTGGGAGGAGCAGCAAACAAGGGCAACACTGGAAAAGTAAGCTGCTTCCCTCTCTGTTCTTCATAAAACCCTCTACTACCTAAGTAGAGCTGGTAAAGCTCGGTTAAGGTATCTTGACAGCTTAATTTACTGTTAGTCTTTTTCTAGCTATATGGTCCAAAGCAAAAAAAAAAAAAAAAAAAAAAACAAAAAAAAAAAAAAAAAAAAAACAAAAAGAAAACCAACCTTTTTCCTTTTTTGGCATTTGGCCTGAAGCTTATTTATAGGTACACAGGGAAATTTATCATTCCCATTCTCTCTTTGGTGTGTATGGTATGGATAGCTCCCTCCTGAGTTTGGCAGCAATAAGCTTTGCTCACCATAGTCACAGGAAGCCCTTCAGCAGTATGAAGCTTGACTTGAATCCCCTCAAACTTCTCAATTACAGCCATGTCAAGGGTCTGATGACATTTTTCTGCACCAGGGCAACTCTTTGAACTTTGTGAAGTAGCAGTCACCCCAGAGCAGAGGCATGGGTTGTGATAGGGCTTGGGGAGCACTGACCCACCTCAAGGGCCTTCTCATGAACCTCAGCAGATACCAGGCCATGACTGTCCCCACCCTAATATGAAGTCTAATAGACAGTTGGATTATTTGACATATAGAAGCCAAGGAAAGCAAAGCTTTTGCTGTGGGAGGAGTGTTTCAGAATAGCTGGAGGTCATATCAGAGGTGAAGAGCATAAACCAACCCCAAATCTGCCTTCTGGATGGCTAATCAGGCTGAGCCAGGCTGAGGATCAGATGCTGTCTCCTCTGCAGCCAGACTCTGCTATCACACTCCACTGGTGCCAAAAATTAATAGTGTGACAATCACCTCTCCAGAGGACAAATCATTCACAGTGTAAAAGGTGCATCTCACTTTTTGAAGTGCTTGGAGTAGTACAAAGCCCTGTTTCCTAATGAGCTGCAGCTCTTGGTTGATTCCTGTGGTTCCTGTAAAGCTGGTGAGCTCTAACTCACCTTTTTCTTGCTGTGGAGTCGTTTATAATGTTCTCTCTCTTACCCCATTCTCAGATGAGCATTTGGAGGATGTCTCTCCTGCCCAGGGAGAACATGACGCAGCTGAAACATGAAATAGACACAAACACCCACTCACAACTCACAAAAGCCTTCTTTTGGGGGATTGTACATGGTTAGAATGATTTACACCCAAACACAAAAGAATTAGAGAAAATTCATAATTTCCAAGAATTTGGGGTTACCTGGAACCTTTGAGATAATCTTATCTGGGTTGTACAACTCAGGCCAAAAAACTACACCAAATGGTTTCTGAATTAAAGTGCTTGGTTTTTTGGGTTTGTTTGTTTGTTTTTGTTCCTTTCTTCCAATAAGCTGGGATTCCATAGTATCTAATCTTCTGTTTCACTTTGTGTTGCTTAATTAATTCTGTGCTTCAGTTCCCTCTGGGCAAAATATAAACAACACTACTTCACTCTTTCACATTATTGTAGCTATTAAATTTTTGTAGAGTCATTCAGATACTACAGTAGTGAGAACTATGGAAAAATCTATACATAAACCAGAACTGTTTATGTTTCTGCTGATAGCAGAGATATCACAGAGATTTTCATCTATAAGTGGGGGAGGTGTTGGGGCAGGGTTGGTTTGTGTTCTTTTTTTATAAAATCCTCAAGTGTGGAGTAGATGCTGCTTCTGTTGTATTACACACTGAAAAAAACCCTTAAGCTCAGCATCACCAGAGTACAAAAAAAGGGAACAAATACTTCTTTGCCTCAGTGTCATTCTTCACATCTTCAAAGCGCTTTACAAATATCTACCAGGAAGCTGACTTTCCACTCTGATGTTCAGATTCCCAGGGTATTGTTTCTATTTTGGTGAATTGTTTGTTATGACAGCATGACCTTCCTGAAAGAATAGTTTCAACATTTGAGAACCCATCCCTAGCAGAACTACATCTGAAACTGCATTTTTCAGGGCCTCATATAAAATATATCTAAAAAGATGTGTCAGTAATCTCATTCTTTCTTACAAACTGACCAGAAGTTGTTCATAGAGGGAAGAATGAACCAAGACTTTCTCCTCCAATGCCCACCAAGGAGGTTGAACGTATGCTTTCATGGAAGGAATTGAGATTTAAGATTATAAACACAGTTTTTGCAGGGAAAAAAGATAGAAGTTGAAATGACATGTGCTAAGGAGACCATCCTCCTGTGATTCCCACCTTCAGAGGTGATGAAGAGCAGAGAGCTGTGGGGCTGCTCCTGGGACAGTGAATTGAGAATAGAAAGCTGAGCTTTGGGTGAGATGCCTGGAGGATTTGGCCCTGGTCCTGGGCAATGGTCATAGGAAGGAGCTCTCCATAAATCATTCTTCCTGGAGAGCTCCAAATAGACTTGCCTGAGGAACTGAGACCCCAGAAATCAGTCTAAGGACTTCAAGGCACAGCCTCTCCAAACTCAGAGGTGGGAATGCACCCCTTTTACTGTGAGTGAGCAATACAGCATGGCCAGCACGGGGCAGTGGGACTGTGGGAGTTGGCATCTATGTGTTTGCTTGGATTGGTTTGCCAGACCCTTCTTTATGAGCACAGTAGTGAATGTGTTCCAGAGGCCTTCAAGATGGTGCAGTGAAAACCAACTGCTCAGACAAAGTCTCAGTAAAGGGTCCAGCTAAGAGAAAAGCTGTAAAATGAGCCCAGGCAAGAGAAATCATCTGCATAACTTCACTCTGGAGGAAACCATGGGCTTCTTTCACTTGGAATCTTAGATTCAAGGTAAAACTTTCGGTCACTGAAAATGAAGGAGGAAGGCAGAAAAGAAGAAACTGCTCACTTAGGTTTTCCACTGCGAAGTTCTGCAGTGGTTTGGTTTTTTGCTTCCCTCTCCCCACCTAAACATTAAACTTCACTTTTTCTTGTGAGCAAACACATCCAAGACTCCCAGCAGCATGGGCACTGAAATCCACCACCAGCACAGGCTCCCACCTACCATGAATATCAAGAGGATTGGGGTCTTCAAGAAGTGTAAATCAGGGGGATTTCTTTGAAGCCCAGATACTGTGCCAATTTATACCCAGAGAAGGATGTGAACCTTTGAGTTTGTCACTTGTTTCCACTGGAAAAAGGGCAGACCCAGGTCTTGCTACTAAAAAGAGATCAAAGAGGTGCAGTTTCTTGGAAAACCAGTCCCTAAAGATTTCCTGCTGCTTCTGTAGGAGAAGTGAAGAAATAGCCAAACAGAAAAAGCAAGCAACAGGGTTCCTGGTATAACCAAGCCTTCTGTAAAACATCTTTCTCCATCTGGGATGTGTATAATTGCTATCTTCCGGTTCAAGCCATAAATAAAAGGCACTGTAAACATTTCAGAAGGGCCTTGATTCATCCTACCTAAATATAGGCAATGAGCTGTGCTTTCCATGTTACAAGCACGTCATTCCAGGCTCTGTCTCCTAATAACAGGGCATGTCGACTTTCTGTGCCATTTTCTGAGCCAGAGGAGCAGTGACAGGGTCCTGATCTAAGGCTGATAGTCGTGGTTATGGCTCTCACTCTCTAGACTCAATGGTTTGCTTTGAATGTGCCCAGCCTTGACTCTGCTCTGAACTCTTCAAGCCCTAATAAGCCCAGAAAGTCGACTGAATTCTGGGCTGCACCAAAAGCTGCATGACCAGCACACAAGGGAGGGGATTCTGCCCCTCTGCCCCACTCAGGTGAGACCCCACCTGCAGAGCTGCCTCCAGCTCTGGGTCCTCAACATCAGAAGGACGTGGAGCTGCTAAAATTAGAGTCCAGAGGAGGCCAGTCCAAGGATACTCCAATGACTGGAGTCCCACTGCTCTGGAGACAGGCTGGGAGAACTGGGGGTGTTCAGCTTGGAGAAGAGAAGGCTTTAGGAAAACCTCACTGCCCCTGCCAGAGCCTGAAGGTGCTGCAAGAGCTGGAGAGGGACTTTGGACAAGGGCCTGGAGGGACAGGACAAGGGGGAATGGCTTCACCCTGCCAAACAGCAAGGCTAGATGGGATATTGGGCTGAAATTCTTCCCTGTGAGGGTGGTGAGACCCTGGCAAAGGTTGTGCAGAGAAGCTGTGGCTGCCCCATCCCTGGCAGCATCCAAGGGCAGGCTGGATGGCTCTTGCAGCAACCTGCTCTAGTGGAAGGTGTCCCTGCCCAAGGCAGGGAATGGAACTGGAAGGTCTCTTCCAACCCAAACTACCAGTGTTGGTTTTAGGGCTGGACTGGAAGATCATAAGGGTCTTTTCTAAGCGAAATGATTCTATGATTCTGTGTGTTTTTCCATTCAGTCTCTGCTGATCCCACAAGGAGAGTGAAAACAGAAAGGTTTCAAATGCTCTGGGTGGTAGATCAGGCTGTTGGGAGGCATTTGAAGGTACACTGCTTTTTGAACCAGCGTCAGAAGTCTGCATGACTGTTTTTTCTCCCGGATTAACTTCAAACCGCAACAGAGCCAGAGGACTGGAGGAAAATGAACAAAAATGGGCAAGCCAGATTTGAAGGCTTAAGTTTCTTCAGCGCAGTCTGTAGGAAACATTTATTTAGGAGTGCATTGTTACACACAGACAGAGGCTTTAAGACCTGATGTCCTGTTAATGTCCACAGCTAAGGTGGCACAAAGTACTGATGTGATTTAGTGGTTATTTTCCTGCGTATCAAATTGTGTGTGTCATCACCTCATCTCATCCCCTTCTGATGACTCACATGGTCACCCTCCCAGCACAAGTGTGGAACAGAGAAAATTTTATGTCCTGTTAGTACAGTGTGGCAAAGGGAGGCTCATTGCTGTGCCCCAGGAGAACAGGAAGCTCACATGGGAGCTCCTGTGCTCAGAGAACCAGAACCTCCTTTCTCACACATGTATTAGTAAGAAGTGTTCTAGACAGTTCAAACTCTTACGTGGTTTCTTGAGCTAGGCTTCAATAAACTCATCCTGGTGTGGTTAGCCTGCCCTGATGGACTCAACAAGTGTGAGAAAGGAAATAATTCTTTATCCCTGGCAGAATATTATCAGACATGCATAAGTGTTATGTCTATAGAGAGAAAAACTGGGT
>VZSJ01004848.1:91392-112858 GCA_013398405.1 Pheucticus melanocephalus
TAACCCAAACCAACAGAGCCCTTTCAGCATCACAATTTTCTTGCAAGGGCACACAGGGAGCAGCATAGGTGGGACATACGATCAAAACAACAGCACCAACCAGCTTTATTAGATAGGTTGAATAGGGGAAAAGTATGGGACTTTTTCCCCTCACAGTGGTTATCAAAGGGAACGTGTGTTTAACCAGATTCTAAATGTCTCACAATATTTTTAGGTAGCTGAAGGATTAACACAACCTAAAGACTCCCCTCCTCACCAAAGTGCAGGGAGCTGTGTCCTGCAAAAACCCAGATGCTAAAGAGCCTCAAAGCTCTCCCAGACATTTGTTGTGACTATGACTATCAAAATCACATCATTGTTATTTGAGCAGAGGGAGTGGCTGCAAATTCAAACATAGCTGCTTGTTGCCTGAAAAACTGTGGACTCTGAGAGTTTTGATAAACTTTACTGGAGGGGGGGGGAGGTTTAATCCAAAACCCACAGGGATGAATGGGACAACTTCAAACTAACCACAGCCTCTGCCTGTATGTATTTAAGCAACTTCATATGGGGACAATATGACCTCATACAGGGATACAGAAAAAAAATAGTAATTCTTAGCTAAAACATCTCAAGCAGTGAAGACTGTAGAAATTCCTAGGATTCAAGCTGAGTTAAAGAAGAAACTAATAATATTCAAATACTGGAGCCAGAAAGGTTAGACTAGTCAAGAGAAAATAGTTCTAAATTAATGAAGGCCGTTTGCTCCCCTCACAACCTTTTTTTGAAGAGGCTTGTGGAGTGAGCTGTAAGTTTAACATCAGCAGCTGCAGATAAATGCCATCAGAGGCTGATTCTCTGCAGGAGAAATCAGCTTTATCTCACAAATCAAAAGCAAACAGCACTGGTAATAACAAAACTGTCAGCAACAGGACTTCACCCACACTAAGGAAAGTTCTGCCAGATCCTCAGTCTGTCACCTACAAAGATTGGAGGTTTCATCCAACATTCACTTCAAATAATACATTTTGTAAGGGAGGGGAAATATCACTTGGGTACTATGAGGAAGTTGTGGTATCCCATTTGTTTGCCAGTCTGATTTTTGGTCTTGTTAAAGGCTCACCTGGGTGGATCTGCTTTAAGGCATCTGTCTATGGATTGGTTGATACCAGTCTGTTTGTTGGTTGTAAAAGTCCCAGTTCTGCTTTGCTTATCTCATTGTGCCAGGAGCTGAGCCAGCTCCTGAGCCAGGATCACTGAGCAGGACAGCAGGGCTACTCATTCCCAGCAATTGGCAGATAGCTAGTTGTCTGAAAGCTTTTTGCCTCTAAAAATCCTTGTTGTTGCCATTGTCCAGGTCAGAAGAGGAGGTAAATTAAGATATTAATTTTGACATGTTATTTTTTCAGTATCTGATGGTCTCCAGGCCAGAGACGTGTTACTTTTCCAGGTTTCAGTGGGACTCCTTTAGGAGAAAGGTATCCCCTTGCTCAGAAATAACATTTTGTTCCCTTCACTTTTCTGCTGCATATTCCTGTGGGGTTGGTTGATCACCCCATGGGCGTGGCAGAAGAGGCAAGACTGATAACTGTGCATACCAGGACACATATTCAGAATAATATTCTAATGTTTGAGGCAGATGAATTGGAAACACATGCATCTCCACAGAACTGAAAGCTAAAGCAAAGCTGGCTATCTGCTGGATTTTATGTACTAATACTACCAAAGGAATCAATTATGAATGAACGCTGCTGAAAAATATGAAGCACTACTTCAGGATTGTCCTTAGAAATGCCCTTTCTTCTCCAATGCAATTATCTAAATGGCACCTACCTCTGAGCAGGCAGATGGTGAGGTTGCTTTATGCATGCAGCTGACTGCTGGTCCCAGGAGAGTGTGGAAGTCCCTGCAGGGACTAATTTCAGATAATTTCAGATGCCACAAGCTCTAAGCACCTGGACAGACACATTGTCCACAGGGAAAGCCTGGCAGTCACCTTCAAGGCAAAGATTTCTCATGTTGGGACTGGGCATTTGAAATCCTTGGCCCAGGGAGACAGAAAGGTGGGTCTGGGATTTAAGGGAAGATCATAGGTTCTGCAGGAGAAATTGTGACATGTTTTACGTGTATCCATGGTCATTAGCTGACATTTGGAGAACAGATCTCAGTATTCACACTGCCCCAGCCTTGAGCCTCACCTACCACAGAGCAGCCAAAGCAAAGAGAAAAGCAAAATGCAGGTGATTTTTTCCTTCCATTTTCTTCAGTTAGTTTCTCAGAGACTAATAAATGAGACAATAATTGGTGTCAGGACATTGGGATTTTGTGTCCCATTCCTTTAGTTCTCTGAAGCTGTGCTTCTTGGCTGAGTTAACACTCTGTTATGAAGATAGAATTTTCAATAAAGCTGCCTGGGTAAAGAATCCAGTACTAGAACAGGCCTGGGAAAAAATTATGCCTGCAAGACAGTTGTGATTTGTCCAAAAGACTATATGCATAAATTGAATTCACAATCAGCAATATAAAGTATAAGTGATATACATGCACATATAAATATAAGTGCCATATGTGCCACCAGCAAAATCTCCGTCAGTGTTTATTTAAAGTTCTGTCTTCTGATTTTATTTCCTTTCCTCATTTTTTTGTCTGCCACGTCCAAAGTTTCTGAGTTCTGAAAGCTTTTTTTGCCTGAGCCCTAAGTTCACAGGCTCTCTTCCTGATAAAGCAGATAAACATCTGAAGCAAAGGGGCTCTGCTAGGACACAGCCCAGCCAGCCTGGGGACCTCTCAGACCAACAGAGCTGGATGCAGCTGGAGAGTCTGGGAGAAAGGAACTATCTCAGTTCAGATAAGAATTTTTAACTGTCTGAAACAAATTTTCAGCTGGAAAATGCAGTCTGAATTTGACGTCTTTTGGGGATGAAAAATATACAGCTATGACTAATTTAATGACCATCTCATTTTTCCTCCTTGATGCTTCTATTAGACATTTTCAGAGGAAACCTGTGAGAAGCTGAGGTCTTGTTTCACTGAAGTGTTGAGATCACAGGGCATGTGTTTGGTTTTTTTCCTTTTTTTATTCTTCTGGTCTCAAAGCAAAGAGAGAAGACAAGCCATGAGGGGGGAGGTCAGCAATGAAGTTATTTTGTACACATGCAAACACACACTTCAGATCTCAGTGATGCAAACCAGATGTTCACTGTCTGAGTCTTAGGAAGACATTATTTAACTCATCAAGAGTTGCAGAAAATATGGAGGCATCTATTAAAAATTTGCCAAAAGAGGATTTAGCTATTTCTAATAATAACAACTTGCATTTATATCAAATATCATAATTATAAATTGATCCTTGATTGATTGAACTATTGTTCTTTGAGTACTTTACATTTTTAATACTCCATAATTTTAAAGAAAAGTTTCACTGAAATTCTTTTGTTGTGTGGTATGAGTTTCCAATTTCTCCTCTTGTTACTCCAGTTCCAAAATTTAACTCCATTTTAATCACTCTGATGTCCTCATTTTTTAAATAAAATTTAATTTCCATCAGTCTCATAACCAAATTCATAATCTCATAACATTCATAATTCAGTTGGAGCTGCTGCTGGATTTTTGGTTTGTTTTGTGCTGCTCATTCTGGTCTGTACTGGTCTCTGCTTCTGGTTTTCTTACCAGTGGGGTTTTTTACACATGTGCTTCATATGGTATCATTTAAGATCCTTGGTTGCACACAACTTAAATAGGAGGACCACAGCCCCAAAATACAGTTCCAGTGGTAATTTTCAACTCAATAAATGTCACAGTTTGTTTCCAAATTCCCAGTCTCACTCTCATAATCCTCCAATAACCAGTTACAAGACCTTGTTAGTCAAAGTGAACCAAGAGCTGGGTTTTAACTTAAGGGTGTGTTTACAGTTCTGGTTTGAGGTCAGTATTCTGCTCTTTGGTTATCATTTGTTATCACACTGCTCTTTAGAAATACACCACTGTCTCATTAGTCTTCTGATGTAGCTGCAGCACTTCTGGTGAAATTAATTCCCCTTATTTTGATGTTTATGAAGTGGAGGCATCCCCAGGAGTTCTGAGTGTCATCAGCTCAGTTGATAACTTATATATCTGCATTAGGTGAGCTGAATCTCACCCTTTCTGCCTTAAGCCCCAGTCAATGCAAAGTCCAAACGCATTAATTCAGCAGTAAGTGATGTCCTCTCCTCTCTGAGGACCTTGTAGTGATTCCCCATTAGTTCTCTTACCCATTTTCTGTCCTAGCTAAAGCACCTACTTTGCTTTAAACAATTCCAATCCCTAACTACCCTACCTGACAGCAGAGATGCTGCCTTTATGCCACTGCTGTTATGAAATAGCTCTAAAATCTGCTTGAAACTTCAACAGATGCTTGTCCAGAAGACTTCAGTCTGTCCCAGCCTCTGAAACATGACTATAAGAAGACTTTTCAGGTGTCTTTCATGCTTCATATGGTCCAGGGTGAGACTGGATGAAGAGAGTTTAGGCAGAGCTTTTCTTGAACCCCTTTCCCAAGCTGCAATTGTGGGTGTGCTTCAAGCTGTGGTGGGTCCCCACATGAGCATGTCATTCATTTCTGAGAACCATCTTCCTGGATAGCTAGGGATGTGTGAGAAAGGATTAAAGGAGTTTATATGTAAAACTTGGCACAGAGATGACCAAGGAGGATTACAGGATAGGAGTCAGCTGAGATGTGAAGGATGTGAATATAAAAGGAAGCAAAGGATTGTTCATGGAACTGTGCAAGAGGAAATGGCACAAATGGGATGAGACAGAAAGAAAAAGAAAAATGTCAGCCTGGCTTTCAGAAAACTGAATGCATTTTTAGGATGCACAGAGCAAGGATTAAATAGGCAGTGTGTCATCAGTCTCACTTCAGTCCCCAGTAAAACCATGGAAAAGATTATCCTGGGAAGTACTGAAAAACACCTGGAGAAAAACAAAGTCATGGGACACAGCCAGCATGGCTCCATGAGGGGAAAGTCCTGCTTGTCAAATGATTTCCTTGTATGACAGGGTGATCTAGGAAAGCCAGTAGATGTAATCCTCATGGACTTCACCAAAGCTTTGGAGAGGCTCTCCCAGGATCTTTCTGAACAAAATGTCCAGCCCACAGCTGGGTAAACTCATCATGTGGGGGAGAGCCACTGGGTCATGGGTCAGGAGCAAATGGTGACAGTGACTGGGTGACATCAGGCTGGCACTGGTCCCAGTGGGGTTCTGCAGGGCTGCACCCTGAGCCCGGTGCTCCTCACCACCTTCATTAACAGCCTGGACACAGCACTCCATGGAACACACCCTGAGTTTGCCATTGACACTAAACTTGGGAGGAGTTGTCAGCTCCCTCAAGGGCAGAGAGGCCCTGCAGAGAGACCTGGACCAGCTGGAGACTTGGACAGTCACCAACCGTGTGAGGTTTAACCAGGGCAAGTGCCAGATTCTGCTCTAGGACAGGGCAGCTCTGGTTGTGTGCATGGGCTGGGGAAGGAGAGGCTGGAGAGCAGCTGTAGAAAGGGACCTGGGGCTCTGGTCCATGGCCAGCTGAACGTGAGTCAGCAGTGCCCTGGCAGCCAGGAGTGACATCCATGTCCTGGGGGCATCAGGCACAGCATGGCCAACCAGGCAGGAGGGGACATTGTCCTGCTCTGCTCTGCACTGGGGCAGCCTCACCTCGAGTGCTGGGGCAGGTTTGGGCACCATGGTTTAAAAAATGGTGTTAAGCCATTGGAGAGCATCCAAAGGGTCATGAGGATGGAGAAGGGTCTGGAGGGGGGAACTGTTATGAGAGGTGACTGTGGGCATTTAATCTCTTCAGTCTGGAGAAAAGGAGACTGAGGGGAGACCTCACTACAGTTACAACTTTGTCATGAGGTGAAGAGGAAGGGTAGACACTGATCTCTGCTCCCTGGTGACCAGTGGCAGTCCTAAGGGAATGGCATGAAGCTATATCAGGAGAGGTTCAGGCTGGATATTAGAGAAGGTTCTCCTCCCATAGGGTGGTTTAGCACTGGAGCAGACTCCTCAGGGCAGTGGTCACAGCATCAAGCCTGACAGAGCTCCAGAAGCCTTTGGACAATGCTCTGAAGCATAGGCTGGGATTGTTGGGGTGTCCTGTGCAGGACCAGGAGCTGGACTTAATTATCCTGATGGATCCCTTCCAACTCAGCATATTCTATGATTCTGTTTTCGGGGTGCTGTTTTAATTTCAGCAGTAAGTAGGCTTAATCTTCTTCAGGGTCAGATTTACAAGGAGGTTTATTTAGTGTAGAGGTCATCTAGATGTCTAACCTCTCCTGGGCAGCTCAGTCTGGATTTGCCATAAGAAGTGCACCAAGGGCAAGGCTTATGTTGCTGAGCAGTTACCTATAATAAAACCCAGAAAATGTAATGGGAGGACTGGGCTTTGTCTTCTGAAGAGAACCAGCCCTACCAGGGCTGACCTGGTGGAAAGTGCTTCTCAGGATTCACCAGGTTTCTTCTTGTGCTACCCAAATCCTTTCTGATACAGGGTGTTGAAAGAGTAAAGTTTCTCCCATTTAACTCAAGGTGACCTTAAAGCATTCATGGAAGACATGACTTGCTGGATCCAAGATCCTCCTCTCTCTCAGGTGACTAGAAGATAAAACCCCTCCAAAATCAGAGTGCCCTTGCAGTATTGCTAAAGAGTGTGCCAGTACACTCCTGCTGCTGTTTTGTGGGGCAGGGAAACATCTGGATGTATTTATTAGAGCAGATGCTCGAGAGGAGACAGTAAAACATTCGGTTTATGAGCTCCATTGGATTTTAGGAGTCAACTGGGTATTAAAAGGCCGATGCCAAAACTTATGCAATCCCTTTCTTACCACCAGGAGACTATCATAGGCTGCTATGGAATGCCACTACTGGGAACAAACTGGGATTTTAGGGATCTTTAGGGTTAACAGGCAGCTAATTGTGAAGGGGTTTGGCACTGCTCTAGTGCCAGAAGTAACAAATAGATGCTTAGTCCTTTGGTGGAATTTAGCATCTAAATGTTGACAGCTTTTTTTTCCTAATTTCTCAAAACCTAATGGTGTAACCACTTTCCACCATGTTAAAAAAACTCCCAGGGAACTGAGAAAATTTAAAACAACTTAAAACTGAAACTAGAGAAGGATGTGATAGTAGCAATAAATACAAGAGTACTTTCTTTTTCTCTCACAGCAACAGTACTCTGCTGGGAACTTTGCCTCAAAAATGCCTTCTGGGAGCATCCTTGGCAAGACTGTGCAGGTGAAGGGCTTCCAGGCTAATGAGCTCTGATAGGTAAGTACAGAGACTTGTCTGGTGAAGAGATGATTCCTTTCTTTTTCCTTTCAAAGGAGCTTTTAGAGTATCATTGTTGGATAACCACAATTCACATAAAAATATTTGTTCTTCGAAAAATGAAGATGAGATAGTCTTGAGTCTGACAGAAAATCCCAATAATCCCCAGAGAGCATGGAATGTGAATGGAAAATACACTTGGCTCTGCAGTTCAAAGAAGAGATAAAAAGCCTCCAAAGCATGGTTTTGCTTTCAAAACCATATTTGTAGGCTTTATTGTAAACTCTTCACATGCAGTCTCCTTGCTCTAAATTTCTCACTAGCACCTGTTGTTCCTGTTTTTTCACAGTCTTTAGGTGGCATACAGGACTGGGAGTCATGTTCCCTTTGATGTGTGTGTATGACATGCTGGCAGAGCTTCAATGGTCGTGGCCCTGTACAGAGATGCACAGAAATGGGATCCTGCTACACAAGGAATCATGGAAAGATGTGAGGAGTGACAATCTTTCTCTCAAAAAGATTACAAATGAGACAGATAAATAAGCATATTTTGGAGTGAGAAGAGACTACTTAGCCAGAAAATATAATAGGGTATGTCATATCATTTGCTGAAATGTTCAATGTTAGATGTGGCTCTTGGTGATCTGTAAGGGAGTGTAAGAGCAATCCCGCAGACCTGATGCTGGAAACAAGAGCTGGAGTCCTGAGCTCAGGTCCTACTGGCAAGCCATGGGTTGGGCACTAAGTACTGTGAGGGTGGTGAGACCCTGGCAAAGGTTGTCCAGAGAAGCTGTGGCTGCCCCATCCCTGGAAGTGTTCAGGGCCAGCTTGGATGGGGCTTGGAGCAACCTGGTCTAGTGGAAGGTGTCCTTGCCCATGGCAGGGGGTGGAACTGGATGAGCTTTCAGGTCCCTTCCAGACCAAACCAGGCTGGTATTCTATGATTCTATAATTATATATTGCAAGAACTGAAGTGGGAAAACTGATATTATTGATAATTTTAAGCACCAGGCAAAATTATTTTCCTAATCTTCAAACTATTCCCAAATTTTGGCAGAATTTGCCAGACAGTTTCAACAGGAAGCTGTAGAGCAGGAAATGAAGCTAATAATGAAGAGACAGTATCACAACAGTCCTGCCTGGAACCGTTCCCGTTCAGTGGTTTAGTCTTGTAAAAATGGAGACTCAATCTCTGCTTTGACCAAGAACATCACACCCCCTCAACCTCTTCTGAGCAGCTTATTCTGACAGCTCCATCCTTTCAAAGGGAGAACCTCCCACTAATTTTTGAACTTCATTGCAGCAGATTTATTCATTATTTTTACTCTTTCATGGTAGTTAGAATTATAGTTTGTTTGCCTTCAGATGACATACATTATATAAATTACTACGGAAATGTTTGCAGCTAATAAAAAACAGCATGAACCCCTCCCAGTTCCTCCATCCTCTTGACTTCAAAATATACCAGCTGAACAAAAAGTGACTGCTAGGACAGACAAATGTATGGGATACAAAATATTTCTGGGAATATCTGCTAAGATGCAATCTGAGCATCTCATGTTCATAAATCAGGAAAGAATTGTGAACTCATCCTGATCTTCATCACCAATCCTGGAGGAAGGTCACCAAAAACTCAAGGATAGTACAGACCAGTGTGTCCTCACTTCTGAATTTTTTGAATTCTCTAGTGTTTTAAAAAGGATGAACACTTCAGCCTAGATCATGAATTAGCTGCATATTTTTTCCCCACAAGTAAAAAACTGCAAATTATAATCTTAGACTTAAACATTCCTTATGAAACCTTTTTTTATTTTAATCAGTGTAGAACCGATTAAATACAAATTAGTAGCAGCATGCAGGGAAAAAACAGGAAAAAATTTCTCTTTTGTAACATTTAATCAGGGCCATATTTAAGTCAAAATTGAATGTTTTTCTTATAAGTACTCTTTTGTGCAAATAGAAGCTTGCCCAGAGGAGCCTGTTCCTTGCATGATGCAGGCAATCAGGTAGAAAAATCAAATTGGTCCACTCTGGTCTTATAATCTATGAATCAAACTCCATTGTAATAGTGTGACTGAGAACAAAGTCATACATGGATGGCATCACCATACCCTGAGCAGGTATCTGTCCTTTTCTGAATCCAGCTAGTCCAGTCCTCTTGGATGGGTGGGCAGAGACATGGTCTTTCAAGCAAAGTAGACCTCACCCAGTTGCCTTCAACAGTTGCTTAAAATAACTAATAAAATATTAACCAAAAAAATCGGGCAAAGGTGAAATCCTGAAGAAACCTCAATTCCCAGCATTGCCAAGGAAACCCATTGTCTAACAGGGTGTTTTACAAGCATGAACTGCACAGAACTCACTGCCCCATAAGTATCAGAGCTGTGATAGCAAAGACAAGCAGTTCCAAGAAGGAGCACGACACAAAGGGCTTCCTCTTGCATCAGGCACCACATCTGGGGTTTCAAGGAACTGAAGAGGCAGATGAGTCAGTATGCTCAACATTCCCATTCCTGACAAGCCTATGGAGGAGCTTTTGGATGGTTCTGCAGACTCCTCGGGGCTGAAGTGATATAAATGAAAGTAAAACATGACCTGTATATTTCTTCTTTCCTTGTAATGAGAAAAATCACAAAATAAAGCCAAGAAGAGCTAAATATCCTGCATCAAGTTCTACAAAGTCTGGTTTCCAAATACAAAAACATTGCTTCCACTTTGGCTCAGAGTAGCAATTCACACAGTGCACCCTTGGAGCTGTGATTCAACCTCCCTGCATACATATCTTTTTTCAGCTGGGAACAGCCTTTAATTTTTTATCACAACTCTGCTATCTGCCTGCATTATTTATGTTATTTATACACATGTGTATAAGATCCTCAGTTAACTAATTTATAACCACTGAAGGATTCCAAGAGCTGAGTTTTAATTTTCAACAAAGTACATCCTTTTCTGAAAGCTATGCCATTGTTCTCAAATTAAGTAAATTAAGCACTTTTTTGGCCTTGGGGTGTTTCTTCCTTTTTTTTTTATAAAATTGTTTCAGGGAGGTTGGTAATTTGGGGTCTGTTCTGTTTCCTTGCTGGATCAGACCCCACACTCAGAGTATGAAAGTCTTTGTTCTGGGACGTTCTCACATGAGAGGGCTGTGCTAGTTTTCTCTTCAAAGACCAAATCAGTGGGTTGGTTTTGAGGTAGAAGCTATGTGTGTGGAAGAGGGCTTTGTGGTAAGCCAACTCACGTAGAAATTTCTAATGACTTGGGATCAAAGAAAATAGTGTTGCTTCTAATGACTTGGAGAAAAATCTGTGGACAACACTTGCTGGAAATGAGCTTGTGGGGAATATGAGACTCCTATATTTGTCATACTCTTTTTTTTTTTTTTCCTTGCTTTTAATAAATGTAAGTGTTAATGGCTTGCTTTGTGCCAGCTGAACTTGGTAAACTCCTTGAAGGAGGCTGAAGGATGATAAAACCATGTGTTTGGAGCAGCTGAGCTAGGTCCCATAGCAGAAGGAAAGGTCTCTGTTTTGCTTTGGGTGGAGTTGTCAGCTGCTGGAGTGGTTGACACTTGAAAAGGGAGGGAGGTTGATCTGGGACCACAGTAATAACCTAAATGTTGGAGAAGACCTAGCTTCTACTGCCAAGCAGCCAAGAAGCCTGGAGGAGAGAGATACTCTCCAAAATGCTGCTCCTCCCACTGCTGGGGGGTGCTGGGTGCCA
Organism: Pheucticus melanocephalus; assembly: GCA_013398405.1. NCBI lineage: Eukaryota > Metazoa > Chordata > Aves > Passeriformes > Cardinalidae > Pheucticus > Pheucticus melanocephalus. Next base: position 102,397 of record VZSJ01004848.1, read on the forward strand.
GATTTCTGTGCTCAAATGGGGCAGGGTGGACAAAGGTTACACTGGGGCCCAGGGCTCCAAGGAGTTTATTCATGAGCCTGCAGTAACATCCCATGAAGCCTGGGCCCCTGGGAACACACATCCTTAGGGAATATCCTCTCATGGAAGACAAATTTCATTTAGACAACCTCAGGCTCATGCCAAACATCAGATCAGCTCATCTGATGGAAACATCTGTCCAAATGAGGAAAGATCCAGCATGAGCAGGGCATGAAGGAGCAGCACTGTATTGTCCCAAACATCTCTACATAGCCAGCAGAAGATCCAAAGGGAGTGTCTTCCCTGTGGGAAAGGCAAACTACTGACCCAAGGACAACCCTTGTGCAAAGAGGGCACCATGAACAAACTTCTGGCCTTTTCCCCAGAGAATGAAACCTGTCATGGTTCCAGTGTTGATCTATCCAGGACTGAAATGAAGCACTCTTGATGCAACTTGATGTGAAAAGGTGATGACAGAGGACAATTGTCACAGACATATTTTATGAAAAATCCTTTTGCTAGGACTTTTTCTCCTGAGAAGCTGAGAGGCCTCAGAAACTAAATGTAAAGAATAATTATCTGCTGCTGTGGAATGCAACAGGTGCATCTTTGATTGGTCTCATGTGGTTGTTTTTAATTAATGGCCAATCACAGTCCAAGTGTCTCAGACTCTCTGGTCAGTCACAAGATTTTATTATCCTTCTTTTCTTTTCCTTTCCTTGCTAGCTTCCTGATGAAATCCTTTCTTCTATTCTTTTAGTATAGTTTTAATATATCATTTTCTTTTAATACAATATATATCATAAAATAATAAATCAGCCTTCTGAAACATGGAGTCAAGATTCTCATCTCTTCCCTCGTACTGGGACCCCTGTGAACACCACCACAGACAATACTGATGTTCCATGTAACACAAAGTGAAGCAAAGAACTTCCATCTGCATATGAAGAACAGCTTCAGTTTCCAGAGACAATATTCATAAAAGCTTAATCAAAGCAAGGCTTTCCATATTCTGCTATTTCAGTTATTATTCTCTACTAATTTTCTTAGGGAATATCAGGTCTTGGGAGTGATATCTTGACCATTTGCAGTTTGATAATCCCAGCAGTTTGATGTCCCTGAAGCCCATGATCAGTTACTCACAGATGACAAAAAACTGCAAAAAAGGCAAAGGATAAAGGGGGAAATTAATACCATAAGAAAACAGAAAATCATACAGTATCAAAACTGAAAGGCACACTTACATGATGAAGAAGATCATGGAAAGTACCAAGGCTGGAAGAGACTTGTGAAGTTCTGCTTAGATGAACATGACCATCCCATGATATCTCAGAATGCATTAGTAGGGGAACCAAACACAACAACCAAGTTTGGAAACATTCAGACAAAAGAACCAAGGATAATTAAGGTGCTAAAAAGTTGCCTTGTAGCAAAAGTCACAAAGTACTGAGACTGTGTAGCTGTCGTACCTAGGAGAAAAAAGTTCCTGATCAGACTCTTGATCAGATTCAGAGTGCTATGGAAGATGACAGGAGAATTAGCAGAAAATAGTAGAATGAGACCTAGAGGATAGAGATTGGATCTAGATGTGTAACAAGTCATTGGAACAGCTTAGAACAGAGAATGTGACTGAATTTTCATTGCTAATAACTCTCCAAGTCACTACAGGATGTTTTTCTCCATTTTGAGCCTGAATTAACTGCCAAAATCCTAATGACCTCTTACACAATAAGTCAGACAAGATGATCTTGGTCCCCTCTGATCTTAGAGTCTATGACTAATGTATCATGTGTTTGTTCTCTCATTCTCCCTAGGGAAGAAGGAGATAGAGTGGGCTGTTTTGTCTTGGAAGTATTTTTGGGAGGTTTTAGTGTTCTGTACTTATTTTAGAGGTGGGAGGTCAGAAATGTGTTATACTTGGACTGTTTGGGAGGGTTCTTTATGGGGAACTTGTTCCATCCTGGCCACTGAGAGTGCTTTGTATTTCATACCTCTCCTATTAGAAAGTTTTGAGGTGCCAGAGGATTGAGATATTCCAAGTTGGGGAGCTGTGGGTGATCTTTTGCCATTGAACCCTTAAAGAGCGCATTTATGGCTCGCAGTTGTAGGAAACTACCATGTACAGAAAAGGCATTATCTGATGCCATATCTGATGCCACTTGATGTGGTGCTTTGGGTCCCATGGAAAGATAACCCACTGCTGATTTTGAAGACCTGTGTTGCTCCTCTGCTCGTCCACAACTTTTCTTTCATAGAAAATGAGCAATGTAAAGCCCACCAATGCTTTCTGAGGAGACAGTATTGGCCCTCTGAACTCTGTCAAAGTTCAAAGATGACCAGCAGGGCATCTTAGTCACTTTTCAAATATTAAGATAGCTCATGGTAACACTTGCAGCCAGCCAAAGAAAACTATGGCTAACTCAGAAATATGGAAGCTGTGACTAATTAAAATTATTTTTTAAAATGTCATTGCTTTGCAGTGCCTAATGAAGCATGCAAGATCACCCTTGCTATTAGTTTCTTCTGTGACAAGAAACTATATACATATATATATGTATACCTACAAATATATATAGATATATATATATATATACTATACCAGAAAACACCAAAAAAGAAGAGGGCAAAATTTTGTAAATATACAGCCAATCTTTACTATTGTATTGAGCAAAACGTCCCATCCCTGGAAGTGTTCAAGGTCAGGCTGGATGGGACTTGGAGCAACCTGGTCTAGTGGAAGTGTGCATGGGTGCTGGGTTGCCTCTGGATGGATACCAGGTACCCACAAACCCTGCTCCATTATTCCCCTCTACAGCTGGAGAGGGGAGAGAAAATATAGGAAATGAGTTGAAATAAAGGAGAGATCACTCACTGAACACCATCACGAGCAAAACAGACTGAACTTGGGGATATTAATTGATTTTATTACCAACAGAATCAGAGCAAGAAAATGAGAAGTAAAATAAACCTTAAAAACACCTTCCCTCTACCCCTCCCTCCTTCCTTAACTCCCTCTCTCTTCCAGTGGTGGAGAAAAACAGAGAATGGGGGTTACAATGAGATGAGCTTTAAGGTCCCTTCCAACCCAAACCATTCTATGATTCTGTAATTTTATGATTGTCATCACTCCCTAGGACAGTACAACAGAGCGATGAATTAAGGATACAGTTGTTATTTTACATGTAAAGAGAGGTGGGACTGTGTACCATATGCACAAAAAGGATTCAGGACTAGAAGTCATCTGAAGTAAATTGGACTTGGGTTTTTAAAACCTTTTAGGTCTGACCAGAACTAACTGGTCCAAAGTCACCAACAAAGGAATATAATCCCTGTTCATTAATCACAGCCTGTAATCAATAACTGCAGGACCATTTTGGTTAATAAGACCTCAGCTTTCTGTTAGGGAGGCTTTGTAATTTATCCAAACCAGAGCAGAAGAGCTAAAAACCCTGAATTTGAATAAGTTTGGCTTCTAATTTTAGATTTTATCTTCTTATTTTTGTGGCCAGCATAAAAAAGAGATAGGAATAGAGCATTATTGGCAGCATTTGCACTTCAAGGAATAGAGTTTAATTTGCCACTTTTTGGTGAACAATCCAACCCACAAAACAGGCAGAGGTTATGCACCAGGAAAGAACTGATTCAGTATTTCTATAACAAATCATCATTTCCCTCCAGGCACTATTCACACATACAGAATCTGGCACCCTGTGTTAGTAAGAAATAGAGAGGCTGAGAACACAGAATTAAATTATTTGTTCAATAAAAGGAGTAAAAATCAGGATTAGAACCAATATCTTTTAACCTTTATCATTGTGAGACTGCTCAAGGAAGAGAAATCGTGTTCCCTTCAATTCATTAGCAAAGTCCCAACCTCTTTCTGGAGGGTACACACTTTGATCAACTCATACTTAAGGTACTTTTATCTTCCTCTCCAGAACCTTTCAAGGCTCAGAAAAAGTTTTTTTCTAAGCTCAATGAGAAAGTGCAGGTTTCCACTTATATCTGCAATTTTAAACAAAGTTGTTTGGGCCTGAACACTGTGAGATATCTGGTATCAGCTGTAGCCAGCTACAGTTGGGGTGCTGACCTCTGTTTTCTGGGGTCTTGAAAGTGCTCAGCCATTCATGACTTTGCAGCTTTGAGGAAGGAGGTTTGGTCACAGAAGTGATCCTGGCAAGTCTGAGTGGAAACCTCAACCAAAAGATCACATTGAAGCTCAGAATATCACATCCTTTTGTTCATACAGTCACAAAATCAAAGAATCCCTGAATGATTTGGGTTGGAAGGGAACTTGGAGATCATGGAGTTCCCCTCCACCCCTGCTGTGGGCAGGGACACCTTCCACTAGACCAGGTTGCTCCAAGCCCCGTCTAACCTGGCCTTGAACACTTCCAGGGATGGGGCAGCCACAGCTTCTCTGGACAACCTGTGCCAGGGCCTCACCACCCTCACAGAAAAGAATTTCATTCCAATATCCCATCTAAACCTGTCCTCTGGCAATGGGAAGCCACTCCCCCTTGTCCTGTCACTCCAGCCCATTGCCCAGAGTCCCTCTCCAGCTCTCTTGGAGCCCCTTTAGGCCCCTGCAGGGGCTCTGAGGTCTCTCCAGAGCCATCTCTTCTCCAGGCTGAACACCCCCAGCTCTCCCAGCCTGTCTCCAGAGCAGAGGGGCTCCAGTCCTTGGAGCAGCTCCATGGCCTCCTCTGGACTTGTTCCAGCAGGTTCAGGTTCTTCTTGGGGAGCTCCAGAGCTAAACAGCTCAATCAGATGTGATTTTTAGAGCTTCAGCTCCTGCTGTGCAGTTTAGACCAATATTTAAGCTAATTAAAAATTAAAAAATTTTAAAAAATTTTTAAAGGAGAGGAAATTTAAATAGAAGTATTGCTCAAAACAACTCCTCAGAGATCTTGCAAAGATCTATTACAATAAACACATTAATATATTACTAGATCAAAACCAGTCATAATAGACCTTGCGAAGGTCTATTTCAATATATATGCATTAATATATTTGTAGATATTCCTAATGTCTATCAGAAGTGGTTCTGAGCAATATTTCTTTTTAATCCTCTCTCCTTTGCAAAACTTTTTTTTTTTAACAGATATGCTGTGAGAGTCACCCTGATACAGTCTGGTGTGCAGTCCCTGATAGTGCCTAGAGCTGTGTTTCTTGTTTCTTGTTTCCTTTCTCCCAGTGCACTTCTGTGTTTCTAGTGAAGGAACTGTTGTAACTCACATGACTCAGGTTTATTCAGCATGCTGCCAGACCCAGTGTGCTGTCAGATTTGTTTATTGGGATTATATCCTTCCAGGCCATTTATGGAAAATCATAGAAAGCTTCTATTTCAACATGTACACTTTGGCACCAACAGACCACTGAGTAACACAGTCCTCCCTCCCCTCCATGATAGCTTGTCACATAAAATTCTCTGGTCTTACTCTCTTTTCTGAACCTACCTAGTTTTACCCACATAGATAAGGGAGATTCAAACTGAAAATGTTTGCAATATGTTTTACACTCAAGTTTAGCTTGCATGCTAAATTTCTAAAATTTAGGAGTGCAGAGGTGCAACAAAAAATATTGATTAAGAAAGAAAAACTTCTGAAAGCATCCCTTTTAGATTGTTCTGCTAGTCAAGATAAATGGTGTTAAGGTAAATGCTTCTGAGCAATGGCAGTAATCACTTCAGCTGTGCAAATCTTTTGCCTGTTACTCCTTCTGGAAGCAGTGTTGAGATAAAATCATTATTTATTTTTCAGAGGGGTGAGAAGACTTTTTCCCAAACCTACAGCAAGATCTGTGCAGCTCCCTGAGCTAAAATAGAAACTCATTCCTGATCCCCTGCACAATCCCTCCAATCGCTTGCAGCAGTGACTTTTGAGAAGTGAGTTTGAAGAAGGATGGCTCAGGTTTGGCAACACATCCCCTCTGGCCTTTTCCAAAACGCTGCTTGTTGTTAAGGTCTCCTCACCATGCATGTTCCTGCTCTCAGCCCAGCTCAGTTTTGCAGGGCAATGCTCCTGCTGGAATCTCTGCCCTGCCGGTGTGTCAGAGCAGAGTCGTGCGCCTGCACATTGGGAATGTGCACAAGTACCAGAGCTAAGATTACAATCCTTAATCATCCACTTGATTATATTTAACTGCTAGCCTAAGGGCTTTCTTTTACTTTTCAACCCCCTCATGCTGATAGTATTTATATACATATTTAACTTAATGTACACAAGTGTTTGATATCAATTAGCCCACACTGATAAATGAAGCATAACACATACATAAATCCTTGCAGGAAGAAAGCTCTGATCCTGTTTATATCTTTCATATCTCTAAAGGAAAATACTCTATTGTCTGTAAATCCAGTCTCTGTGAAAAACTCATTTTGTCACATCATTTTGCTGTTGGACAATGATATTGCTGCTGCTGTGAGAACTGCAAGGGGACACTGTCTGAGGGCTTGAGACAGCTAGTCCTAGGTGAAGGCCCTTCCACAACCTTTAAAACAGCATCAAAAATGTCCAGAGTGAGGGAGAAGTGTCCACAGGTCAGAAATCGAGGGAAAATTTTTCACATTCAAATCAAAACCCTTGCCCTTACTTGATGCCAGAATTTTACCACTGGCATTTGGCCTTGAGCACGTTAGAAAAAACATAGGTCAAGTTGCCAACCTGTAGTGTAAAGTTAATGTGTCATCAGGCTTAGCAATGAAGTGAAATGGGACTTATATTTCTTTTTAATTAAGTTGAAGTCAAAGGTACTGTTCCTATAAATGGGTGGGATTTGTAACCCAAGATGTTCCCTCTGCCTGAAACTGTGCAAGTGGCCACCCATTTTCTAATGGCCCATTTACCATAACACTGTTGCTGTCCCCAAAATTGGGATTTGTCACCTGGTGTGCAGACAGCCAATCTCACATGCAGAGCTGAGGTATTTGACTATTTTATATTTTCACAGATAGGTGCTAGGTAGTAAACCCACAGAAAGTTAGCAGTCTAAAACTTTACACCATATATACATTTTAGCAAACAAGGAACTCTTGGTTCATTGCCTACAAGTTGCCTAGTTCTCTTATTAATTAGTGTCCTACCCTTATTGATTGAATGATTCTCTTACTTCTCATGCTAATTTACCTGCACGCTCAGTCTTTCTCTTCTGCTGAGCTGGTGGGTTGATGGAGTCAGTGGTCCATGAGTCAGTGGTCCATGAGTGAGCAATCTCCCCTATGGAATAACCTCTCGCTGCTTGGCTCAGTGTGCAAGCTGCAGGGTGAGCTCTGCAGGGTGGTAGGAACCCAAGGCAATGGGACTGACTCATGCTGGCACCAACTCCTTGCATTACAGGGACCTGTGGGACAAGCCAGGAGACCAGAGACACAGCAGGAGCAGAGGACTCAACGGGAAGACCCCAGACTATGAGTAAAGGGTATAATTAACCCTTTTCATACACACATTAAGAAATCTTTGACTTCTCCAAAGACTAATTCTTTGAATTGCTTTGATTATTATGCGCTGCACTCATCTCTCCATTCAGCTTCACTGTAACAATATAATAGAACGTGATCTTCAGTGGTTTATTTTTAATTCACGTTACCTTGACATTCAAATACATTTCTTTGATCCTATGAGTTTATTAACAGCAGCTTGTTCAAAGCCAGACTATTCTCACTGTTAGAATTTTTCATTTTGTTGGAGGACATACATGGAATTTGGCTCCTGGTGCAATCTGAAGAAGCCCACCATGATTCTGGAGAATGTGCAATTTTCAGTTCTACATTAGCATTCTCTCCTCAAACCTTCCACCTATTCAGTGCTGATCATCTTCTTGCTTAGACATCTGGCCTTTAGACAATCAGAAAAAGTGTATTGAATTATTAACTCTGAGGTTGATCTTCAACCTCTCACATAATCACTCAATAGCAGACATCACAGACACTTCACTTCTAATAAACATCATGTGCATAGCAATGGCTTTGGAGGTCTTCCTTTGCTAGAACAGAGGAGATACCCAGGAACGCTATTAAGACTACAAGTATTCCAGACTAAATTGCACAACGTGTGTTTTATATTTTAATCAAATTGGTGGGGTTTGCCAGATTAAATATAGATGTATGTGATGCTAATATTTGTGTCTGAGCTCAGCAGTTTTGCCACTGGGGAGAAAGAGGTACTTTTAGAGACTGATTGTAGAGGAATCTGATCCAGCAACTGATCCCATACAGTCTTACAGAAATAAAGATTGGGAAAGTCCTGAAAAGGTCACCAGTATCCTCAGTCAGTTTCCAAGGGTGGATCAAGCACTTCTGGACCTCCCTTAGCAAGTGCTTCTCTGAGCTCTTTCTAATAAAAGGGAAAGATCAGGTACAGTGTTGAGTTCAGTAGAAAAGACAAAATAAAAGTAGGAAAGACATTAAGATGGCTTAATCCCACACTAATTGTTTAAGTGTTAATGGCTGGATCTGCCACTTAGCTTCAGCTTCTGAAAAGTTCTGTACCTGCTTTAAGTTGTTCTTCTACTGTTGGCCACGGAAAGTGAAAATGAACGATGAACATCCTTCATACCCCAAAATAAGTAAAATAATTTCTTGGTATGCAACTCCTCTGAAGGTAACTCTGTATCGCTGTTGGTTGTAAACCAACACCCAACACATTAAATTATCCACCCAGCATTGAGCATGATGGAATGAATCTGACCACCATCAGGCCAGGACCCAGAGAGAGCCCAGACCTGAAGAACCGTTTTCATAAGGTCACCCTGAAGGTGCTAAGATCTTGCCAAAATCATGCCAGGTTTGGGGGGAGATCGTAGAAATTGTTTGGGTTTTTTTCTCAGTTTCAGTGCTGTAAATGGCCCATCTTGATCCTTTCAGAGGTCCTAGGTCAAACCAACACCTCTTTTTTATACAGGATTTTTCAGTAACAGAGGTGCACATACAGTCCAAAACTTCACAGTTCTGTTGCTAACTTTGCAAAATGCCTGAGGAAGTAAATATTGTGGAAAGAAGTGAGGACAGCAATTACATAAGTAAGGGAATACTTAAGTGTCTAAGACAAGATTTCATATGATACTTTGTTACTCATTACATTATTATGCAACTTTTATAAATCAATAACAGTCTCCCTTTGTAATCTGCATGTTTTTTAAAATATAAGATTCCTCTGATGATAGTCTATTTTATTGGGCTTTGTGATGTTTCTAATTACCAGGATCAGTGTATTTTTTGCAGGTATTGAACTCATTAATGATCTATGACTTTTTTCCCCCTTTTTTGACATTTCTCCTAGCTCAACCCATTATGAAACAGGCAACAGTTTTCTGTAATGGGAAATATAATCTTGAGAATCAAACTAATTTTGCCAATAACTGTTTTCCGATATTTTCCTGTTTTCTGTCAAAGCCCAAGCACACATTTGTAAATGTCTTTTGGTGTCAGAATGCAGTCTACATATTGTGGAAACTCTGAGACTGAAACTGCACCTTTTTTAATAGCAATGATCCATTGATCTGTGCTGGCTCCTTTAAAGACTGACTCTAAGTGCTTTTCAAGTCCTCATCCAGTTGTACTTAAGCTTCATCTGGATTTCTGTGAATCACAGATCTCCTGTTAATCTCAAGTAATGCTATAGAACTAATTGAGACTGGAATACCAAAACTAGAATGCAATAAGTCTTAATTCATTCAGAAAAATACCAAAGACATATCTGCTGGGAGTCAAAACTGGGAACAAGTATTTCCAAACACAAAGAACAGGCTAAAAAGATTGTAAGAAACAATGAGTATGGGTGTTTTGCATTGTTTATAAGAAAACAAAAGCCAAGTACAATGTTTTGGATAACTGCTTTATTAAAGTACAAATCAAATTTGGAAACACAGATTTACTCTCAGTTCAATCTTTGAAATAAGGATTAAAGTTTTCTGCTCCACTGAGGCATTAGTCAGCTCTGCTCTGTTCTTGCTTCTTGAAGACATCTGTTTTGTATTTCATTGAGACTACTGCAAAATTGCTTTCAGCTATAAATTTCCAGTGAGTGTTTGATTGGATTTTTTTGGGTTGGCTTGTTTGGTGGTGGTTTTTTGTTTGTTTTTTTGAGTTTTTTGAGGGTTTTTTTTTTGTTTGTTTGGTTGGTTGGGTTTTTTTTTGTATTTTCCACAAAATGAAAAATATAAGTGGCATCTTACTAGCTAACAAATTTTTCCTGGGCCCAACTAAGGCTGCAGATGCTGCTCTGAAGGGTAACTGTCTCTGTCTAGATTAGAGCTGGTAGAGATATGGTTGGTGAAGATCAAACACATCTATTATATTCCTGATTTAGTTACCACAGAATAAAATAAACAGATAGGTTCTATCAATTTCAAATGAAATTTTCAAGCCATCCTCTGTTTAGGTGGTTCACTCCTCCTTCTCCTTCTCCTTCTCCTTCTCCTTCTCCTTCTCCTTCTCCTTCTCCTT
>VZSJ01004848.1:112868-133309 GCA_013398405.1 Pheucticus melanocephalus
TCCCAAGTGCCTGGTAGCACAGTAGTCTGGGTGCAGGCTTGGAGGCAGGAGATGGGCATTGAGATGCCAATATCTGCCCCTCTTTGTCATGGAATCTGTCCCCTTGGACGAGGCTGCCCCATGACAGTAAATCCAGTAGTAGCATCAGGGAAGCTGTCACGTGTCATCAACAGTAATCAGTGATAGCAGTAGGTTCAGGCTAGTTTTATGTGGCTATTGATGAAAATTTTCCTGATGAAATTCAGCAGGACATACAGCACAGGTGCAGCCACGATTTCAGCCTGATATGATTTTTTTAGGAAAAAAAAAAGAAGTAAAATAATTGCAGCCTTGTTGGAGACATATGCCTGTGCAGTGAGGCTTCTTGAGGTGCAAGGGTTTGTGATCAAAGCTCCATTCCACTACCTCTTGTCCCAGAGGAGTAGGATAATGCACAGTGAGCCTTCCTTTTTGCTGAATGATACATATGTGAAGCCTTATAAGTAGTTCTGGGATAATGTTGGTGTTATTAATTGGGTTGAATTAAGTCTGTAGAGCTGATGACTGGTGCTGCTATTTCTCCTCATTTCCATGGTAACCTCTCACAAAGCGATGATATTTTATCCATAGGCAAATATTCCACAAAGGCCATATGCAACTCATTTTTATATCATGTCAGCTTCTCTACAATAATCATGGTTGTCCCACTGAAAAAGATCTTCTGCCTGATAGTCTGATAGTCTTCAGAAATCTCTTAAAACTCAATTTTTTCTATCTCAAGTGAAATAAGCTAAAAATATCAGAGAATATGAGTTAGAAGGGACTCACAAGGATCATCAAGTCTGACTCCTGGCCCTGCACAGCACCATCCCTAAAAGTCACACCACATGCCTGAGAGCATTGTCCAAATGCTTCTTGAGCTCTGTCAGGCTGTTGCTGTGACTGCTGCCCTGGGGAGCCTGTTCCAGTGCTCAAACACCCTCTGGGAGGAGAACATTTTTTAATATCCAATCTAATCCTCCCATGACACAGTTTCTGGCCCTTCCCTCAGGACTGTCACCAAAGAGCAGTGATCAGTGTCTGCCTTTCTTCTTTACCTCACAAGGAAGTTGTAACTGCAATGAGGTGTCCCCTCAGTCATCCTTTCTCCAGGCTGAGCAGACCAAGCGCCTCAGCCACTCCTCATGCAGCGTCCCCTTAAGGCCTCTCCCCATTTTTGTTGCCCTCCTTTGGATGCTCTTCAATGGCTTAATGTGTTCCTTATATTATGGTATCCAAACCTACAGACAGTATTCAAGGTGAGCAGAGCAGAGTGGGAAAAACAGCTGTTTTCCCTGACCCCTGCAGCTTGTCAACATGCTGGAGGGAAGAGATGTCACCCAGAGGGGCCTGGACAGTCTGCAGAGCTGGCATGGTGTGACCCTCATGAAGCGCAACAAGGCCGAGTGCAAGGTCCTGCACGTGCATTGTGGCAATCCCAAGCACAAACAAAGGAGAACTGGAGAACGGATTGAGAACAGCCCTGGGGAGGACGTGGGCGTGCTGAGGGATGAGAAGTTCAACATGCCCTGGCCATGTGTGGTGGCATCCAGAAACCCCTTAAACCCGAGGCTGATCCCACCATGTCGGCAACAGGGAGGGGGGATTCTGCCCCTCTGCCCCTCTCAGGTGAGACCCCACCTACAGAGCTGCCTCCAGCTCTGGGGTCCAACATCAGAAAGACAAGGAGCTGATGGAGCAAATCCAGTGGAGGCCATGGAGATGCTCTGAGAGCTGAAGCCCCTGTGCTCTGGAGACAGGCTGGGAGAGCTGGAGGTGTTCATCCTGGAGAAGAGACGGCTCTGGAGAGATCTTAGAGCTGCTGGCAGTGCCTAAAGGGGCTCCAAGAGGGCTGAAGAGAGACTTTGGACAAGGGCCTGGAGTGACAGGAAAAGGGACAACAGCTTCCCATTGCCAGAGGACAGGGTTAGATGGGATATTGGGAAGAAATCCCTTTCTGTGAGGGTGCTGAGGCCCTGGCACAGGTTGTCCATAGAAGCTGTGGCTGCCCCGTCCCTGTGACCATTCAAGGCCGTGTTAGACAGGTCTTTGTATTTTCATTCCACAGCAGCATGCATGGATTAAGAGTCTTTAAGAAAAAACTGGTTATATTCAAGCTTTTTTTTTCCCCATCTGCATGAATAGTGCCTCTTATCAGGTTTCAATTTGCAGTTCCCTTCGTACTCCTTTAGTTTCCTTAACGGGTTCTCAAATTTCCTGTCTTATCAGCGATGGAGAGAGGAGGGAGACTAAGTTGTGGGGGTCAGAATCCAAATTTATTGTGGACTACATATACTTGTATACTATTCTAGGAAGTCTAGTAATTTTTTACTACAATGATTGGATTAATCATCACATAAACAAACTTATACATTTTGCAACGTCTCTTGCTTGTAGAAGTTGACTCAGTCTTCTTTTCTTGATTCAATCTTCTTGCAATCTTCAGAGGTCTGTTTGTTCTTGCCAAGGCATCCTGATTATCAAATCCCTTATGCTAATCAGGTCCAAAGTACATCATCTCCCCCTTTTCTTTTCAACCAAAACCACTCCTTTTATGGCCTTATCAATTAATCTCTGCACACATTGAAGCAAGCAAGGTATCATGATTAATATAATTATTATCAAAATTATCACATACATACTCATCCTAGGAAAAAATCTCTTAGCCAGGGTGCCAAGCCCCAGCCACTAAAGAGGTTATTGGCAGCTGCAGGGGGGGCATTTTTGGATTTAGAAAGATTGCTAGAAGTGTAATTGTACTAAAAGATTTGATTTGTATATACAGGATGATAGGGAGAAACATTTTAGAAGTTTTAGACTGATTCCTTCTGTGCATTTAAAATCTAATTTTACAGAACCTAGGAGCTGTAATTCTTGGGGCTCCAAGTGGCCCTACTTTGGTTATGCTATCAATTAACTTTATTGTGAAGAGCAACATCTCCAACATGCAAAACCTTTCACAGCTGGGTTGTCAGCTCACTTTTATATGTACTGTTTACTCTTTAGGTTATTTATTCCTCTGATGCTAATTCTAGATTGTTGTTTATTTCTACTGAGCTGGCTAAAGCTGCCAGGTTTCAGAAGTCAGAGGTCTGCAAACAGTACAAGCAATGCAGATAGTACAGGGATACAAGCAAGGGACTGTGACTCATTGCTTCTAAATTCAGCTTCCACCTACACTGCTCCACTTAATTAACTCCTGCAAGGCTCAGCTTTAGTATTTTGCAGTATTTTGCAACCCAATAATTAGTGTCTGGAGTGTGGTGATTTTGGCAGCCTTAGAAGAAAGGAGCTTAGATATTCAAATGCTGTTAATGAAATTAAATGTTGTAAATCAGTAAATAAAAGTGATTAATTGGCTGTAATTTCCATTCTTACCCAGTGATGACAGCTACTTGCTCTCCTCCAGACCTCTGCCTTCCCAGCAATACAATTCATGTGCACTGTGATTCAAGCCAAAATTTATTTGAAAAATGAACAAGGAGATCCTGCTAGCTCTGTGACAAGTGGGAGCCACCTGCACACAGAGCAAGGACACAATCAAAGGAAAGCAATTCCAGAAGAAAAGCTGTTTAATTTGCTTTGTAAACACGGCTGCCAATTGGGTAGAGAAAAAGGTGACAACAGGAAAAAACCATGAAAAGCACTGTCCTGCATCCTGTGCCAGAAGCACTCCAGGCTGCTCAGATTGTCCCTGACACTTTGCAAGTAGAGGCTGAAGATTAGAAGTACCCCAGAAAAAGAGGATTTGCTACCTTGCATGACCTCTGCCTGCACTCCTGATTTTTCATGCCCATTTGGGCATTTTCCAAGCCACCCCAAAAGGGACACTACTTCCATTGTGAGAAAAATGTAATATTTGTTTTGTTAAATTGATTATCTTATTCTGATGCTGATAATCAGGGAACTGGTTATCTGTTAAACATCCCCAGTCAGGAGCAGGCAGGCAGCCAGAAATTCTGCATGAATAACACAGCTGGATTAGCGAACTACCTCTCCCCTGGGCTGCTGTACAGTGTCCCTGCACCTCCCCTCTCCAGCACACAGTGAGCAAAGGGCTGTGGTTTGTTCCCAGGGACTGCTTAAGCCTCAGCCCTGTCCCCCTGACCTCTTTGCATCACTGCAGTGTAACCACAACATTGCAGAAGCAATGAAGAGCGTCTGCAACAAGGTTTGGGTCACTCTTCCTCAGTGGGAAGGGACTGCACCTAATCCAGTCCTTAGGCAGGACATCCACTGATTTACGTGACTGCAAAACTGGCCTCATCCTTATTTATTCCTTCATCCATGGGCACCAAACCTAGTTCTTCACTGGAGCACTGCTATCCTGCAAGTACCACAGCTTTCTCCAAGACCTCAGAGGGAATTGGGGCTGCTTGTGTTAACTAATCATGCACGATACAGAGTAAGGACCTGTCCTTCACAAGCTGGCTGCCAACCACTTCATCTCTCTTGGGTTTTTATGATGTTAGCAACAATGGCTGGACCATCCCCAAGCTGGGTGTGGTGAGACACGTTAGCATGCTCTGCTGCTGTCTGGGATGGCCTCCTTACACTGGATAAAGCAGAACTGAAAGAGCTGAGCAGTCAGAGCTGTCTATCTGGCTACTGAGCCATCACTGCTAGCCCAAGAGGACCAAGAGGCTGGATGGCTGCAGCTTAATGAGCACTTTTCCTAATTTCCTAATTTAACAGAGGGCAGTGCTGTAGCGTGGGAATAATTCCCCTTCTCGGTAAACCAAGAGGGGGAACTGTGGGAATCCATAAAATCAGAGGGTTTTGGGAAAGCTGCAAAAGGCAGGCATTAGAGACAGCAGAACTGTGATTAGAGCTAAGCAGTAGCCATGAGATAGGTCAGCAGAAAAATTATGTAAAATGTAGAAAAGTAAGGACAAGTAGAACAATGGTCTGTGTATTAATGCTTGTCTAGAATAACTCCCTAAGCTACAGAAAAGTTTATCTAGCAAGATATTAAAAAGTTCTAAGCTTAATAATGGAGCTCTGTGCATTGTGTTTTAAGGCTTGCAAACAGGTATTGTATTTGAAATAAGCAATCATTGTTTTAACAAAAGGTACATGTGCTTATAGTGGATGGATGGAACTGCTGTCAGTGTGCTTTTGCTTTGTGTGATTGGTCAAACAACTTATAAAGTTATAACATTATAAAGTAAGTTGTAACATTAAGTTCTTGGTCTGCTGCCTGGGATGTGAGCTGATGGCATCTTCCCATTGTCATTACCATGTAATGAGACTGATGCTGAAAAATACAACAGCTCAAGGCATGTTCCACAGCAGCCCCGTCCCGTTTGTGATTTGTACACAGTCCCCAGCCAGGGATACTGTAGAACAGCTCCATCACTTCCTGGCTCCTCAGCCTGACCTTACTTTGGGCTTATCAGTGCAAAGAGACACAGCAGGGCATGAGCTGCCCCTGACTGGAGCTGTGTACCCCCAGTACAAAGCTCTTTTGTGGAAGCTGAGCTCTGGCACATGAAGACATGCAGATCCCAGCCAGAACTGGCTTGAGGCCAACCACCTCAGCACTCAGGTGGAGCAAATACACAGTTTGCACGTGTCTGTGTAGCCATACCCCTGGGGAGGTCAAAGAAAAAGATGAAGCTGCTGGCAAGGGTTGTCCAAGACCTTTCCCAAAAAAGCATTTTCCCTGCTACAGGACTTGTTTGGAGCAACTCTCCTCAAGGGTCTGTTTTCTAAATTGAGGAATATACTCACAGCCTGATAGGGGGTTGGGTTATAAAGAAATTATTTGTGACACATGTTACTGAATGAAAGGAAAACAGTAGCAGTGAGCAGGTCCAGTCTGGGATTGGCATGATTTATTGGCAGGATTTGGATCCTACCACTGGATCCAAAAGCATCCTAAAAGGGCAGCAAGTCTGCTGCTGAGCCCCCTGCGTTGTTTTCCCTGCTCTATTCCTCCCTCCTTCCCTCTGTTGCAAAGATGACCTGCTCTTGAATGTATCTAAGTATTGCTAAACAACAGAAAGGTGCTCTCACATGGGTTTCCTGACCCAAAGGAGGGTGGAGGGCAGCCATCCTGCCAGAAGACCAATACAGGGAAGTCCCATGCAACTGACCTTCGACCAAGGATCAGACCATTGCTCTGGTTATTAAACTGGAAGTCTCAAGTTTAGCTCCAACCCTGGGGTATCTGGGAAATGGCTATTGAAAGAAATTCAGCAAATATACCTTGAGGTTACTGCAGACACCACGTTTGGTGCACAGTTTCACCCCTGGCCAATGCAGAATGTGTTTTGCTGCAAATATGGTGTGTGAGCTACCAACACACTTTGCAGGGTGAGAGCTGTGTGCAAGCAGAAAATTTACTGGATGAGGACGCTGTAAATGAAGGCACATTTTGTAGCCTCTCTGTGTACTTGGAGGAACTTATGCAGGACCTCCCCATATGTGGAAGAAGCCAGGTTATTTTTCTTTTCACCTATTTTTGATTGAATTTGACAAGAAGATCTTCAGACATATTTTGATACACACCAAACACACCTGATCCCTGCAGGACTCTCTGTATGACTGTAACATGGACAAATTCTAACCAGAGGAATGTAAAAAGAGCAGTTCTTCTTTCTCTACCTAGGCACAAACACTGAATTGATTTTTACATTAATTTTAAGTAGATTCTGATTAAAAATATGGCTTCAAAAGTAATTTCCAAGTTTATAAGCTATCAGTTGCTGCTTTCAAGTCTTCTCTGTGTGCTGTATGTTAGGGATAACACACTCCAAGACACGATGGATGAAGCAAATGCTTTCATTTCATCTGTGTCTGATGATCCAGAGTGGCAATCAACTGATTCAGGAGAATGTGTCTATAAAAGAATTCTTCCATTAAGATCTGACCTTCCTCCTTTTCAATAGGACTATGGTGGGGGTTTTATTCCTATGCTATGAACAGTCAAGACTAGACACTATTTCCCCTTGGCCTGTATCCTGTTTTTGAGAACAATGGCTGCATTTTTGACCAAGTGCCAGCCCATAATTTATGTTTGCCTGCATCCTTTGGAACACAGATTTGGCTGATACTGTAATAATTTGACTGTTTCAATTAGAGCAGGGCTTTGGGGGTTTTTTTCCCTAGTCAATAATATTATTTCTTAAGATTTAAATGTTTTAGAAATAATAAACAAGGAAGAGAGGCCTCACATCTTGATGAAATATGTGTGCATAAATTCCCTTGACCTAATCTCCAGTCCACTCAAATATGATACAGCTCAAAAGTTCAGCTTGGGATCAAATTTTGTTGAGTTTATGTCCTGTTTGGGACAGACAGCTTGAAACAGATAAGAGGAATTCAGTGAAAAACAGAGGGAGAGGAAGGCAGTGGTCAAGATGGAATAAACACAGCAGCTGGAGGAAAAACAAATGCATTAAAAGAGTGAATATTTTGTACAAAGCCTCAGTTTTGATGGTGTCACCAGTTTTCACTCAAATTGTCCCCTGAGCACAGTCCAAACAGTTGCTCAGCAAGTTCAATGCATCCCCTATGTGTTGTTGGTACCCTTTGCAGAGCAAAAAGTGAGCAGCAGCAACAGTAGTGCCTTTACTGATGTGACAGAAACTATCCCACCACAGGGTTGCTCCCAAGCAGGAATTTGGAAATGCTGATTTAATTATTCTGGGACAACTTTTATTCAGGCTCTTATGCTGACCTCCAGGATATTGAGAGTTGCTGCTGAAGGCCTGAATAATTTGCATTCCTACACCTGTAAGTCCAAACTGATGGAAAAGCATCTGCTCCCTTCCTCATGCATAAATCCTCTTCCAGGAGACAGACTCTGCTGGATTCCTCAGATTCAGGATTCATCCCAACATATATTAACTTTTATGCCACCAGTGACTCTGCAAAAATCCAGCCAACATTTGACTTACATTTTCTATGTGTTTCTTCCTTCTTCCCTGCTGATTCAGAATGTTTAAAGCATCCATTTCTGTTTATGTGCTTTAATTCTCCCCCTTCCACTGTGAAACAATTCTCATAACCTTTCTGCAAAGGTCCCATTTTTCACACCTTTCCCAGTTGCTGCTGGATCTGCTTTGAATTGTCCCACAGTGTCTGGCTGGAAAACTTTGCCATGTTTTATAATCCCATTCTTGAGCCCTAAAGGGATCTTAAGGAGCCCCACCCGGGAGCTCTGCAAAGCAGGACAGCTGAGGGCAAACAGGAGCAGCTGCCATGGAGCTGTGTCTCATGACCTAAAAAATTATCCCTAGTCAGTATGCAAATGTTACTGGACATAGTCTTTGCCTGGTCCATTTATCAAGTGAAACATCAAGATGATTTAAACTGATGCTTTATACTACTTCACAAGCAAGGAGAGGTGCAGAGAGTTGTGAGGGCTTGGCTGGTGAATAGATTGTAAATTCACTTCGTTCATTTACAGCTGAGGCATCTTCAAAAACTGCACTAGTTTAAGCAGAACAATAACTGCCACACCTTCCCAGGGTGCATAACATATTCAAATTTGTGGGATATCTGAAATAGTGCAGTGGAAAAGTGAGAGAGTTTTGAATGTTTGTATGGAAAACTTAGATATATCTTCTACGTCTTTATTATTTTAAGAAAGTTCTAGTGGTAGTAGTAGTAGTAGTAGTAATAGTATTGGAGGAAGGAAGTTAGGGAGATCTGCTAATTTTATTTCATCCAAATAAAGTAAGATCTTTCTTTGAGATAGGTCTTTATTCCTATAATAACTCTTGCACAACCCAAAATCCGAACAAGTTGTGAAATAAGAAGTGGTAAGGAAAACCACCAACACCCTGTGGGTAATGAGATGGTGAATACATTGCTCCACAGACCTCAGTGATTTGTTTACTGTGCATGACCCAGGTACTCTGCTAGGAGACATCTGAGAATACTTTGTGTGGGTGAATGCAGAGCTCTGCTGAAGAGCAGTAGGAAGGGTGTGATGTAAATAAAATGAAGTGACACATTGTGTAATGCACAAACAGGTAATGCCATTGCATTTGATTGCATCTACTCAGAAGCCTCCTGAGAAGAAGCAGAAGGTTGGAAAGTCAATTATATGATGAGAAGAGATGACAATATGACATTGGATGTGCACAGCAGACAGTTGTGCAAAACATTCCTCATTAAAAGCTGGTTTTGATTTTTGGATTTGATTCATTTTAAGAGGGCAAGCTGACATTAGACTTCAGAAATCAGATGTAACATATCAGCCAATTAAAGCAAAGCAATTGGAACATCTGTTTTTCAAACTAATTCTGAGTTTCTTATCCAACTGTGAGTTTGACTGGATACCCACAAATTAGTGTTCAATTGCCTTTGAGCTACCCTGGGCTCTGCTGCCTGAGCACCAGCTGAGTGACAAGTATAGCTCATTTGCCTCTCCATCCCATATCATATCTGCAAATTCTGTATTGATGCAGCCCAAACACCAGGAACATTCCCAATGGCACTAGTTTCTTGCCACAAACTGAACTAGCTGTCTATGTTTAGACAATTAATTCAAGCCTCCAGCTCTGGGGTAAGACTAAGCTCCAGCCTGTACCAGCAATAATGTGGCCAGCAGGACCTGGCAGTGGCCATCCCCTGTGCTGGGCACTGCTGAGGTCACACCTCGAATCCTGGGGTCAGTTTTGGGACCCTCATGATAAAAAGGACGCAGAAGTGATAGAGCGTGTCCAAAGAAGGGCAGCAGAACTGGGAAGGGTCTGAAGCACAAATCTGCTGAGGGAGTGTCTGAGGGAGCTGGAGGGCTCAGCCTGAATAAGAGGGGGCTCAGTGGGGATCTTCTTACTCTTTACAGCTTCCTGAAAGGATGGTGTGACCCCGTGGGGGTTGGCTCCTCCAGCAAGTAACAGGAAGAATAGGAAAAGAAAATAGACTCAAGTCGTGCCAGGGTTTAGATTGGTTACCAGGAAAATTTCTTCACTGAAAGAACATTGAAAAATAATTGAAGGCATTGGAATGGGCTGCCCAGGGAAGTGGTGACAACCATCTGTGGTGGGAGATAAAAGCCATGTGGATGTGGCACTTGTGGACATGGGTTAGTGGTGGCCTTAGTGGCTGGGGAAACTCTTGGTCTTGATGACCTTAGGGATCTTTTCCAACTTAAATAATTCCATGATTCTAAGATACACATAAATGCAAACATCACCATATGAGCTTGTGGTCAACTTACAATCTGTTCACCACCCAAGCCCTCACAACTCTCCACATCTTTTTGTGGAGGTCTCGTCTACAAAGCTGAAAAGAGGCTTGGCTTATTCCATGTCAGTGCTGTGGCTCTCCCAAACTGACTCTCCAGCTCGTGGATGTAGAGACCATACAGGAATTTAGATGTCTGTCAGGGGACTCAGGTGTCCTAATCTTTCATGATGGTACTTTTTTTTTAGCCTCTCTCAGGGACTTAAATGCTGTGTTCTGGGCTATAGAGTAGGACAGAATTAATCACTGGTGGTTCACACATCTCAGCCTTCCTTATGAAACAGTAGATGGAGGTTGTGGTGATTTTTCTTTCTCTTTTCTCCTATAACATAGTGTTCAGAGCACATATGACACATCATGAGTTAATGTTCTCCTCTGCAGGAAAGGAACTTTTAATTAGTATGTCATTAAATATGGGAGCATGGTACTTCCCAAGTGTCTTGTTCAAGCTCTTCACCTCTGCCTTCTGCAGTCCCAGCAGTCAGATTTTTGTGTGGAAAGAACAGTTCTGTCCTCCAGAGGTTACCTAAATCTCCTTTAAGGAGCACAACCTTCTGCATACTGAGACAAAACTGAGGATGAATTGATAGGATCCATGTAGCTCTCCTGCTGGCCTGGAAAGGAGGACACACTTAAAGAATAGAATATTCCCGTGGGGATAGGGGAGAAAATGGGAGTAGCCATCTAGACATGGAGTTATCATGGCTGCTCCATTTCCAGCTACACTTCCCTTGGCAATATCTATCTACTTAGGAGACTTGGTAGAGGAAAGTTCAAAGTAAGAGTTCTGTTGGGGCTTACACACATATGAAAATGGTTCTGTGCTGTTTGTGGCATTTCTGAATATTCCAAGAAGCAGAAATTCACAGGAAATTTCCACATCAAACATAGTCCTCTAGACACTTCAGGAACCAAGTGGAAGAAGCAGCAACTAAACAGGGAGTGTAAAGATTTATATTTTGGGTTTAAACATCTAGAGTGGCAATTAAAGCATGCAAATTATTTTCTGGATCTTCACCTCAGTGGGCATCATTCTTTCCAAACAGGAAAGGAGCTTGATTTAGGGGTGATGGGTCCATTTTAACAATTCAATTATTTGCCTGATGCCTGTGGTGTAACACAGGGACACATTAAAGAAAACACAGGGTCTTGAATCACATATGTGAGGCAAGTAACTTATGCTAAAGTCTGGTACAAAGTGTTTTCCAAGAGGAAACCATCAGTGAAAATGAGGGTTTGAAACTCTTCAATCTATGCTTCTTGTCAGATTTTTTGGTAACATTTTAAAGTGAAGGGCAGTGAAGACATAAAGCTTGTAAATATTATTTTAAAAATATGAATTACAATGTAAGTACTCATGATGGGAGGAATTTCTACAACATAAAACATTTTTTAATGAAGACCTTACCTCATGGGTGTCTTCTGGAATTTTGAAAGGTAACTACCATTATTTTATTTTATTGTGTCCCAGCACTAATTGATATTTTAAAACATGAAAAGATTTCTATCATTTCAACAGCCTAATATTTTATGCCTATTTTATTTTGATTTTCTCTGCTTAATTTAGTGATAACTGGGAAGGATGTTATTTAGCATTAGCTGATTGAAATATTTCCTTATCTTCTCTAGAACAAATATAATAAAAGCAAACTGGATGTAGCACTGATTTTTTTTAAATTGTATATGCTTTCAGCAGTAGGAATATTTGAATTAAAATTGAAGCTCTGGCCTTACAAAGGAGACGTTTGCCAACTTCAGATTTTTCAGAATTTTCACGGAAAATTTTGGAAATATTAACTTTATTTTTGAGCTACAAAACTTGGTAGGGAAAAAAAAAAAGGGAAGATTGTGTGACCTCAGACTTCCATGAGCTGACTAGCTCTGTCAACATCTGACGTCATCAGCCACTTTTGCCATCTTTCTGGACACTTCTCCTGCCAAATCCCTTCCACTGCTTCAGTGCAGGGAACAGATGTTAGTTACAGGCTCTGCTTCTCTGCTACTCTGTTCTTTACCGAAGTGCACGACCCATTCTTGTTTTCCAGAGATTAGGAGAATAATTTGGAACAGAAGGAGCCTCTGGAGAGCTCCAATCCAGCTCCCTGATTGAAGCTGGGCCAACTTCAGTGTCAGAAGTAGTTGCTCAGGGCCTTGCCCTGATGAGTTTTGAAAGTCTCCAAGGCCTTTCCAGAGTTTGACCTCTCTCATTATGAAGAATTTTTCCCTTATGTTTAATGTGAACTTCCCCAGCTGCAGCTCTCAGGAGTTGCATCTTGTCCCTTCAGTGAATACTCCTGGGAGGAGCTGATGTTTTTCCTTGTAGCTGTCCATCCAGTAATGACAAAAGACTTCTCCTCAAGCCTGTCTCTCCTCCAGGCTGAACAAGCCTAGCTCCTGCTTCTGGTTCTAATTTCATCCAGACCATTCCTTCCCCATTCTTCACTGTGAGGGTGACAGAGTACTACATTAGCCTGTCCAGAGAGATTGTGGAGTCTCCTCCGCTGGAAATCTTTAAAACCTACGTGGACACGATCCTGTGCAATATGCTCTGGGTGAACCTGCTGCAGCAGTGGGGTTGGACTAGATATCTCCAGATCTCCAGAGGTGCCTTGCAACCCTAACTATTCAGTGATTCTGTAACTTGGATTCCAGATTCCTGGTTTAACTATTCTTATTCCCCTTCTCTTCTCCTTGTGCCATACCTCCAGCCTAGTTGCCCATTCCATACCTTCCTCCCTTTGGTGGGTTTTCTACCTGAAAATGGAACTGTTTCCTGCACTGGTCTTCAGGACCAGAGACTCCCTTCTCCATTTCCTTTTCTGGGAAACTCAGGAAGAGTAAAGAGTAAATACCATTCCATAGTCACCTTCCAGAATATTTCTTCATAGAGTATACTGCTTGTGAACTGGAAAATCATGAATTCACTGAATGGTTTGGGTGGGATGGGACCTTAAAGAACACCCAGTTCCAGTTCCCTGCCATGGGCAAGGACATCTTCCACTAGACCAGGTTGCTCCAAGCTCCATCCAACTTGGCCTTGAACACTTACATGGATGGGGCATCCACAGCTTCTTTGCAACCTGTGCCGGTGTTTTACCACCTTCACAGGAAAGAACTTCTTCCTCATCTAAATCTCTGCTCTCATTTTAAAGCTGTTCCCCCTTTTCTTGTCCTATCTCCCTGTGTAAAAAGCCACTCTTCCTCTTTCTTACAAGCCCTCTTTAGGTATGAAAAGGCTGCAATCAGGTCTCACATTGTCTCCCCGATATGTGTCTGACATGACAACTGCTTGTAATGGACCCGAGGAGGGAATCTGTGGAACTAGCTTGGCTCTGCAACACAGCAGAACAGCCATGATCAATAGCCTGGGAGAAAAGAGACTCAGAGTTGCAGGATTGTTCCCTTATGTTGGCTCAAATTTTGCTTAACATCATGTTGCATCAGCCTCCAAATGTCTTTGCTTGTAAAAGAATGTAGTATAGCCTGACAGGTTCTCCTCAGAAAGTTCTTCCATATGTTTTCAGTTTCTTCTTCCTCCCATTTCAGTTTCAACCCATTTCCCTGGTTACTGATACTTTTATTTCGGTTTGTTTCTCCACAGACAAATAAAAGAGTACTGAATTACATGGGGAATAGATATGGCGAGGAAATGCTTTGAGTTCCCAAAATATTAGGAGGCAATTACTCTCTTGTGTACTAACCCATCGTGGCTAGTTTAGGGCTGACCAGGGTCCCAGCAGAAATCTGTAGCCAGAGACTGGTACACTGTGAGGGTGTTATTTTGTCTTGGCTTTGCAGAAAAAATCAAGTTTTTGGAAATGGAGGCTTGATTTTGCACGGATGACCAACGAGAATCATGACTTGCTGAGCTCGTAGGGACCCTCTCTGGGAGTGTTTCTAGCGCTTCCAGTACTTAACTGATCCCACTACAGAAGATTGTTTCAGGAAGAAAACACAGCAAACTGTGGTAGGAAATTCTTCAGGGAGATCTATTGTTGTTCAGCATGGAGAAGAGAAGACTGCAAGGAGACCTCATTGCTGTCTTCCCGTACCTAAAGGAGTTTGTAAGAAGGAGAGATGTCGACTTCTTATTTGGGCAGATAGTAACAGGAGAAGCAGAAATGGTTTTAAACTGAAAGAGGGGAGGTCTAGATGAAGTGACAGGAGGAAATTCTTGCTTGTGAGGGTGGTGAAGCCCTGGCACAGGTTGCCCAGAGAAGCTGTGGCTGTTCAGCCCCTGGCAGTGTTCAAAGCCAGGTTGGATGGAGCCCTGAGCAACCTGGTTTAGTAAGTGGCATCACTGCTCATGGCAGGGGGGTTGAAATGAGATGGTCTTTAAGGTGCTTTCCAGCCCAAACCAGTTTAAGATTCTGTGTTTCTATTGTCCTGTCCCATGCAAACAGCTGCAGAAAGGAAGCCATCTGTTGCATGTGGCAACTTAAAGAAAACAGAGTTTTCACAGACTGCTTAAATCCCAAATGCCCTATTATGGATGCCAGAATCACAGAAGGACATCCCTTGGCTTAGCAGAAGGAGCTCTTTGCATCAACAGAGGTTTTTGCAAGAACTTTACGAATAAACAATGAATGAGGGTGTCAATTTTGGTCGCAGAATTGCAGGCTGTCTCATGTCTACTGTCCTGATTCCACTGGGATGGGCTTCATATTCTGCTCTGTTAAACCATGACACCAACCTACTGGGACAGGGGGGCTGATGGTGGAAAGATGTGCAATGTCTTAGTGATGGCTACTTTTGATGTAGGATCAGGTACTCTGTCATTGGTCTTCTTGCAGACACAGTAACACAAGGAGAAGCAAAAGGTGGGGCTGTCACCTACACAGCCGTATTTTGAATAATTTTGAACAATGTAGTGTAGAGCTCCCATTTTTCCTGTTTTCCCTCTCTTTGTAAATTTATTCATACTTTCTTCCCCTCACACTTCTCATCTCACCCAGATTAAAAGAATTGCCTGAAACATGCTCATATAACTACTTGGTTGCTTATGCTGCTAACAGAAAAATTGAAATGAGCCATGCTGCACTTTAGTTCTGAGACTTATTCCTCCAAAAACTATTTCTGCTCACTGGGAAGTCAATGGAAGTCTAATTAGTCCCATAGTAATAACAAGAACTTCCTTTTTGTAGAGCGAAACAATAGCAGTGTTAAACTGTTAATTACATGAGTTTGGCTCTGTCATCAGGTTATTAACTGATTCTAGTCACAGCAGCCAAGCTAACACTGGCTCTCACAGCAGGAGAAATAGTCCTGCCATGCTAGACACAAAAGCCATGAACTCAGTCTGTGGCAAATCAGCATCTGAGTGCACAGCTTGGAGCTTGGCTTGCTTCTGTGTTTCCAACTAACCCCTGGGATTGCTGCTTGTGCAAGCTTTCTACAAGATTAAGCGCTTGAGCCATTGGCTTCCATAAAGGTTACATCAGGCCCTATTGCTGCTGATGGTTTGTTCAAATTCACAGAATCACAGAAATCACAAAATGGTTTGATTTGGAAGGGACCTTAAAGAGCATCTTGCTCCAATCCTCTGCCCTGGGCAGGGACACCTTCTGCTAGACCAGATTGCTCCAAACCCCATCCAATGTGGCCTTGAATATGTCCAGGGATGGGGCAGCCACAACTTTTCTGGGCAAATTCTTGCCTACATCTCCTTATTCCCCTATTCCCCATTGGTTGTACTCTATAATATGAAGCAGCTGTCTCTGCATCAGGACCAGAAGGTAAAGGTCCAAGGTGGAGTCCAAATACCATAGAATAATAGGAAGACATTTCTTTTCATCTGTGAAGTATTCCAAGCTGGTGCTCTAATATATCCACTGCCTTGTGCTTTTTACAAAATTCAAAGTTGTTTTTATTGTACAAAATTCCACAATGAAAACCACCAGCCAATTTCATACATAATTGCTTAAAAATATAATTATACACCATTTTGTAGTGTGGTAGTTTTGACATTCACTAGCTGGAAGAAACAGAAATGGAGCAGCAATTTGACTCTGAGTTATTTACCAAGACAGTTTTAAGTTTGACCCCTACTTCTATGTGCCTGAATGGACAGTTCCTGGCATTAACAGAAGACCTGATGTAGTTCCTTTTCAAGCCACTGAACCCTGTTAGCAGGTCAGGCTCCCACTCACTGTCATGTTCCCTCCAAAAGGGTGAATTTTCTGTGAGAGTATTGGACATAACATTTGTCAGTGTCAACTTTTAGCAAGGCAACAGGCTAGCCATGTTAAATACATCACAGAATGAGGACCTACAGAACATTTCTTGCAGCACATACTCTAGACAATAATATACTTTTGGGGAAAGACAGTAGAAAGACAGATCTGAGTAATGGCCCAGGACTCTGTTTCCTATGCATTATTTCACACTGGTATCTTCAAAACACTTCTTTGCTGTCTAACCTCCCATGGCCTTTAAAAATAGATATACTATTCTTCTGCATTGAAATGCAATCATATGCAGTGATTTTCCAACAGTTTTTCTTAGAAATATAAACATTTCGGTTCAATGTTAGCTGGTTGAAATTCATGCTCCAGGATTTTTTTTAAAAACACTTCATCCCAGAGATGACTTTCTTCACATTAAACTCAGTTAAATACATATTGCACACAAGGGTCAATTTTCTCCTCTTTGAGTTAAACCATGGATCTGCAAAACATGGCAAATTCTCCTTCAAATCCCTGCAACCCAGACTAGTGGTGTAATTCAGGGGCGCTTCAAAAGCATTTAAAATCCACAGCTGAAAATCAAAGATGAAAATTTTACCCTTTATTTCTACACACTGTCAATGCAGAACCTGATTTCTTCAGTTTTCAAGACATTTTGTGTTACTATGCTTTAAACTGATGGGTAAAGTTTTGCCTGCGGAAGCAAAAAAAACGAACCCACACCAATGATGATCACAGATAAAACCAACACAAATGTTAATATAGTAAGGAAGTTGATTTTCTTAAGATCCTCTTTTTCACAGTCTTCTGGTCTAATGTTCTTGATGTGCATTTCATCCTGGTACCCAAAATTCTGAGTGTGCTGGCACGTTAAATGCTCCACATTGGGGATCTGGACATTTTTGTTCTGGATCATGGATGAAAGCCAGATGTTTCCACAGCAGCTGAGTGGGTTCCCAGTGAGATACAAGTTTTTTAGTGAATTTTCTAATGCTAAAATATTGCTGTTCTGTAATGTACTGAACTTGTTGTTCCGTAGGTCCAGAACTTCTAGTGGAGAGTCACTACCCCACTTAGGCAGCCAGTTCAGCTGATTTTCAGAGAGGTTTAAATGTTTAAGGTGACTAAAACAAGGCAAGTCAATATTTAAATCTACCAGGCTATTACCATATAAATACAAACATTCCAGAGACTTTTCCAGACCTGATAATGCTTTAAGCTCTATTTTCAGTCCAGGGTTCATGGAGAGGTCCAAGACAACGAGAGGAGTCTTGTAGAAGCTGTATGCTGGTAGGACGTTCAGCATGTTGTCAGCTAGGTACAAGTACTGAAGAGTGGGAGAATTGACAAATGACACACAACCACTTTCCTCTCCAGCAAGTCTTTGCTTAGCTAATCCTGAGTACATGCTGCAAAGGCTGATGATATTGCTTTGTAGATTAAGCAGTCCAAGGCTAGGAAGATTTGAGAAGATGTCAAACTGCAGTGTTTGAAGGTAGTTGTTTTGAATATAGAGCTCCTTCAAATTTGACAATGTACCAGCATCAAGGAGAAGGCTCTGCAAAGCATTGTAGCTCAAGTCAAGGACAGTTAAAGAGATCAGTGCACTGTCATAACTTACTGCAAACGCCTGAAGACAGTTTTTACTGAGATTAAGGGTGTGAAGGGACAACATTGACTCAAAGAACCCATCTGGAATGGATTTGATTTCATTATAACTTAAGTCTAAATATACAAGCTGTGATAAATAAAGAGAACTTTTGTTTCTACTTTGCTTCTGGTCAAGAAAATGGACAGAAGCATTTAGCCATTCATTTTTCACATAGTCCATTTTATTATGAGGGGATTCAGCAGTGAGCTGGATTAAATTCTTTGATAAATTCAGAGATACCAGCTTATTTACCTGAGGGAACACTGGGAAATGAAACAGTTTGTTTTCACTCAGATCCAAACACCTTAAGCTATATTCATCATCTGATTTTGTGGTGTGGAAGGTCTCAATGCTGTTCCTGCTAAGGTCAAGTATCTCCAGCTGCCTGAGGTTAAAATCAGAGATGCAAGTAATTGAATTCTTTGAGAGATTGAGTTTGGACAGGCTCACCAGAGTCTCAAAAGCACCTTCTTCTATTTCCATGATGATGTTGCTCTGAAGATCTATCTCCACAAGATTGGGAGATCCCTGAAACATCTTTTGTGAAATCATTATAATACTGTTGTCTGCCAAGGAAAGATACTGCAGTGCTGGAGCTTCTTTAATGAAATACTCAGCCATTCCATTGTACAGATTGTTGTGGGACAAGTCCAGTACTTCCACCTTGGGTAAGAGTCCAATCCCCTCTGTGCCATTTTGAGCAAGCTCATATAAGTGATTGTTGGCTAAATTTATTTCCAGCAAACTCTTCATGTGTGCGAAGACTCCAGGCGTGATGAAACTTATCTGGTTAGAGCTTAAATCCAGGCACTGAAGGGAAGTGTAAAATGATGGTGACATTTCAGGAATGCTCTGAATCAGATTTCCCGAGAGATCTATTTTGTTTACATTTGGATAGAGTTCATGAGGGATTTGGTGGAGGTCTTTGTTGTGGCAAAATGCCTGAGAGTTTGCCTGTCAGAAAAAGAGAAAAGGAGTTGTCACATAACAAATGAAAAATGTCTTTGCATTAAATATAAGAAAAATAACATTCAGCATCCAGGCAGATGCTGCTTCTGAAACACTGATCACTTTTTCTGAGCATTCAGACAGCAAGAGCAACAATCCCAATTAGCTCCTTTGGAGCTAACACTCATTTTAAAGAGATTTCTGACTTTGAACAGTAAAGTTTAATCTGCATGTGATACCTACTAAAAGTTCTCCTTTTTCTACCTTTCTCCTGGACTCATTTGAACAATCCCGAGTTTCTCTGCAATCAAGCACAGTTTCCTCATTTTTGTGCTGATGTTTAATTTTCTCACTTTCATCACTGTATTAGATTTTGCAGACCCCACTTGCAGTAGTAAGCAGTACTTGGAAGAGCTCTGTTGGCAATATGTGTTCCAGAGCAAGGAGGCATAAAAACCTATAAGGATCCTACAGCACAAACCCTGTCTCTCCTTCACAGTCACCTGTTCAAATATGCCTTCCCTTAGCCATGGCTCAGTTAAGCAAGGCAGCTTTAATCAAATAGTGTCATTTAACAACTGAGACATTTCTGACACCAATCTCCAAACTCATTCCGCTTGTATCTTCCATGTTTGTCCTTTTCCTAAGGCAACAGTTCCCCTCCACTCACATGGGGAGCATGCCTTATGAAGCCACCCTCACAAGACACTGTAATACAACACTGAAAACACAAATTATGTCAATTCAGTGTTTGACAGGGGAAAAGATGGGATGTGCAGCTAGGGTCAGGCCTTTTCAGGCCAATTCCCAGCAGAAGGACAAAATTTATGTGCGTGTTCATGAGGAACATTGGAAACATGAACACAACCATCCTCACATAACCATCAAGTTCTATTTTGCTATTAGGAAGAACATACAGCAGCAGGAGGAAATGGAATGTGAAAGGCTTAGGCAGCATTTAACTCATTGGAGAAAAAGTCTTGTTATTAATTGTATTTGGGTGTCTGGGGGAAGGGAAGTTTGGGAAGGGAAGGGAGAAAAGGAAATAAAGAAAAAGAGAAAGAAAGAGAAAGAGAGAGAGGAAGAGAGGAAGAAAGAGAAGAAGAAAAAGAGAGAAAGAGAGAGGAAGAGAGGAAGAAAGAAGAAGAAAAAGAGAGAAAGAGAGAGAAAGAGAGAAAAGAAAGAAAAAAGGAAGAGAAAAAGAAAGAAAGAAAGAAAGAAAGAAAGAAAGAAAGAAAGAAAGAAAGAAAGAAAGAGAAAGAAAGAGAGAGAGAGAGAAAGAAAGAGAGAAAAAGAAAGAAAAAGAGAAAGAGAGAAAAAGAAAGAAAGAGAGAAAGAGAGAAAGAGAGAAAGAGAAAGAGAGAAAGAGAAAAAGAGAGAAAGAGAGAAAGAGAGAAAGAGAGAAAGAGAGAAAGAGAGAAAGAGAGAAAGAGAGA
>VZSJ01004848.1:133319-169673 GCA_013398405.1 Pheucticus melanocephalus
AAGAGAGAAAGAAAGAAAGAAAGAAAGAAAGAAAGAAAGAAAGAAAGAAAGAAAGAAAGAAAGAAAGAAAGAAAGAAAGAAAGAAAGAAAGAGAAAAAGAAAGAAAGAGTCTGTTGAAATCTTAACTTCTATGGAGAAGCAGGACCCAGATTCCAAGACACGAAGCTTTTCAGAAATGAAGCAAATATTAAAAGTCAAAGATCTTAAATCCCATCTGTTTTATATGAACGTTGAGGTGAATGAAGTGGCAGATCTGCTTAGCAGAAGTGGGGCACTAGTCAGCATTTTGTGAATCTCTTTTGCATCATCTTAGTTCTGGAGACCACACAAGAATGTGCCAGAGAAGTGCAAGTGCTCATTCAAACTCTAGATGTACACAAGCTGCTCCCATGACACATTTTTCCCAATGATCCCAAGTAAATTGACTGTTAAAACTTAAACCTCTTCCTCTTTTCCCTCCAACTCACTCAAAACTCCCTCAGCTAAAATAAATTAGACATAAAAAAAGAAGGAAATTTTCTGACTTCTCACTGAAAATATTTCTTTCCTGCAAAGTCACTGTGCAATTCCTCATTTTGAGTTAAATTATGCCCAGAGTTGGCCTTATTGCCTAGGCACGAATAGCAGGACAGGAAACCTCTTCTTACTCATTTGTGGAAGAGGAAGAAGCCAGGAGGACACAAAAATCCAGAGTGAAAAGGCAGAAACTGTTTTGCATCCTAAGGCAGATGCCAGGTTTCTTCTCACACTTTCAGCCAGATTCCATCAAGTGCTGAGCACCCTCCACTCCCCCTGGGCAGCAGGAATCTTACCAAAGTCCTGATGCAATTCCTGCCAGTGCCAAAAATGTGCTTTTCCTTGAAGTTGATGGGGGGAGAGGTCAGCCAGTGTTCACCATTTATCTTGTAGGATTTGGTTTTTAATCTGCATCCATGGAACCCTCCCAGTGATAAAAGGGACTGATAAAATCTACACCTCACACTGTCTGCCATTTGTTCCTATAACATTTCCCCTCTCATTTTTCTTTTTAAATTCTCCTTCCTTTTCACTGACTATTTTGATACGCACTAAATTTCTTATCTTGTCTCTTCTGCACCATATTTTCTCCCCCAAGGCTCAAGCTGCATGAATTTCATTGTCATCAGCAGTAGGAAAAAAAAAGATGAAGCATGTCTCTGTGGGATGGAGCAAACAGCATCTGTTAGTTTGTCTCCTTGCCTCTCACCCCTTAGCCCAATGGGTTGGTAGCCTGAGACTGGAAAAGAGACTTTTGTCAATCTCATGTTCTGACTTCATCACCTCTGCCAGTGCTACCATCAGTTTGTTTCATTGTCAAGAAGTACTGGAGGGTGAGGACCACTTGGTCCATTAAGATGCTGGCAAAAAAAAAAAAAAAAATTACCCAACAGTCCAAAAGCTGGGCATCATTTGGTTTCTGACTCCAGTTCTTCAACACTGGGTGGAAGTTGTCAGCTACCTCAGTAAGAGCCCTACAAAGAGGAGTTGAACTCAAGCCTGCCCTTGAGTTCTCCTTTATCAATTCATGAACATTTGAACCAAGAATCTGGGCTGCAGCCACTTGGCACTGACCTGTACTTGTACGGTGTTCCTGACCATTCTTAGAAGAGCTGCTCAGGGAGAGGCTTAGCTACACAATCAAACCTTAGCATTTTGCCAGGTACCACACATCAGCTGACCGATGACATCTGGGTATACATCTGTCCTTGCACCACCTCAAAGCAAGGTAAAATAGAATTTTCTAAAATCCCTTCCCTTCTATGAATTATTTGAAATCTCCTCCTTTGCCAATTAACAGGAATTAGCAACATCATCTTTCTTTGGGAGGCAAAATATGATACAGTTAAAGCTTTGCCTATCCTTGGAAAATAATGTGAGTTAGAAAGAATGTCCTGACATTTGATCTGTTCCTTATTGTCTCATAAACTGATAGATGTGCTGTAATTGGTGTAATCAGTGCAGTTCACCCCCATGTCAGGGGTCTGGTAGGGACTGCTTACTTCCTAAAACCTCTTATAGGAGAGTCTAGTTCAGCAACAGAACCACCAGTGGTGACTCAGAAAGTGGCACAGGTTTCTGACTCATGCCTCTTCCGTGATATTTGAGATTAAAGTTTCCATTTCTGAGCCTTTGCTATTCTAAAGGTGTCACAGGGAAAGTACCATATAAAGCAGTGAGGCTGTGATGCAATGCAGGACTGTCAATGACAGCTAACCAGCTAATCCAGCAGCTCCTTTCTTTGAGCTGTGCTTAGAGCCACACCAGATGCCAGCAAAAGAAGGCAATCAGCATGGACACTAGCAACACTGACTGAGCTGTTGATTTACATCAGATGAGCACCCTGGCCCCTGACTGCAGTGTGTTTTCTGTCAGGGCTCATTTTATTCCAGCACAGTTGTGTTGTTGGCTTCATGAAAGCAGGTTACAGTGGAGTAGTGCAAGCAAGCATGTGTTTACTTCTCAGCAATCAGCCTGGCCTGTGAGCCATCAAGAAATGGGATGAAACTGCTTGGATTATTGCGTGGCTCATCCAGCCTTCACGTGACTATGACATGGGACCCAGGCTGTCCTGTTTACAGTGGCTGCATCAGAGTTCCCTCTCCAGCCAAGGAGCTGAGCTACCCAGCCACCTTCCCAAGATCTTTTTATATATACTCTACGTCTTCATTTCTCTGGAATTCAGGAAGTGCAGCAATATGGCAGGGTGGGCAGGAATGGAATGAGTCCCACAAGGGAGATGTGTACAGCTAGCAAATTATTTTTTCCCTAGTTTGGAAATTCTTGAGGATTTGTGCTGAACAGCTTCAGTGTTCAAGGGGGGAAGAAAACAAGTATTTTTAAACATCCTGGTACAGTGAGAAGCACTTGGAGAGGGAAGGGAGAAAGCTAAGTTGCAAATAGCATTTATAATATTGTACCAGGTGCTTGCAAAAATTCAAGGAGCAGATTTTGTACTGGAGCAAGAGTCTTTGCCATTTCTCTTTGCTCCAGCAGAAGTCAGGTACAACTTCCCTGGCAGAAATGCTGTGTCAGGGCAGAGGAGGTCTGTCTACTTGTTATTACAAAAGAGCTGGAATAGAAGTATTCCACAGAAAATGTTTTAATGAAAGTACAAAGAACAACTGATATAAAGAAGTTGATTTTAAGTCTAAGGTCTTTCTCTGTCTTAGCCACAGAAACCCTGTACAGTCTTAGGGAAATCAAGTCAAATTTCTTTTAACCAGCTCCTCCTTAGGAAAAAAGCTGAGATAGTGACCCTTCTTTGCCCACTCCTCCCCTCTGTGGGCTGTCACTACAACAAGGACACAGCCTGAGGACAGACTGCCAAGCATCCCCTAAACCTGCAAATCCCACCTCTGCCATCTCAGGAAGCCTGGTCCTGGGGGTTTCCCTTCTCAGAGGCTGTAGCTGCTTGTGCAGTGCCTGTATCAAGGGAGTCCCAACCTCACTCAGGATCTCGAGGGACCTAAGTAGAGAGACAGCCTTACCATTTCACAGGATGTCCCGTTGGGTAGTTGGTAGTTAGA
Organism: Pheucticus melanocephalus; assembly: GCA_013398405.1. NCBI lineage: Eukaryota > Metazoa > Chordata > Aves > Passeriformes > Cardinalidae > Pheucticus > Pheucticus melanocephalus. Next base: position 136,865 of record VZSJ01004848.1, read on the forward strand.
GGTTCCTCTGTTCACCACTGCCAGGAAGAAGATGATGTACAGTTTCATGGCTCTGTGGGTAAAAATAGTTACAGTTAGATTTCATATGGGACACAGTGGTCAACACATGCAAAAGCTGGCACCAGGTCATCATCTAACATGGAGAAGGACACAAGCAGTGCAATAAATTAAGCCATCTCTGAGGACTTGAAAGGAAGGTTCAAGGCACTTAATGGGTTTTCCCCAGTGTGATTTCAGCTGCTGCCTAAATGATATCCAGGACACTCCACGAAGTCCAGATGTTCAAGCTGGGCAGGGTGTCTGGCATCATGGAGAAAGAAAACTACTGAAGATTGAGTTATCTTCACATACCCCATAGACACAACACCGGTGTGCAGCGGTCAGCTGGTGAAATGTCCTGGCTAGCTGTCCAGCAGCCACTAGCCGTGGTGGGGCACCTCACCCGGGAGCACGGCTCCAGGCTGGCACCTCAGGCAACCACCCAGAGGTGGACGTTGCCAGATGAGAGACGAGGCTGACAAAGAGCTGCAATCAGTAGAAAGAAGAGGACGGACTCCAGCTGAGGTTAATCCAGGTTCAATAAATCCCAGGAGAACCAGCAAAGGAAGACAGAAGGGGCGGGGCCTTATGGGGTTACAAAGTGTGAGGAGATAGGGGAGGAACAAACCCGGCAGCAAATAGGAATCCGGGGGAGAGTGGGGTACATAAGATAGACAGGTGAAACAGAACAATCAGGGTAACTGGAAGGAGGGGCCCCGGTCCCTAATCCAATCACTCCAAGCCCAGGACAGAATTTTCTGGAAGAGAGGGTGGGGGACAGGAGTGACTGACAGGGCACCAGGGTAGGGACAAAGGGAAGGATACATAGATATCAAAGAAACCAGGATGATTGACATTTACCGGGGAGAGGGAGACCAGGGCAGAACCATTACAAAACAGGGGGAAACAGAACAGTCCAACTGAACACAACACAACACCGGTGCTTTCAACTGGGCGTAAATTTTGGGTGGCATGTCCTGAGCAATGCCAATAGGTGCTGCTCAGTATCAACCAGAAGTGGGAACAGATGTCATTTCCATCCAAACACTTTCTACTCCTCTTATCCCAGAGCATCAAAGAGCTTTTACATGTGTATCCTTGCTGAGTTAATGACAACAGCTTAAGGATTGTCCTAGGTTACAAAATAAAGATGTATTCTATTCCCATCCTCTAGAGCTGCTGAAACCAGGAGGGGCACTGTTCTTCCTTCTCTCCTGTTAAGGGGCCCATCCATGCCTTGCCCATGGCTCAGAGATAACTCCCTCCAGGAGCCATTTCTGTTTAAGGGACCCACCACATGACTCACAGAACGATATCAGCCCATGGAGAGATGCTGTGCCCAGGGGGGAGGAGCTAAGCGTCCCCAGTGGATATAATCTGGGCTTTGGGACACAACAAGCTGCCCTTGCCCATGGGTTTCCAGAGGACAAGAGCTACCAGATCTTTTCCATGGGATCACCACTTCAACAAGAGCATTTCACCTGGACTGCTACCACCACCCTAACTAGCAGGGTGTCAGGTTGTATTCTGGCTCTGTCAGTGGTTTTTCTTTTGTATTGTTGCATTTATTTTGGGTTTTTTTCCTTTCCTTAATAAATTCTATTTCTGAATTGGAGTCTCTTACTGGTTTTGCTTTCAAACCAGAACAGGAGCAGACTGAGATTTTTCATTTTACACACTCCAGGTATGGACAGGTTTATAAATACATTTGACAGGAGATCATAGAACCATATGTTCCACAGAATCACAAAATACGTAAAACTGGAATGAACCTACAAAAATAATTGGGTCCAATCCCTGGTCCTGTACAGCACCATCCCCAAGAGTCACACCCTGTGTCCAAGAGTGTTTTCCAAATGCTTCTTGAACTCTCTCAGGCTTGGGTTGGAAGGGACCTTTAAATGCTATCTGGTGCAATCCCCCTGCCATGGACAAGGACAGATCATCAGCCTTACAAAGAGACAGATATAATGGATTTGTGTGAAACAGAGAACTCATCAGAGTTTAACTGTTTGAAAAGCACTCCAGCAAAAGAGCACAGAACTGCAAAAGAAGCAAACACCTCTGGGAGGCCTGTCACTGGACGATGGGAAAAACAGAACCAAAGCCAAAGGCAAGCATTCCTGCTTCAAACAGCTCCAAATGCAACCCCAATCCCATGCACAAGCCACTGCCATCAATGTACTGTTGCTCAGTGGCTCCCACCCACCAAGCATTGAATAGCTGGAAACAAAAAAGATTGGATCATTCTCAGCTGATGGAGATCCCTCTGCTTAGTCACTTTGATGGATGCAGCTGATGGCCCCTTACAGCACTGACAGTCACTGAACAGCAATGCCAACAAGTTCCTCCCCATTTCTACCCTCCTGAACCAGAGAACAGAGCTGTGTACCAGGAAGAGAGAAACTGGGAAGGATTAGACCACAGCTACTCTCTGTACAGTTTGTGTATTCCTTCCATTTCACAAGAAACCCCCATTGATGGACGGTGACCTGTGACCCCAAGGTGAAAGAACGTGTCTCAGCAATGGGATCAGAAGTGTGCTCCTCCCTGTTAAAACCAAACCAAGGATGTTAATTCTCTACCGCTGAATCAATGTTTGCAAAATATGCTGAAATCATCTGATGGAAGGAGGAATTGCCAATATCACCATCTATAATGTTTCTGTTGTCCCCCCTCTGTTCTTCATTCCCTGTGCTTAGAGCTGCTGGAACCTCCTTTAAGGAGGAGAAATCTATTTATATCATTTGAGTATTGGTTTGCTGAGGTGGTGATAGAAGATGAACACACCAATGATTACATGGCTTTTCTCCAAGCCTTCAAAGGGAAATCCTTTCTGTTCAGACAAAATGAATTAAGCTGAGGATATTAGCCACAACAGGGCACCAACCTGAGGAACAGTATATGGCCCATGTGCTCTGCAATGTTTTCCCTTGTCACACTGTCAGTGCAAAAAAAGGTCTCTTTGCCTCTTAAATAATAAACCTGACACAATCCAGAGTCTTAACACACTTTGTAACCTCTTGAATTTTAGGTTTATGAAGCTGTTGGGAAATTTATACATTTGAACACACAAACAATTATGTAATAGTTTGCTGTGTAAGGCAAATGTGTAATAAGCGAGGAAGTTGTCCCTCAAGGTGTTTCTAAGGTGGCTGTCACATACTGAAGCTCATCAAGGATGTGGTGGCCTCTTCCAGTATAAAGCAGCATAGACTCTGTCTTCACAGAACCATTTAGTTTGGAAAAACCTTCTAAGACCATCAACTCCAACTGTTCTCCCAGCACTGCCAAGGCCATCACTATCCCGTGTTCCCAAGTGCCATATCCACACATCAGTTAAACCCCTACAGGGATGGGGTCTCTGGCAGCCTGTGCCAGTGCTTAACAACCATTGTGGTGAAGAAATTTTTCCTAATATCCAAACTGAACCTCCCCTGGCACAGCCTGAAGCTACTTCCTCTTGACCTGTCATGGTACAGCCCAACCTCCTTGCTCAAGGAGATTCCCTTCCTAGGGTAGTTTTCAGTTCAGCTGTCCAGGGGAGGAGCTTTTCCTGTGTAGCTTTTCTCTGAACAACCTTTAGATCCTTCTCAGCAACCTCTAGTGTGACACATCAGTGCATCTCCCTCTTTTCTACCCTCTGGGCAGGTCTCAGCATCCCCCCACACTCTCCCAGTGCCAAGCTCAGGGTTACAGGACCCCCATTCCCTTAGTGTGCAAGAGGATGTCTACCAACACTAAACCCTTCCTGTTGGCATTGATCTCTCCACCCACAGCTTACAAAAACAGTCTGGGAGCAGCAGCAGCAGCAACAACTCAACTTAAAGGAGCTTTAATTGCTTTGAGGCTTTCGCAGAGTTGAAGTAGCTTCATGATCAGTGCCAGTTTGCTCCCACTGGAAGCTGTGATAGAAACCCCAGCATAACGCAGAGGACTGAGCTATGAACCCTATTTAAATCCACAGCTTTCCATCACAGCACTTCAAAATCATGCAGTGTCAACCCCAGCTGAAAAATAAAGGTGGTTTAAGTCAATACCATCCCCAAGGAGTATTAATAAGTCAGTCAAATAATTCTAGAAAAAGCATACCCTAACCATGTCAGCATGCCCACTTAAAAAGTAGGAAAGGCAGAGAAGGCAAAGACCAGTAATTTGCCCCAATACACATTTAAACTATGGAATAATAACAATTCATTCCCAGTTTCCACTTCAGAACAATGTTTGCCTCCATCTCTATCAAAATATTAATCCTGAAACTACTTCACAAATGTTGTTTGCATAATAAAAGCAGCACTTTCCAGATTTCCCCCAAACATAATTTTTGTTATTGCTTAGACAATTAACGGAGATGCTCTCCTGTGCCAAGGAAAGTTAAATACAAGAGAACACACAGAACAAAAACCACACTCCCCAGGGTCTAATCCTTTTCCACACAAGACTCTTTCCTGTTAAGTTAGAGCCTTCAGGGGTAAAAAGAGTGACTATTTCACATTTACCTTGTTTCAAGGGTTTCTTGCATCCCCAAACAGTGCTTATCATCTCTGTAAAAAGCATGTCCAGCTCTTCAAAATCAATTCAGCCCTGGTATCGATGCAATTATTCTTCAGGTTCATGTTCACCCATTCAGGACACCTAGAAGTTCACTCATAACTTCAGAATGAAGGCATTTTCAGGGAAATAACCTTATTTGGGACAGTGTCTGCTTTAAATTATGTTGCTTGTCTTCCTCTCCACTCCTCCCCAGGCTCGTGCTGGGTCCTAGCCACCGCTGCGCTCGGGACGGAGTCAGCTACTGTGTGACATCCTGCAGCCCTTCCTTGGGGCAGGCATTGAGAGACAGGGAGATTTTTGCCACAGGAACTGTCAGGATCAGGCTGTGGGTTTTCTCCAGAGAAAAAGTAATTTATTGGCGATGCCATTGTTTGGCTGTGTGCGTGGGGCATGACAGTGTGTTTATTTTGGGTGTGTCTGCAAGTTACATTCCTGGAGGGTTGTAGGCTCCTGCACCTAAATCCCTCTCTGCATCTTTAAGGAAACAGTGCTTGGGGATTAAATGCTTAAAATTCGTGGCTGATAATTATAAACCCCAAAATCTGGAAACTTGTTCTGGAAGAAATAACTTTTTATTTTTGCAGTCATCCTACTAATGAGAGTGTGATTGCAGTCTGCTGGCAAGAGGGGGTCCATTGTTGGCTACAACACCCTTGATGGATTTTCATGGCATAACACAGGAATTAGGCAGGAATTAAACTAAAGGCCTCCATAAAGGCATTTTCAGATGAGCTGCTGAATTTTTGACTGTAAGTAGACAGTGCTGAATATACTGGATCCAGTGGGAAGAATTCCCACTGCAAAGGGGTGCTTTTGTCATGCAGAAGATTATTTCAAATTGCCCAAGTTCAGCTTTTTATTTATTATTTTGTGCTGCCCTCTAGAGCTGGAGCAGCTGGTTTCCTCATTTCCTTTTGCTAATTAAGTCCTGCTTCAGGAAAACCCACTTTTACACAGATTTCCCTGCTGTTTTCTGCCAGAGACACATGCCTGAACTGCCACAACAGTTTTCCCATGGCTGAAATACTACACCGAAGAGCTGGGCTCTTTGCTTGGTAAGGCACCCTGAAATGAGAGGTATAAATCACAGATTTATAGAATCTCAGAATGGTTTGGATTGGAAAGGACCTTAAAGTTCATCTAGTCCCAGCCCCCCTGCCATGGGCAGGGACACCTTTCACTGGACCAGGTTGCATGTCTAGCAATAAAAATACTATGACAAGGCAACAGGGGAGGGTATGATTGGGTGCAATGGATAGAAAAATACTTGTCAAGCTCTCAGGAGAATTGTCCACCAGTGAGATTCTCACAATCTCAGAAAAGTTTCCCTTGACTGGGCTCTCATCACGTTAGTTTTGATCACCTTCCCCCAGGCATGTCATGTCAGCTTTTCACTTTGCAGTGCTGTTTTTCACTTCATCCCTCTGGCATGCTCCCTGGAGTCAAGCTCTCCGTCTGCAATCCCCGTGGGGTAAGCAGGAAACTCATGTTGAAACTGGGGACCACTGTGCTATTCAGAGATTTAAATGCCTTTTGGATGCTCTGGGTTTAGAGCTTGCCTTGTCAGCTGTGTGCAATAGCACTTGAAAAGCACAGACACCTTGTAAGGCAAACCTCAAATATTTGAGGTCTCCAAGGAAAATAAATACTTTTTTTTTTTTAGTAGAATATTTTGATCTGATTTTAACTACAAATATCATGCCTCTAGTTAAGAGCAGCAGGTAGCCAGGATGGTGGCAGCTTCCAATTTTTTTACACCTGGATGTTCAGAGCACTTTAGGAAGTTTGGATTTACAGGGATAAGAATAACAGAGATTTTGTGCTTTTCAAAAAGCCAACTCTGCTCCTCAAGCTGTTTTATTGAGTAACCAGGTAGCTGTGCCAGCTGAACTGTAAAGAGCCTGGACAGAAACAAATGCCAAAGCAGGAGGGAAGGGCATGCACTGATTCTACTGCTCAGGGCTTTGCTTCAATAAAACCACACTCTCAGAGGACACCAGCTGCAGTGGGAAAGATTGCTGCTGTCCTTGCCATCTTTGTCCTTTCCCAAAGGGGATCTGGCAGCAAACAGTTTCAAAGACTCCAAAGCATTTGGCTGATTTCCCAAATTTTCAATATTTTTGGCTTTAGGCTACCCAGAAGTTTACACTATAAAGCCGCATTGAAACTTTAGCATGGCATGGGCTTGGTAAGATACCTCTGCAAGGCAAGTGTCACCTGCATCAGTCAGAGACTGGGTCATAGAATCAGAGAATGGCCCAATTTGAAAGGGACCTTGTAGATAATCCAACACCCCTGCCATGAGCAGGGACTCATTCCATTAGCCCACGTTGCTCAAAGCCCCAGTCATTATCACCTCCATCACACAGTTTGGAGAATCAAGCTTTTTGTGCCCACAAAATAGCAAGGGTTGTCCCATCCCAGCAATGCCAAAGGGTATGCTGGTTTTGCATCACAGAAGTGATGTTCTAAGAGAAGCTGCTAGCAGTTTCCTCCGGCTGCTGAGCCCTGGCCACTGAGCTCTGGGCTGGCTGCTGAGCTCTGGCTGCTGAGCTCTGGCCACTGAGCTCTGGCTGCTGAGCTCTGGGCTGGCTGCTGAGCTCTGGCTGCTGAGCTCTGGCCGGGCCGCTGAGCTCTGGCCCGGCTGCTGAGATCCCGGGCGCCGCCCCAGCCCAGCCACAGCCCGCACAGCTCCCACCACAAGCTGCTGAGCCTGGCTGGGGCCACCTGCGCATCTGCAGGCCCTGGGCAAGATACTGACTCTTTCAGTGCTTCAGTCCTCCCTCGAGTGAGAGAAAAGGACAAAGTGCAGACACATAGAGAAGCAACATGAAGACACCAATGTCAGTAAGAAGAAGTCAAGTCCCAGATGGGAGGGATGAGGAGATGCCTTAATCTTAGGACTGAAATCCTCTTATAAAGCTATAGAGAAAAATTGTATTGATCCATCAGACTGTTTTTTCCCTATAACGCATTGAAGAATTATGGGGGGACGGATTGTTCAAACCTGTGTTAAAGCAAGCAAATGTTGAAATAGCTGTGAATTTAATAAAAAGCTTGAATAGAGAGAGAAGAGTGATGAAGACCCTATGCCTCCAGGGAGATAAGAAAAAGACCTCTATTCTCAGAGATGAAGATGATCTTGGAAATAAATAAAGAGAACCTTTGCTTTTGAATAGCTCATCCTTAAAACAGTATCCCATAACTTAACATGGCCCATAAACACAGCTGTGGGGAAAGCTGTGAAAAATGGGGGGACTTCACAATTGCAGATTTAATTTCTCTGGGCAGCTGCTATTAGTGAAAATTAGAAGCCACAAGAGAACTGTTTTCTTGTAGAAAAGTCTCCATAAATTTACTAGAGGGACTCCTCTCCGTAAGTGAACTTTGAAGAAAAACTATTCTAGAAGTGATAAACTGACTGAATTATTTCTGTGTGTTGTGAGTGAGAAAGAAAAGGTTGTAGGGAGACAAGAAATGTTCTAAAAGTTTTATTCTGATTCTTATTATATATAGTTTTGGGTTTTTTTAGTTAGTGTTAATAAAGTTTTATTTATATCCTTTTAACTTTTGAGCCTACTTTGCCTTCCTCCTAATCCTGTCTCACAGCAGGAAATTAGTAAGTATATTCTAGGGAGTGCACTGGCATTTGGCCAGCACTGAAACCCACCACAAAGGGTTTGCACCTGCAAACCCTGTGAAATCCTTATTTTCCAGTGGTGTCTCAGCAGTCACTTCCTACTCAGTTTCTGTCAATGTCGGTTGAATTTCACCCTCTGTCACCCAAAGTGAGGGACACCTTATCAGACCTCTCCTCTCCTCCAAACCCCTTCCCCACCATGGCCCAGAGCAAGAAGGAAAAGCAAATCCTAGCTGCTGGCTCTTACCAGTCGGTCTGTGAACTGCTGCAGCTTCCCAAGGGCTTCAGAGGAACAAGAAAATGTCTTAACGATTTTGTGTCTTGAGTCTCCAGACTTTTTGGAGTCTGTCCATTCATAATGCTGCTGCTTTCTAAGGCACTGCTTTTGTTTGAGTCCTGTGTCAAGCACTATGAATCAAACTCTCTAGAGAAGTAAATAAAACAAGTTGCTGCCTTAGAAAGTAAGTCTGAACTGTAAACGCAGGAGTGGGATAAGTCTTGCTCCTCTTTGGCTGGAATAGTTCCCTGGTCATTCATACCACAGGGGAGATGGAGACAACATTAATATTAACCCCATTAAAAAGAATACCCAATGCCATTCTGAGCCCCAGACTTTGAGAAGGAGGCACAGCTCCAGCTCCTGACACTCTACAACTCCAGAATCTCCAGAAGCTGATTCTCCTGGTTTATTTTGTTCCTGCAATCTACACTGCGCTTGGCATCTCACAGGCAGATGCAGGCCCTAGTCTTCCTGGTGTCAAGTCCACAGATCAAAATAGAGAAATCTCCATCTCCTGTAAAGTCAACAAGGCTTTTCTCCTGTCTTTTGAAGCTGCTGCCTTCCTTCTTTCTATTTCTGCCCTCTCTCCATGGGCATCTTCATCAGATGTTCAGCCAACAGCATTTCTCCACCAAAAAGTAACATTTCCAATTATTGAGGTTTTAGCCAGGTTCCCTATTTTATTCACCCTTTTTCCTCCTACTCTCTTCAGGAGAGAAAATGTAAATGAACAAGAACTGAATGAAACCCACAAACCTGGAGAATTTGTGAGTAATGGGCAAAAGGACAGAGGGAGATGGGAAAATGTAAACTCTTATATCAGCAAAAAGTGACAAGTATTGGCATTTGCAGATTAAACTATCTAAGCATGAAATACTCTCCCTGGAGAACAAAATTCAAATTCAGCAACCAAACCAGAATATTTTCTTACCAGTTTATAAAATACACTTTAATTCAGCATTTTAATGACCTTTTAAAGACAGTGAGGTCACTATTTGGGAAAAGGTGTACTGCTTTTATAAAATTCAATAGGCAACAAAATGAGATAAGGAAAATTATTTCTCATAGATTTGATTTACATAATACTGATATCCATGCTTGAATCCACCCATCATTTTACTAATAAAAGGCCAAGCACTGATACAGTCACTAAGATGTAACCATCTGCTTAAAACAGAGATGACAGGTTGTAAATTTTTGTTCTTGAAAACTAGAGGATTTCAGCATTTTAGAGTAATATGTTTATTTTAGATTATAAATTAATGCGTCTTAGTAAAAAACCCAAATTATCACTGTTGTACAAAGCCAAATTATTGCTTCTATTTAAGGGAAGCATATTTGTCTTTTATCAAAAATTCTTTTATCTAAATTACAACTGGGCTTAGCCTTAGAAAATTTACTGTGATTTTTATGTAAACTATGATTTTCTAAAACTTTACTACTTCCAAATATTGCCTAAACATTCATTCTCATGATAACAGTCCAGGTCCAGCAAAGCCGTCTCAGTAAATCATCGTTCACCCAAAGGTGACATTCAAGATGTCAGGATCGTAAGAGCAGCAAAATAACCCTGCCATCTCACACCTCATGCTCCAGCTGGGAGAGCTCAATGACAGCCCTGACAGGAAGAAGAGCAGACCAGCCAAACAGCATTTTGCCTATTTCACCCAGGAGCTGTGTGATTTGCCCAAGGCTATATCAAGATTCAGTGTTGGAGAGCTGGTTGAGTGGCATTTAATTAGTGTACAGTGCTGATCTCTGCAGCACTCCTAGTTCAGAAGGCTATAATGCAGTAGTACCATAAATAGGCTGAAGTCCTGGGAAGAAAAAAAAATCCAGACATCTCCCATTATCTATTCCTGCAAACATGAAGAATAATAGCAAATACTGTGTATGACAACTGTACTGTTATAAACGAACTGTGCCTCCTTAATATAAATGATCTAACTCACATAGTGCAAGTCCCTGATGGATTAAATATAAAACTGGGTGGATAAAGCCATCTACACAGCGCGCTCAGCCAGTTCCTCAGCCTATTCATAAACACAGAACATTTTATTTATACAGTACCTTCCTCATCTGTGTTACTTTCAAAGGCTGCAGCTCAAAGTCACCAGAGCCCTCATCTCTCCCACAGCTGAAAGTGCAACTTTCCAGCAGGCTCCCAGGCTCACACACATCTCCACGTACCTGCTCTGTGGCTGGAGGAGGAGAAGGTTTCGTCTCTGCTTGCAGTCTTTTTTTCCCTCGACTCTCCCAGCAGCCTTTCCAGCTCAAGCCAAGGAAGAGTTTCCTTGGGGAAGTCGTACCTCTGTTGCATGCCAGCTGACTAAAACTCTGCAAGCGCTGAGAGAAGTTTGAAGTCACAGGGAAAAAAAAAATACTCCCCATAGACTAGTCCTTGAATTCATTCCTTTGCAGTCATAAGCTCTTATATATTTCCAGGCTCCCCAGACTACGTAAATACATACATCCGTAATGCTTTTAAGATATGTGTGTCCTCTGCTCTTCTCTTTATTCTCCATTTTGTTCATTCAGCCTTGGCTTATTTCCTGCAGTTTCTCAGCTGGTAATTACGCTCCTCTCGTATTGACACATGAAACAGTCTGTGAATGCCACAGAAAATCCCCTCCACAGGCTTTGGGACACGTGCTTGCCTCTGAAGTCATCCATGGCTGTCCCACAGCTGTCAGTCTGGAGATTCTCAGGGGTTGGGGTAAATCAGGGGCACTGAGCTGGCTGCAAGCCTTACATTTCAAGTCCATGCAGGATGGGGTGTGTAGGAAAAGGGTATATGGGAGTAGGGCAAGCACATCATGTTTGGTGTCCCAACAGATCATTTGTGTCTTCATGGCACAGCAGTGGGATGGCCAAACACAGCCTTGGGGGAAAGGATAAATTCAATTTAATGCTTGAATGGGTCATAATGTAAATTCCTCCTAAGAAGGAATGTGGGATGAATTTTGCTTCCTTTACTTTGGGTGTTGTTATATACATGCAATGTAATAGCTGGCTCTCACGATTGAGATAGATCTTATGTAGATGTTAAAATGTAGAGTGATGTTATTGTAATATGTCCCCCCCATAGCCCACTTTCCCCTCCCCCTTGTAGCAGCCTTCCTAGTCAGGGCATTTAGAGAGGGCCAGCTTATTACCAAGAGGTGCAGTGTAACAACACCTGACCACCGATCAGGAAACATCTCAACTGAGTGATCTCCCTTAGAGGAGAGGTTTTCCTTCTGCATCATATGCTTTATCAACGTTTTTTTTAGATATGCAACAATGGCCAAGAATTTTCACCCAAAGAAAATGAAGTGCTGGCTCCCTCCTCTCAGACAGCATCAATTCTGTCCTACTCTCCCGAATCTTCTTATTAAAATCAGCTGAAAGCTACATCCTTTTATACCATGTGCCAAACAGGTTCATGAATTCTGCTAAACATTTGCAGGCTCCAGCTTTTGCTTCTCTGCAACAGGTTTGCTCTCTGTAGCACACCAGCTCCTCTGAGTCAGAGTTACTTCAGAACTGCAGCATACTGGGAGATTAAGATGAAAACATCTACGGATGTGAAAAATGTGGTTTGATAATATCTCAGTAAATACCCTTTGCTCATGTTGTTGCAATAAGATTGTAATAAGACTAATCAATTTAACAGCAACATGTACATGATGGTAACAAAGAAAATAATAATAGTTTTTGTTATTGCCTCTGCTATTGCCTATGTACAGGTGTACCTGTATATGCATTGTTATTGTTGTTGTTGTTGTTGTTGTTGTTACTGTTATTATTATGAACCAAAACTCGCCTCATAACCCACAGTAGATTATTTGGAAGCTGTTATGCTTATGGATTGACCAAGGAACAAGCATATATTGTATCTTCTCCTGTCACCACAGCAGGACAACCTGATGGCCAACTTGATGTCACTGTAGCCAAGCCTGGAGGACCACAGTGGACCTGCTGCTTAGAGGTGGAGAGCCAGTTGTATTTCCCAGGTAGTGCTTGGCTAGCTAATAGGAAAATAGTTCACCTCAGAAAGGATAGGAAGTCTCCCAACATGAAATTTCAGACTACATGAAAGCAGCAGGAATAATTCCTACAGGTCCTGCTGTTGTTAGACTCCATCTCTGGTGTGTGGGCAGCAGAAACTTGGGTCAGCCAGTGGTTTATTCCCAGTGACACCTAAGTGCAGATGGCTTTTCCAGTTACATCCCTCCCACTAAAGATATCTCTCCCAGGGAGTGATCCCTGGCCTAATCCTTTTCTAGTGGAAGGTGGACATGTCCAGGTGCATAACACTCAGTTACTTACCTCTGAATGGTGACCCCACTACCCTGAGATCGTTATTTTACTTTCTTTTAGAGTGTCCTGAATAAGGTGGGGACAGCATGCAAAGCTGTCCTAGAACAGTGCAGAAGGACTGTGCAGACCAGAAGCATCCAAACTGATCCAGGTTTTCTTGAAGAAAACCCAAGGACTACACCCAGCTTGGAAGGAACAATCTGGTTTGGTGGGGAAAGGTGCCCAGAGGAGAGCTAACCCTCAATGGGATTGATGTGAGGAGCTGGGTTATCTGACAGCATTGATGTATACCCCATGAAAGAACCTGAGCACTCTAGGAGGGACACCACACCCTGCAGACTTGTAGGATCTTGCCTCCAAAACTGCTTGGAACCATCAGTCCTACAATAATTTCTGCTGGTACCTGCCACACACAAATCCTACATTTTTCTGTACTAGGGCTGCAGGATGTGGCAATTGGCAAATTCCACTTCAAAACAAAGAGCCCAAGGCCAGTGCTGGTCACACAAAGTCAATCTTCACCATATCCTCACCCCTCCAAGTCTCATGGGGTTCCCATTCTTCAAAGTAGAGATGAACAGGCTTGGTTGGTGGGGCTGGCATGAGCACAAACAGAAATGCATGAACAGAAAGAAAAATTTCCAGCTGCTGAGATGCTCCAAGACATCACTGCCTCTATAGGTATCATTATCTTGACCTGATGTTAGCCCAGTTGCTTTCTAGAAATTACATTAAAAAGAAAAAAAAAAAGAAGAAAAATAAGACAAAAGAAAAAGACAAGAAGAAAAGAACTGGCAGGTTCTATACAATTGCAAAAGATTAGAGGTTGACCATGTGCTCACCTCACACTTAAAATAGGTTCTATCATGTCAACAGGATGCCCAACTCTAAGTATAAATTATATTTCCCAAGACTAACAAAGTTTAATATTTATGCTCCATTTCCTCCTGCTCCGATTATAGCTTGTTCTTTAAAAAAAAAACAAACATGAGGAACAAGAGGTCCAATAGGTTTGTTCTGGCTCCATTTTCTATTCCTTCAGTGTTGAGGGAAGTTTGATGCTGGGAATATGATGATGTTTCACGTGCTGGGATTTTGGCTTGTCTTGGTGCTGATGCTGGTAGTGAGCAGAGAAGGGAAGTTGTCTGGGTCAGGTGTGATTCCTGTCCCAAATCATTCTCATCATATGGTGCCCGCAGCTCTCAGGTACTGTGTTTTCAGCTGAACTCTTCTTCTTGAAGAAGCTGCTCTTGGCATCTCCCTGGACTAGGTTTGGCTCAGTCCCCTGTGGTCCCAGCCAAAATCTTCCTCAGGTCCACCTCACCTTGGGCTATGAAGACATTGGCATTGCAAGATGCAGACAGCTTCAGGAACAGCTGCAAAAGAAACACACTAGCTCCACATCTGCTACCAGTGACCCAAATAGCTGTGAAATTCACCCCAAAAGCAGGGTAAAAGACACATGTCCAGTTCTCCTGGGGCACTTCACCCTCACCCAGCCAGATATGACCAGCTGTGAAGCAGTCAGCTGCACCCATATTATGGATCAGTGATTGGAAGGATGAGCACAGGCCTGGGCACAGTCCTGGCTCACCTTGTCACTCCTGGGTGACAGGGTCCCCAGGCACTGCTTGACGCTCTGGCAGGCAATGACAAAAAAATTGAGCAAGAATGCAAAATTCACAGTGCTCAAGACATTTGTGGAGTGCTTTGGAATGTTGTACATCACTTGGAGTGGCAGATATTGTGGAAGCACCTGGTGTAAGAAGGTAGCACTGCAGGATAAAGATGACGACATGGCTTTGGTGAGAAGGGTCTTCTGCAGACTGAGAGACCAGAGAAGATAATACAAATTAGTTCTGATGGAAACATCTCCCCAGATGTGAGGGTTGCTGGGGCATGCAGCAGTGAGGCAGTAAGGGAAAACAGAGAGGAAAAAGACATGGGCAAAACTTCCAGACAAGTAAAACCATATCACAGGAGTTTCAAAGTCTCATAATTTTTGGAGGGTTGAAATGGGGCAAATGGAATTTGCATGAGGAGACAAAACTCTAGGGTCTCCAGGGCCCTCTGGTTTTATTTTCCATCCTCTGTGGACCTCTGACATACACCACTGCCCAGCAAGACTTTGATGTACAGCTTGCAAGCAGAGTTGCCAGGTGAATGTCTCAAGATGGCAATAAGGACAGAGAGCTCCTGCCTCACTTGCACTTGCCTGCCAACTCCTATGGTTGGAAGCATCTTGCATCCAACCCAGATTTCAGGTGTTTCTGTCCACTACTGTATGTCCACCACTTTTTCTGCTCACTGCTATCTCCAGAGATGTCTTCTTGCCTGTGTTTGAACATCCCAAAGCTTAATCAGCAGGTTTGGGAAACTGTGCTCCATGGGACAAATCTGGTTTCTCTTGAATTGCACACTATTGAGACTGATGTGGTTTCTATTGCAAATATTTCTCATAACTCTATCACTGCAATAGCAGGAGGATCTCTGAATCAGGTGGTGCCAAACAAGCAGCAGAACAGTTTCCTCTGTTGTCTGTGCTAATGGGGTTAAAGATCATGTTTCACTCTAAACCACCTGCTCCATTTAAAGTGTGAAATGTCATCCATTCTTCCTTCTCTTGGTTTCCTTTTGGGTGGAGGAATGAATGTCATTCACGTCTGGCATTTTCAGTCCCTGCTATTGATTCATACCTTATGAAAATCAGTTTAAACTATCAAACACCATTGAAATAATCAATTTTCCCTTTTTGTTGCCCCTCCTTTCCACCTCTTTATTTTGGCTATGTGATGTCTTACTGTAGGGAAGCTAGTAAAAGGATTACTGTCATTCTGTGTACAAGGCCTTGAAGCTGATGATGACACAGATCATGCAGAAAAGGTTTTACCACAGTTGGTTGGGAGTGTGATTTTGCTCCTTTTATGTTGTTTTTTTTAGGCAAGCACTGAAAAGAAAAGAAATTTGCAGTCATAATGCTAGGGAGAGAAGAAATTGGTTAGAAATGCTCTATTTTTGTCATGTTCCTTAAACCCTTTGATTCTCCCCATAACAAGCCCTTGTTCCATCACTATGTCATTTTTTTTTAAATAGCTTACAGGTGTGTTATTTCCAAAACGCCTCTGCTTCCTGCACAGTGTGTTAGCTTTCCTTGAATAATATAACTTCCACCCTCAATGACATATTTTGGATTTTTTTTTTTCCATGAAGGAAAATGATTGGGTTCCTGACTTAAACCCTGAGCATGGCCCTTGCTGTGCAGACAGTCTGTCATGCCAGTCCCTGTGTGTACTGCTTCAGGTAGAACATACTGCAGGAGGAGAAAAGTATCTGCACCATCTAACTGACGTCTTGGAGGGGCTACTGTCTTGGTTTATAAGACAGGTCTCTGCTAGGCACATGAGCAGATAGAGGTAGGTGTCTCAGGGCTGAGTTCCAACAGTGCTGGTGAATTCTCCCTGCAGTAAGCAACAGCCTGGCTGTCCTTCTCTGATGCTGAAAAGTGAGAGAGCTCCGCCCCTGTGAGAAACGTGAAAAATGCCAATCACTTGTTTTTAAAATTTTAAAAGTTTAATAGTAATAAAATGGTTATAAAAATAGCAATATAATTAGAGTAATAATAATTTGGACACTTAGTATTTAGGACAGTATGGGACAATAAAAACAAAGAGTTAGGGACAGTTCAGGTACCTTTTTCTGGGCAGCATAAGCCCGAAAAGGACACAAGTTAACAGAGGATTAACCCTTAAAAACAATAGCCTGTTGCATATTCATACACCTCACACATGATGCATAAATTCCATTCAAACACAGGATTCTGTCTGGCCAGTGTCAGCTTCTTCCTCATAATCCTGACGGCATCTTCAGGGCTGAGCAAGGCGGGAAGAAGTTCATTTCTTCTGATAATGGAGCAATAAATTCTTTTTCTCTGAAAGATTTAGGTGTCCTGTGGCTGCTACCTCAGTGTGAGTCCTTTCTTTAGAAAAAAAGTATCTTATATAGCATAGTTTCTATTTTAACATTATGTTATAACCTA
The DNA here is from genome assembly GCA_013398405.1 of Pheucticus melanocephalus. Lineage (NCBI taxonomy): Eukaryota > Metazoa > Chordata > Aves > Passeriformes > Cardinalidae > Pheucticus > Pheucticus melanocephalus. Next base: position 153,716 of record VZSJ01004848.1, read on the forward strand.
AAACTACATTTAACACACTGCTTAAGAGAATTAATACAGCATAATTTTCTAACATAACACATATAATATTCATTTTAATATTTGCAAAAAGCCAATAATAAAATACACATTTTTCACAGAAACAACCACTCACTTCTCAAAGCTTTAAAAGGTTTATTAAAACCTTAAACAAAATTACATCAAAAGGACTAAATAAGGAGAAACAGGCCTTGGAGCCTCCCTCATGGCTGCCTATCATGTGGCGCATCTTCATGATGGATGCTGAACCTTTTATACCCTGGGGGGGCGTTCAAGGTGTGCGTCAGCCAGCCTGGGCCCCTCCTACAGTCTGTCAGTCAGCTCTTCTTTGCCATGTATTGGTGGAGACTGCTTTCTTGTAACTTGATTGGAGGTCAGGTGTTGTCATACCACGCCCCCCAGCACAACCTTTTGTGCACCTTTTCTTTCTTCCTGTCCTGGATGACCGAGGCTGTCTGATGGCAGCAATACAGAGGGGGGAAAGGGAGCTGAGGGGAGAACAGAGGACATCAAAGCAACAAATTACAATAACGTAACTATACATCAATAAAGCTTCTATTAATATCCACACAATATTCATCCCTTAATTGCAAGAGCCAATCTTTCCATTATCCATCTGTAACACCCCCAAACCTGTCTCCTTTTTTACCTGCCCCCATTCTCATGGTATCTCCTCCCCCCACCAGAGAAACCCCCAAAAAAACCCAAAGGAGCCCCCCCTCCCCCCCATCAGTGCTTATTGGCAACTCCATGGGAACAAAATTCCGCAGATAACAGGGAAAGAACAGGAAAACCCAACCTCCAACAGCTACCTAGAGCAGAGGCTAGACAGGATTAGGAGAATGAAAAGTAGGTGTTTATTAAAGGCACACCTCTGGGTGTAAACAGGTACACCTTTGGTAGTGGAAAGCCTCAGAGAGAGGCTACGCCCAAAATGGATGATGGTCACAAGTTTTTCACACAATTATAAGTTTGGTCCATTTACATATCAGAGGTTAATCCTCCAATTACAGCTTCAGGTGAAGAAGTCATATTCCCTGAGTTTGCTTCCCTCCCTAACTCAATTCAGTTTATACTTGTCGGGGCCTGAGGCTGTAGGCTGTCCCTGAATTTCAGGCCTAGAGGGATTGTTTTGTCTGACCAAAATGTGAAGATGGTTAACTAACACTTTATATGGAGTTTAGAGTTATTCACTAATGCAGTACAGGATTTGAAATATATAAAGGTGAAAATCCTAAGGCATCATAGCAACCCCTTTGGACCAAAGAATGCATCTGGGGATGCACTGGGAGACATAGGGGAATGTTGGAGTTAGTTCAATGGACTGGGAAAGCAGACATAGAACAACAAACTGAAGGAAACAATCTTGCTCATCTGTTTGATTTTTCCAGACATTGAAACCCAATTTGCTGCTGAACATCTTGATTTCAGATGTGGGATGCACTCAGCAAAAACTTCAGAGCCAGGGCACAGTCAACTTTTCCACTAGGAAGTTTAGTGCACTGGAATGGTGAAATATGGGCAACACAGAAGCATAGATAATGCTCAAATATGTATCACCAGCTCCCTGACAGGTAGAAGTGATGGCAGCAAGTTTGAAGAGCTGAGTAAACTCCTGGCCTCCTTTTTCTCATAGAAAATTGTAACCCCAGAATGATGTTATAGGTGAAAAAGATGTGATAACTCTGATCAAATATAGACATGTACAAGGTTAGTATCTATCAAAGGACACTGGTTCTGATAACCTCCACAGCTTATGGAGGGAAATAGAAGCTCTTCTTGCTTGTGATTCATCTCATTCTCCAGCAGACTAATCACCCACAAGGAGCTCCAACTTTCTCCTGTGAGCAAGGGAGTGGTGAATGACTAACACAGACATAGATTCAAAATTAAGGGAAATTAGTCCCTCTTGTAGTCAGGAAACAGAGAATTTGGAGATTTTTTTTGCTGGTTGTGGATGTACCTCTTGCTGGTGTAAATCCCAGCTTTTCAGCCCAGGTTGGATATATCAATTCCTTAAGATAATTCCCAGGTTTCCTTGAGAGAAGCCAGTTGATGATGGTATCTCTGGATGTGTTACAAATGTTATAAGTGATTCTGCCATTCTGTTGTTGCTTTGAGGGTCTGACATCCATCTTCCCACTGAGCAAAGCCCTGAACAGGATTCCTCCATGACGAGCCTCAGTACCCCTATAAAGCATGTCCTCATATAAAAATGTAAAGATCTTTGTTAAGAAATTGGCATGCAGCTTCTGGGGTTAGATTGTACACCCCTTTTCCTCCTCAGGTCAAAGGCATTGTGTTTTAGACAGTGATCCTTACAGATCTCATGGCCCATCTGGAAGGTCTGTCCATGCCATATTATAAGCAGCTCCTGGAAGAAGGAGTGTGCTTCTTTGGATTTGCTCTCTGGCATCAAGATTACTGTATTTTTATTCTCTCCATATCATGAGTGAAAAGAAGAGAAGCTCTTCTTTTCTCATTGGACATTTTCAAAAAGTCCCTCTTGCTGATAGCACACTTCACAACTTAATGGATGGAATCAGCTGTTCCCAGGACTCAGGTATTGTGAGAATGGACAAACCTATCCATGCTAGGTTTGAATCTCAGTCATTTCAGCTCTCAGGCAAGACACTCTTTATAAGGGACCAGTCCTTTTACCACACATAAGTGAATATCCACTTATGCCCAATGAAAAGTGAGTAGATGTACAGCTCCCACTGACCTCTCCCTTTCTTCACACGTGCACATGCCAACATCCATGCCACAGGTGAAAGAGGTTTTAGCCACAGCACTGAGGAAGTTTCTCTCCTTTCACTTGTGACGTTTCTTGGGGTTAACCCATGATAAACTGCTCTTTGCTCAAACCATTTCATCCTTGAAAAATGCAGACCTTCTAAACAAGTAAACTAAAGAAAAAATAGCCATCAAACTGTGCCCTATAAGGTTGTTGTAAGGGTTGAGATTCAGGATAAGGACTTTTTAGAAGGGCCTGTTGCACTAGAACAAGGGGTAATGGTTTTAAGTTAAAAGATGGATGATTTCATTTAGATGTTAAGAAAACATTTTTGATGAAGGTGGTGAGGCACTGGCACAGGTGCCCAGAGAAGCTGTGGTTGTCACATCCCTGGAAGTGTTCAAGGCCAGGCTGGACAGGGCTCTGAGCAGCCTGGTCTAGTTGAAAATGTCCCTGCTTATTTCAGGGGGAACTAGATGGCTTTGTGCCAACTAGGTGCCTCTCAAATCAAACTATTCTATAATAAGAAAATAATTGGAGATGATTAAAGAAAACAGTGGTGATATTTTCTGGCCACTGAATTATTTGCTCATTGGCATTTGCAGGGAACACACAGGACAACTGATTTTCATATTCTTTGCCTGCCCTCTCGTGGTGAATGGATGCTGACAAAGCGTATGCATGCATATCTATTTCTATATACACATATGAATGTATATGTACATATATATGTGTGCAGTGACATATACAGCACAAAACACTTTAGTCAGATTTGTACCTTGTGTTTGGTGTTACAGAAGTGAGCGGTAGTTAATTGTTCCATTGGCAGTAGCTGGTCTTTTTAATGCTAAAGATTTTCCTGTGATTGCTTACAATTTAGTTCAGATAAAATATTTCAGCATGAAAATAATAGGACTACAATGAAATTTTTTTCCAGCTTGGAGAGGCTAGGGAGGCCTCCATGTGTTCCTTTCCTCTCAATATACTCTGCTGAAACTGGGTGAGCTGTACAAAATCGAGAGCAAAATGTTTTTCTAGGACGAGTTCTTATGGCAAATACAGAGCAGCATAAAAACAACTGCCACAGCATGGACATGCCTTTTCCTACACAATGCCAGTATGGGATAGCAGAGGGGCACAGAAGGGGAAAGTTTGGAGAAGATAATTCGTTCACCTTTGGTGCAGTTTATTTCCAAGTTATTTTAGACTCATTTTCCCTTGTAGCTGCAGAGAGCAGCTGTGTAGCTTGTCACACTTCGTAGAAATGTGTCCAGCACTGGGTGTGAGGTACTGAGGGTAAATGTGTTCAACACTGCATCTCCTGTGACTTACATGAATATCAGAGGTACTGCCTAAACAAGGTGTTCAGCCTTTTCTCTTCAGATGACCTATTACAGTGATTACAGTTCATATTAATGGGCCTTGTCTATGTCCACAGGAAAGTGAACAAGAGTAACTTCTCTTAACTTCTCAACAACACCTTGATTCACCACTCAGTGCATTTATTATCATTCTGACTACATATTTACTTGGGATTTTGTTTTGAAGCCATGTACAGGGAGTTTGTATCTCTGGACTTCCATAGCCTTAGGCAACATGGAGTTTATGTCCAAAGTCCAAAGCTCCCCAGGGACATAGTCACAACACAAAGCCTGCCAGAGTTGGAGAAGTGTTTGGACAACACTCTCAGGCTCATGGTGGAGTTCTTGGGTTGGTCTTGTGCAGGGCTAAGAGAAGGACTTGATGATCCATGTGGGTCCCTTCTACCTCAGGATATTCTGTGATTCTGATCTATGATTCCATATTGTCCAAACCCACCATTTATTGCACATTGTCCACTGACTGGGACAGTACTTTTTTGCCTTTCTGTGGTGACTGTGGTGGTGTTTGCAGGGGTGCCAGGACGAGAGAAGAGACAAGAATCTTGACTCCATGTTTCAGAAGGCTGATTTATTATTTTATGATATAAATTATATTAAAAGAAAATGATATATTAAAACTATACTAAAAGAACAGAAGAAAGGATTTCATCAGAAGGCTAGCAAGGAATAGAAAAGAAAAAGAATGATAATAAAATCCTGTGACTGACCAGAGAGTCTGAGACAGCCAGACTGGGATTGGCCATTAATCAAAAACAACCACATGAGGCCAATCAAAGATGCACCTCTTGCATTCCACAGCAGCAGATAATCATTGTTTACATTTTGTTTCTGAGGCCTCTCAGCTTCTCAGGAGAAAAGATCCTAACGAAAGGATTTTTCATAAAATTGTCCATAAAATATGGGCAGTTGGTCCCCAGCCCAACAAGCACCACCCTAAACAACCTTGAGGCACATCTGGGGCCACAGATATTCCAAACATGGAGTCTGGGTGTTTGGAAGGGGAAGGCAGTTTATTAGCTGGCCAGGGAAAGGTACCAAGCAGATGCCATTTAATCACAAATGCACCTCCAGTGCTGAGGAGAAGCCATTTGTGCCTTTCCTTTTCTGAGTCCACAGAAGCGACATGCAAGGCTTGTTCCTCTCATTGATTAGGGCCTCCTGTTGCTCCAGATATGGGGAATGATCTGCTAGAGACCTCTCAGGATGTGAAACCTCCTGTCTCATTACAGCTGGAAGACTTTCTGTCTGGAGAGATTCTTCACCCATTTTCTTTCCACCTGCTCATTCTCTGCTGTCTGGGCACATGTGGACAACAGTGCCTGGGTGGGCAACCAAGGCAGGTTCATCCTAACTAAATGAAGACCTTTTTGTCTTCTAACCTCACCTGGTTGGGACATTATTCTCATGTTTCCTGTTCCTCTCCACACCCACAGACGCTGCTGTGCACAGTCCGCAGTCTTCATAATATCAGCCAAGGACAAAGCTACAGCAGCAGGAGTAAAGAGGAGAAGGTTTTCAGGTTGATCCCTCCCCTCCCTTGTGTGAGAAATGGAGTTCCTGGGGTCAGCCAACAAACAAGACCCGAGGCATGAACCCGCCATGAGTAGGGGGTCCTATTTCCCTCTTGTCCTGGCTGTGTTGCAGTCAATCAGAGCATCTTCAATGACATCTCTCCATGAATAAACTCTGGCACCTTATTTGGATAATAACCTGCAGTTATTCCCCCCAGCACTTTCTTTCTGTGTGGTGATGGTGTTCAGGCAGCCAGGGTTACAGATTTCACCAGGCAGACAATCTCTTCCACAGCAGGTGAGCCCACACAAGTAGGTTAAACAAAAGCTTTATTTCCATACTGTGTTCTTGGGACATGGTGCCAAGATTTCACAGAGAGCTCAAAACAAGGATTGGCAAAGAGGGCTGTGCTCCTGTGGTGCTTCTTTTTGCAAACAGCCACAAGTCACAAAATGCATGTTCAGAGCTATGCCTGAGCTTCCTCTAAAATCAGAACTCTTTACATTAACAGTTTTCAGGTTTGTTTTTTAAAGTAATAATGTACCAAAGCAGGGTTCACATGCAAGGGAGTACAGCTCTGTGGAGAAGGACCTTGAGGTCCTGGTGGACAACACGATGTTCTGAGCCAGCAGTGCCCTGGGGGCCAAGGAGGCCAGTGGGTGCATTGGGGTGCACAGTCATAGGTTGGACTTGATGATCTCAAAGGTCTTTTCCAACCTAGTTCCTTCTGTGATTCTGTGACTGTGCAATGGAGATGACAGGCATGAAAGCTGATGCTGGTTCCTTCCCCCAGCTGCTTCCCAGCCTGGGTGCACTGGCCAATGGGGCAATCCCTGTGGGCTTTAGGAAGAGAAAGCATTGACAGCAGGTCAAGGGAGCTGATCCTGCCCCTCTGCTCAGCCCTGGTGAGACACCTCTAGAGTGCTGTGTCCAGTTCTGGGCTCCTCTAGACAACAGAGACATAGAGGTCCGAGAGCAGGTCCAGAGAGGCTGCAGAGATTATGAGGGGACCAGAGTTTCTCTCTTATGAGGAAAGGCTGAGGGAGCTGGGGCTGTTCAGCCTCAAGAGGAGATGACTGGCAGGGGACCTCATCAGTGCCTGCAGGGAGGGGTCAGAGCAGGGACCAGGCTCTGCTCAGTGGTGCCCAGCAATGGGACAAGAGGCCACAGGCAGGAACAGATGCACAGGAGTTCCACCTGAACATGAAGAACTTCTTTCCTGTGCAGTGACTGGGCACTGGAACAGATCATCCAGAAAGGGTGTGGAGTCTCCCTCACTTGAGATAGTCCAGAATTGTCTGGACACAACCCTATGCCATGTGTTCTGAGATGATCCTGCTTGAGGAGAAAGGCTGGACCAGATGACCCCCTGTGGTGCCTTCCAACCTAGCCCATTCTGTGATTCTGTGTACAAGTACATTCTGCAGCTGGGACAGGGCTGTGTGCATGGGCTGGGGAAGGAGAGGCTGGAGAGCAGCTGTAGAAAGGGACCTGGGGCTCTGGTCCATGGCCAGCTGAACGTGAGTCAGCAGTGCCCTGGCAGCCAGGAGTGACATCCATGTCCTGGAGGCATCAGGCACAGCATGGCCAGCCAGGCAGGAGGGGACATTGTCCTGCTCTGCTCTGCACTGGGGCAGTCTCATCTCGAGTGCTGGGGCAGATTTGGGCACCATGAAATAGAAAAAACATTGTCATTAGAGAGAATCTGAAGGAGAGCAACAAGGATGGTGAAGGGCCTTAAGGCTCTGCATGAGGAGCGGCCGAGGTCTCTTGGTCTGTTCAGCCTGGAGGAGACTGAGGAGAGGCCTCATTACAATCCTCAACATCGTCATGAAGGGGAGTGGAGGGACAGGTGTCAATCTCCTCCCTCTTGTAACCTGTGACAGGACTCAGGGGAATGGCCTGAAGCTGAGTCACAGGAGGTTTAGTTTGGGTATCAGGAAAAAGTTTTTCATTCAGGCTGGTCAGGCACTGAAGAAGGAATGACCATGGCCCCAAGATTGCCAGAGTTTGGACAGCACTCTCAGGCACATGGTGGGATTTTTGGGGTGTCCTGTGCAGAGCTTGGAATTGGACTTGAATGTGTCCTTTCCAACTGAGGATATTCTGTGATTCTATGATTTACAGTACCAGACTCATAGTCCATGGTTTAAGTCATTCGATACTGCAGCAGAAGAAATATTCAATAAACCATGGATATTAAAGATGTTAATTTCACTACATCTGCAATCAGATATTATTCGGCAATGCTCAGATATTGCTCCTGGTGAGTGAAGGTCTCAAGGCTGGAGCTTCAGCCCTGCAGAGTCAGTTTGCTGTCTTCTCTTCCTGCCCACAGTTTTCTGACTGGAATGGAGAAAATTTAGTTGGTTTCCTGAAGCATTTCAAGATTTTGAAATGTTATTTCAGTTCAAGCTTTTGAGCAAAAAAAACTCAAATAAAGGCGGAAATCAGATGTGGAGGTTGGATCTAAGCAAACTGTCTCCAGGGTTGCTTTGGAATCAGTGACTGTGATAGCCCAGAGGGCAGGCAGCTGAGGTGTCTGGCAAACAAACTTTGAAGACCAGACCATTTTCCACTTGAAAACTGCAGAACATCTGCAGCTTGGCAAATTTGAACAATAGCAAAAAAAAAAACTTTAATCCCTAATAAATATTGAAGACCAACTGGAATTTCAAGCATCATGTTGTGGCCTTCATTGGGCCATCAGGCCTATGTGGATATAATATGTCAGAATTAGTCCTTGGCCCTGTATCTGCTTTGACTGAATGAACTCAGGGAAGCTCCTGCTTCTCCCCATGGACCATTCAAGGGACCTGCCATGACCAGCTCACATCAGTTCACACGTCCAGTCTGGCCACCTTGAGCACTCTTGCCAGGCCCTGCAGCCCCTCATTTTCATGGGACCTGCCTAACCACGGGACTGAGCCCAATCTCCCAACTTCTCTCTGGGACTGACTTGGAAACAAGAGGTCTAAGGATGAGGAGAGGAAGTCAGCCTGGCTGATGCTGTGGGCTGCAGTGGGGAATGATATACCCTATTTTGGCTCCACTAAGGGAATAACCATAGATTTTCATTCTGTAGTTGCACTTCCTTAGCCTTGAAAAATTACCCCTTCCATGAAGCCATCTGAAATCGTGTGTGCATGGAGCTGGCTCCTGAAGGTAACTGTCCACAGTTTCAGCACTGTGATTTAACCCAGCCCCCTGTTTCAGAACAGCCCTCAGCAAACTCCTGCAAGATGCCCCAAACTTGGCCTCCAGCTTATCATCCTCTTCAGGAGCCAATGGAGATTTGGTCCTTGGAGGGAGTGTGGAAGCCCTGGGGCTGGGGACATGGCACAAGCCCAAGTAGCCAGAGTTTATACACCAATCATAGCAATGCAGTGATTGCTGTACATGCACACCTCTAGGGTCTCTCTTCTGTCTGGGTTTTAGCAATAGTTCTGTTGGGACTCTGGATTTTCATCTGATAGGGACACCTAGATGTGCCATAAGCCAAAAACCTCCTGAGATCATCTTCTGTGGCACAAATGGTCTCAAACACAAAAGCATCCAGTGAACAATTATTAGTATCACCCAGAAGATGGGTTGATAAACTCTCTTTTTCTGGCTGGGCTAGTTCCTCTTCCTGTTCTCTCCAGCATATTCACAATCTCTCCCAGACACCCCACACTGAATACATGCTACACATCTACATTCTCTATCCTACCTCTCCTGTTGTGACCTGTTTTCTCACCTCCCCTTTCATTATCTGCATTTTTATGAAGATTAAAGCTAAAAAAAGAAATTACCAAACTCCTCTGCATTCCCTGCATCCTTCTCTGTCTGTTCTTTCCTGCTGAGCAGTGAATGAAGATCTTCTTCATCTACCTCCCTTCAATCTGCCTGTGGCTCCCCTACACTCAGCAGCCTTTGCTTTTTCATCAAAATTGTGTTATCCCTCCTGGTTCAGCCTCCTAATATTCTCTTCTCTCTGATGCTGAGGTGGTCAAGGATTTGTGCAGCCCCTCCACTCCACTCCTGGCAGGCCCCATGTTTTCCTGTGCTGCCAACACTTTCCATTGTCCTGTTTTCAGCTGGGATAGAGTTAATTTTCTTCCCAGTACCTGGCAACATGCTGGGGTTTGGATTTAGTACGAGAATGAGGTTGAGAACACACTGACATTTTTGCTCAGTAGTGCTTGCTCTAAATCAAGGACTTCTCCTTGTCCCATGCTGTGCCAGTGAGGAGCTACACAAGGAACTGGGAGGGAGCATGGCTGGGACAGCTGACCCAAACTGGCCAGAGTGATATTCCACATGTCATGGGTTGACACTGGCCAGATGCCAGGAACTCAAGAAAAGCCACTCACTCACTTCCCTGCTGCAGCTGAACAGTGGAGAGAAAATTTAATGAAGGGTCTGTAAATTGAAATGAGGACTAGCAGAGATCGCTCACTAAATACCATCAAGGGCAAAACAGGCTCAACTTTGAGATATAACGTGAATTTATTGCTAACAAAATCAGAGCAGGATAGTGAGAAGTACAACAAGCCCTTAAAAACACACGTCTTGATGCACGCACCGGTGGCTTCATTGGATGCACCTGGAGTCACAGTGCAAAATTTGGGAATTTAGGTTGCCCAGAGGGGTAGTAGATACCCCATCCCTGGAAATATTCAAGGCCATTTGCACAAAACTTGGAGCACTTTGGTCTAGTGGAAGGTGTCCCTGTCTATTGAAATTGTTCCTGCTCATGGCAGGGGTCTTGGAATGAGATGAGCTTTAAAAGCCCTTCCCAACCCTACCCATGCTGTGATTCTCTGATTTACATTAAATATTGGGAAGAAATTCTCCCCTGTGAGGGTTGCCCAGAGAAACTGTGCCTTCCCCATCCCTGGAAGTGTCGATGTGCCAGGGGGTGGCAGTGTTAGAGCACAGAAGGAGGAGACTCCTCCATGCCAGTCGGGAGCCTGTGAAGTCCCAGAGCTGGAATGCCTGAAGACGTGAACATCCTGTATCCTGCAGCCCAGCAGCTCACCAGAGAGTCCTGGGCCTCCAGATTAGTTTTATTTCTATGCATATCTCTGGGCAAAGTGAGAAAATTAAAAATAATTAACTGAAATTTTTTTGCTAAGCAAAATAAAAAACAAAACCCCAGCCAGCTCTGGGTTCCCACTGCTCATGGATTTGTATGAGCTGGGATCACCCACATCTGCACCTTGAGAGGGCCCTGTGGCTTTTAACCAGCCTCAGTTTCCCCATCTGTCCAGTCTGGGCTGTTCAGATGAGTTGCTCCGTGAATCAAGCCACTGACACCCCCCTCTCACCCCACTCCCCAAAAAACTCACATCCTTACCTGTAAATTTGGGGCTGCTCACCTGAACAGCACTCTGGAGGCTGTGTGGCATGAGCTGCATGAGACTGACTGTGCTTTTGGGAATCACACCAAGTTCTTCACCCCTCTGTAACATGTTTGGTGCTCAGGAAAACCACCAAGACAATGGGGGAAGGAGGGTGTCATTGTCCCCCTGACCCTGTACCTCTCTCAGTTCTTGTTCTTGCAATTTGTATAAAATTCACATGCTGCAGGGAAATGCATTTTTATGGCATCCAAATATAGATTAGATCCAGCCATGGCACTCACCATATTCACAGCATATCCATTTATTAATCTGCCCTTACTCCACTATTTTATTAAGAACTCATTGTGCATGCCCGGTAAAATTGAAGAGTGGGGAGGTTGTGGACCTGAAGAGTGACACCAAGTGCTTTATCTCCATAAAAAGAAATCATCATTTTCCTACCCAGAACTTTTGAAATTCCAAATCAATGGTAGGGTAAGTAAATTTTTAAACTGGGGCAAGCTGGGATCATTATTCCTGAGGCATTTGTTTGGTCTTATATGGGATCATACCCAGCTCTAGTAAGGAGCAGGGTGAAGGGGAAGAAGATAAGGGGAATGCAGAAATGACATTTGAACTCCATAAATGTTCAAATTGGGGAATTTGAACCCCCCACCCCCTCCCCCCAAGGTTGGAGAAGGGGATGCTCTACAAAACCAGTAAAGGAATCTACTGAAGGAGAGAATAGGGCTCTGAGCAACCTAGTCTAGTGGAAGATGTCCCTGCTTATGGCAGCAGGTTGGACTAGATGACATTTAACAGCCCCTTCTAACCCAGACCAGTCTGTGATTCTGTTTTTGTGATTTTATGGTGGTTCTATGAATAGGTAAAAAAAGACATGCAGACATGTTATTTTAATTTTAAGAAAAAACTAAATAGAGTAAAAGTTAATTCAGATAGCTTCAATGTAAGATTTTTTTTTAACATAAATTCATGCTTCACTGAATTTTTTCTCTCTAACTCCAGGATCTATGTGAAAATGAGAGTATTTCCCAGCAAGTCATAATCAGGAGAATTAAAACCTTTGATGTACCCTGGGACATCCACAGAACACAGTGGTGTTCATGAGTTTACTTACAGCTGGACAAAAAAAATTGGTTCTAGGATGATGCCCTACATCTGCAAAGCAGCCTGAAGTGTAACCTTCCTCTACAGCCCAAGTCCCCTGGAGATCCTTCACGAGGCAGAGCTGGAAAATAAAATAGAGTTGAAAGGATTTAATCTCATTAGAAGTCCCACTGCATGCTCTCTAGAACCCCGGCCATCTGATGCTCAGGCTGCCTGAGGCTCCAGCATGCTCCAGCCCTAGCTGTGCAAGCCTTGATTGTGTTTGTCCCTGGATATTAATTATTATGAAAAGCATTCCTAAAACTCCAAAGAGCTCCTAGTCACTGAGAGACCAATTTGCACTGTTTTTACTGGTATTGCCCCCCAAGTGCAAGAATTAGTATTTCAAATCAACCACATTTGGAAGTACAACTTCTCCCAAATGTTTACAGGAAAGATTTTTAATATGAGTGTCCAGGGACTCCACCATGAGGAACACCATCTCTGCTTGTAGGCAATCAGAAATTCAAGTGGGAAATTGCTCTGACAATCATAGGATATAAAATCACAGAATTATTTGGGTTGGAAAAGCCCTGTGAGATCATCAAATCCAACTGTTCCCCCAGCACTGCTAAACCCACCACCAACCCATGTCCCCAAATGCCTCATCCATGTGGCTTTTAAATCTGTCCAGGGATGGGGACTCCACCAGGACTCTGGGTAGACTGTGGTAGGGCTGAAAAGCCTTTTCCAAGAAGAAATTTTCCCCAATATCCAACCCAAGCCTTTGCACAACTTGAGGGTCTTTCCTCTTGTCCTGTTGCTTGTTACTTGGGAGAAAAGACTGATCCCCACCTGGCTACAACATCATGGACCTATTGGATCAGGGCTAGAGTGGGTCACAAAGATATTCTGAGGGCTGGTGCACCTCTGCTCCTGAGACAGGTTGGGAAAGCTGGGGGTGTTCAGCCTGGAGAAGGGAAGGCTCCAGGGAGACCTTAGAGCTCCTGCCAGTGCCTAAAGGAGCTCCAAAAGAGCTGGAGGGGGATTTTGGACAAGGGCCTGGAGTTACAGGACAAGAGGTAATGGCTCCCCACTGTGAGAGGGCAGGTTTACAGCAAAGATACCAGCTGGGAAGAAACAATCAGTCTTCCTTCAGAGATTCCCATTGGCCTTGACTCAACAGCCCACTTGCACTGCATGACAAATGCTGGGTAGTGGAAATTCCTCTTTTGTTGCTCTGGAGTTTATGGTTGTACTGTCTCCATCTGCTGGGAGGGGGATTCAAAACTGTTGAGACGCTCCTTTGGGAAAGTAACATGTGAGTTAAATAAATGTGTGGGCTCAAGCCAAGAAAACCTCCTGGAGAGCATCTCTGGAGAGCAAGGCAGCGTGCTCAAATGAGATCAGCATCAGCAGTAGCTGTGCCCGTTGATTTATTGCAGGAGTTATGCACTTCCCACTAAGGATAACACTAAGGAAAGGGAAAACCATGTTAACTCCAAAGTACCAATGTGTTATTGCTGCGACTATTCAATTAATAGGAAAATATTTTTCAGACTAATTAAGTGTTTCGTTTTGATTCACTTTTTTCTGTTGGGGACCAGGATGGAAAAATATGATTGTAATCCTTGTCAACAGGCTCCAAGGGATGAGAATTTGATCTAATATGTCTGAAAACTACTTCAAATCAATGCTAATTTTAAGGACTTCACATGCTGGGAATTTTATTTTGGTACAATAAGCTATCTTGGGTTCTTTAATAGCACAGAATTTTTTGTATAAATTACACCCTCAAAGCTTACCAGTTTGGAAAAGAAAAGGATGAGAGGTGGAGAAGGTTAGATTAGGTGAGAGGTAGAGAGTAAAAAAAAATATCAATTGCATTTAAATCTTGGGGTGGCAGAAAATCTATTTATTTGTAATAATAAATAGATCCATCCTATATGGTTATGGAGATGAGTCTCTAGGTGAAAGGTAAAACGATCTGAAAATTACCAGAGATTTAATAAAGTTTGGAAATTGTATGAGATCAACCATTACTCTGAACTACTCAGGGCCATGCACAAAACATTTCCAAGTGAGCTTTATTTCCCCTCTCTTAAACTGAGATAAGGAAACCAAGGAATGGCATAAAACCTTAATTAAGCCTGATTTCTCCTTTTTTTAGCTTAAACCTAACAAATACAAGGGTATTTTTTTTCTTACAAGCATTGTCTTAGTTATGATTTACACACTGTTAGAGAGAACAGATAAATTCCCAAGGAATTTGTGCCCATGAAAGGACAGCAGTTCTTTTGTGTCTTGAATCAAAGCTGTTGGACATTTCCAAAATATTGCTATTTTTTTCTGCATCAAATAAGCATATTCCATAGGTTTTGGGAGAATAGTCCTTTCTGCATTAAATCTTTATGAGCAACAAAGTATTTCTGTTGAGAAAGAAGAAAATCTTTGTACCTCAAGAATTTTAAATGTAAAATAAATGGGAAAGAGTTGCACACACTGTCTGAACCTTCCTGGACAAATCCAAAAAGCATCATAAGTTTATATGAATAATACAAGTGTAGAGCTACATTGTGTAAAATAAAGATGTGTAAGGGCTGTAAACTGCCAGGGTGTGTCCCCCTCCATCTCAGCTGAAGTCACTTGCTCATTCTGACTTTTTTGCTACTCTGTCTTTGAATGTCATTAAACATTTCTTACCATGGTAAAGAACTTCATGGTGGCCTCCATCAGCCAAAAGAATCACTGTGAAAATTATTATCATTAGTATTTTATGGACCAGGAAACAACATGGAAGTCAAAAGAAATTCTACATTTTCCTCTGAAGTTCAGCAACAACAGCAGAATACAACTGCAGTGGCCATGGAAAATGCTGAAAGTGTCCAACCAGTGGCAGCTGGAGTATGAAAAACAGTGAGGAGGACTTTGGGTAGCAAAGATTGTAATCTAGCAAAAAAAGGGGGCTGTTGGACTGCTCCTAAGCCAATTCCCTGAATTCCCTTAGAGAAGTGGGCATTTCCATAACATGGCTCAACTTCTCCTCAGTGCAGAATGGGACAAAGGACCTGCATGACCCCAAATGTGCCTCTTCCCAACAGACCAGACAAGGATTCCAAATCACCAGTCCATATGGGGACCCTCTGAATGGAGAACACCCAAAGCAAGGTGTGTTTGACCTTGACTTTCTTTGACTTTTGTGCCCCAGGCTGAAGAACATTCTGTCTACAGACGAACTCCACATCTCCAACAGAGAATCCAAATCATCTTAATTATGAGATAGAGACAAGAGAGGGTAAGCTGTATCTTGCAAAGTGCTCAGCTCTATGAGCCTTCTCCTCACAGAAGCTCTGCAAATTTCCTTAGGGAAATATCTTGAACATCAGCCTGTTTTATGGAATCATCATTGAATCATGATGAGTGGTTTGGGAGGAAGCTTTAAGATCATCCAATTGTACCCCACTGCCATGCACAGGAACACTGCCCACTAGACTAAGTTGCTCCAAGGCCCATCCAACCTGGCCTTGAACACTTCCAGGGATGGTGCAGCCACAGCTGCTCTGGGCAAGATGTGCCAGGGCTTCATCACCTCACAGGAAAAAATTTCTTTGCAGTATTCAATCTAACCCTGCCCTCTGTCAGCATGAAGCCATTCCCCTTGTCCTGTCACTCCAAGTCCTTGTCCAAAGTCCCTTTCCAGCACTCTCAGAGCACTGGAAGGCTTATGACCATTACCTGCCCCCTGCAACCACCCCCATTACCCAGCTGAGGTGACAAGAGTGAGCATCCAGCTAGCAGTGAGCACCTGGATCCCTGCTCTGCCAACATCTGGGCCCATCATCACACTGACCCCTTCACTAGCTTACAGACACAGA
>VZSJ01004849.1:0-39826 GCA_013398405.1 Pheucticus melanocephalus
GGAAGGAAGGAAGGAAGGAAGGAAGGAAGGAAGGAAGGAAGGAAGGAAGGAAGGAAGGAAGGAAGGAAGGAAGGAAGGAAAGAATAGAAAGAGGAGGGCAGGGGCACAGGGAGAGATTGACAGGGTTAGGTAGAAAAATATCACCCTTCTGAGGGTGATATGATGTCCCAAGATGTCTTTTGGCTTCCCTCCATCTGGCCTTCTTAGCAGGGAGGGTCCCCTGCAGCCAAAAGTACAGAATCCCATGGATTAATATACATTTGTGCCAGGTGGGAACGCCCAGGTGCCTCCCCTAAGGGTGCTAGGTTTGACACTGTCCCTTGCAACACTGTGGGTTTGTTGCATCATGTTGCAGAGCCCTGGTGCAGGGTCTGGGGACCACTTTGGGGGAGCCTTTGATGGGCCATGACACCCCCTCAGCTGTCCTTCACATGGATGTGGCTTTTCCTGGAGTGCAGGGGCCCAGAGCTGAGCTGGTCTGCACAGTGGAGGATGGGTGTCCACTGTCTCAGACCAGAAGCTATTTCACCACACTCCCAAAAAGCTCTCCTCCCTCCACCCTTTGGTGTGAGGCTCTGTGGCAGCCAGGCAGCAGATAATCCTGGGGCTGCAGTCTCCACCCCGAAGGTGCTTTTTCTTTTTCCCCAGCCCAGGCCTCAGTAACTTTATCTTATCTCCATCAGTGTGCAGTCCAGGGCCTTAGGGCCTCTTCTCTGCAGCTTTTATAAAATTTTGCTATATTAAGCAAAAAGTCCTTCATGAAGATGTTTAAAGCATAAATTCAAACATTTCAGTCTCTGACATGAGTGTACCTTCAAAAACTTCCATAAGTATTTGGGAGGCTATCCTAAAGGGTCTTAAATATTGGGAATTGCAGTAATAAGAAAAAAAATTACTGGAATAAATTTAAAGTTTCTAAGAAAAAGGTGCAACTTTATTGAAGAAGATTATCTAATCCAAACAGAAATACTAAACTTTTCAATTCCTATCTTTGTAGTGTGTGCCTCAGTCAAATATTTACTTAAATTTTAATAAATACTTGGATTTTCTTCACAGAGCAAAAGTGCAAAATTACTCCTTATCTCTTCAAAGTGTATAAATTTACTCTGAATATATTTATTATCTGTTCCTGTGTTTTAAAAACATGGTAATATAATTTACTAAATGAATTGTTGAGTTTGGAAATGCAACAGGAGCCACTCCTGAGTCACTGTCTTGGAGAGGTTTAAAATATCTTGAAAAAAGGTCATCTTTTTTTTTTTTAAGCTCTTAAGTGAAGAAAAATGCTAAAACAGGAACATATGTAAGAACAAAGTGCTTGTCATAGGGTGTATTAAAAGATACCTCTGTATTAAAATAAATAAATAAAGTTTAAAACAGCAAGGAAAAGGCCAAGTATTCTTTTAGCTGAACTTTGAACTCAGTACATTTATCCAGTAAGAATACTGGACGGAAAAAATTGCTAATATGTTTAATGTCCTTTACAGTTCCATTTCATGCAATCTGGACAGAAGACTTTATTGGATTCAAGTCCACCAGATCAAAACCTGGGGTATCACCAACTGGGCATTCATGGGAACAACCCTTTCAGCAAAAACTGAAAGTTTAGATCTCTTGTGTCTGTAAACATTTCTCAGTTATAACTGCATGGGTAAAAGGCCTTTTGAGAAGACTTCGCTCAGATCCACATTATCCTCAAGCCTGAGGAAATGTATGACATGAATGACCCATTTATCTAAATAGCTCAGACTATTTTAAATTACTTTATGTGCTGTTGTAAGTTTGGGCCCTGCTGAGCCCTGTGCCAACCAGCACTGTGACCTCTATAGCACACCAGCAATATAAATACAGAGCTGGTGGAGTCCTGTTATCTTCTTGGGAAAACTCAAATTTTGCCCTGGAAGCTTCCCAGTGATTGGAGGGAATGGCTGAGGGGAGATGCTCTCAGATTTGAGTTGTCATCTCCTGTGGCTTTTGTTGTACTTGAGGAAGCAAATACCCTTTTAAAATGGTTAACCAAGGTCCTAAGAAATAAACATGGAGTTTTGTCAGCATTTTATAGCTCTATGTGCAATTCCAATGAAGTGTAAGCAAATAGTTACCTGAGATCAACGGCTGCATAATAAATCCGGAGTCAGACTTCCCCCTCCTCCACAGAGTTACAGAAATTGCAGCCTGTCAGGTCCTTTCAAATAATTTTACAGCATAACATTTCAGTCAACATTTGGCTGCAGACAAGTTGTTAAAATAAAGCAATAAAGCATAGCAATCATAAAACAAGAAAGCTTGATTAAAAAGAAAAAACAGAGTTAGGATAGCTAAGGTGAAAAATGCTTGAGTTCTAATGCAAGGGATTTTTAGGGTGGCTCTTCAAATTTATCTACAGTCCCTGTTTGGAATTTATCCTTTTACTAAGTGCTCTGTTTTCCATCAGTCTCCTACCACAAACCCCAGCAACAAAAAGAGGGGAAAAAAGGCAGGGAAAAAGAGATTGCTTTTCAGTGGAAATGTACACATCATTTTCATGCAAATGTGCTTTCTCTGTGCATATTTGATGAGCTATTTCACTCACAAAAGATTTTTCCACTAATTGTTGTATCTGCCACTCATAAAATCTGTTTGCTAAATTACAAAGTCAGCCTTCGCTGTGGGTGTACTTCCAGCCTAAAAGATCTTCAGTCTAATTGTTTTATCTGCTGCTTGCTAAATTATACCTTTCACTGAACCTCCACCAAGACCTTTCCAGGAAGCTATTAGTAGTTACTGACACACAGAATAGATTACACATCTTGGATTGTGTGATGGAATCTGAAAGACAGGTGGACAAGCAGTGGATCAGACTGAAAGATGCATCATAACCAGCTGTGGGATTTTATATGGAAAATATTGTATTTGGTTGAATATTGTTTTAGAAAAATGTGCTTGGTGTTCTCTAAGAGTAATATAGGACCTTACTTTGCATTAAATGGCCAGCAAGAGGTGATTCTGCTACTCTTTTGTGACCTCATGAGATCCCACCTTTGTTCTGCATCCAGCTCTGGGACTCCCAACATAAGAAGAATGACGATCTGTTGGAGCAAGTCCAGAGCAGGGATGTGAAGATGATCAGAGGGCCAGAGCCCCTTTCCTACAAGAGAACCTGAGAGAATTGGTGCTTTTCAGGATAGAGAAGCAAAGGCTTCAAGGAGACCTTCTAGAAGCCTTCCAGTACACAAAAGAGCCCAAAAGAAAGACGGTGATGGAGTGTTTACAAGGGCATGTAATGACAGGACAAGTGGGTATGTCTTTAAGAGGATAGGTTTAGTTTAGATACCAGGAAGTTCTTTGCTGTGAGGGTTGTGAGGCACTCAAAGAGGTTTCCCAGAGAAGCTATGGATGCTCCCTTATTGTATTTGCAGGGTGCCATGATGAAGGAAGGAATGATGAATCTGACTCCAGGTTCTCAGAAGGCTAATTTATTATTTTATGATACTATACTATATTAAATACTAAACTACACTAAAGAATATAGAAATGATACTTACAGAAGGCTAAAAAGATAATAATGAAAACTCATTACTCTCTCTCCAGAGTCCTGACACAGCTTGGCCCCAGTTGGCTAATGAGTCAAAAATAATTCACAGCACAAAGTAATGAAACAATCACCTGTTGGTAAACAGTCTCCAAAGACATTCGAGATGAGCAAAACAGAGGAGAAGCAAATGAATTTTCCTTTTTCTCTGAGGTTTCTCAGCTTCCCAGGAGAAAAATCCTGGGTGAAGGGATTTTTCAGAAAACATGAATGTGACACTCCCTCCCTGGAGATGTTCCAGGCCAGGTTGAATGCAGATTTGAGCAACCAGGTCCTGGAAGGTATCTGCAGATGCCCAGGTCCTACTCTAAAGCTGTACCACATATTTGAATTATCTGACCTAATCTTAAAGAATATTCAGCAGATAAATCCTGCACATCTAGGCTTTTGTCTTCCCTCATTTTCTAAACTGAATGCACTTATAGCAAATAATAACCCTTTGTAGTTTGAGTGCTTACCCTGCCGGCACATCTCCCTTCATTTAGATTCTCACATCAAAGTTGGGCTGTGCATTAATATTCCTTTCTGAATAGATTTTTTTTCAAATTAGAAAAGGCAACTCTTTAGGCTGTCAATACTGCAATAGTGCTAATAAAATGCTGCAGAGGTCAGGTTTCAGAAGAGCATCCTGCAAATGAATATTAAGCTGACATTTCTGTTTCTTTTGGGGCAGCTTTAATACATCAATGAAGAAAATATTTATATGCAAGCACATGTGTATAAATCGATGAAGGTGCGTTACCAGACACCAGTTAGTTGATCAGACCAGCTCAAATAGCTGTTAAATCTTTTTGTTTGCTTGCTTTCATGGGAAGTAGAACATATCTTTCATGTAGTACCATAAAATATAAAAATATGTCGAGGAGACAGAAAGATATGAATCATGGAACTACAGTCACTGTCCGTGGTTATAGTTTAATCATTTTTTTATTCATTGTGGGCATGTCTTACACTTTCATCTTGTTGCACAGGATTCTGTTTGCAAATCTAGATTACTGAATATCTGATTCTAAAACATTTCACCACTGAAGAACTTGTGAAATAAATAATTGCTTGGGAGGGAAAATTTGTTGTTCAACTAGCCTAGAGGTGCATTGAAAGAGCAAAATGGATTACATAAATAGCTGGGATTACAGAAATGTTGCATCAGTAGAAGATTATGTTTTCAGGTACATCTAAAAATGTGTTTCTTCGTGTATAAATATTGATGTCTAAATATACATTTAATTTTAAAAATCAAAAGCAAAAAACACCTGTGTGCCATACACACAGTATATCAACTACCCTGAATATTTAGAGCACTGATTTAATCTCAGGCTTTTGAACGTGATTCAACCAAGTAGACTGTATTCCTTTAGTGAAATTTCCTTTGCAGTCTTTTATTCTAATGTTCTATTTATTTTAAGGTTTGGGGGTTTTTCGTAATTTTTGCTCTTCATTGTGTGAGAACTCTTGTGAATGGCAGAGCACTCTTTGTATGCAAATGTTGACATTGCTTCTTTTGACTTCACTCTGATGGGATTTGAAAGTATTATTTTTCAGCATTTCATGAGAACAGGGAGTATGTTTCCCTTTTCAAGATTTATAATCATGCAGTAAAAAGAGTTTTTCAGTTTCTGGAGTTATGACCCTGATAAAAACAATGGTAGCCTTATATTCAATTATTTTAGAGCTAAGTTTAAAAGAAAAAAAAAAAAAGGAAAGAAATTCGGATTAAATTGTTTCAAAGTGCAAGCTGTGTGGTTTATGACGGGTTAATCACAGGTTTGGGATAGAATAATGGAGTGATTTATTTGTAGTAAAGACCTATAATATAAGCAGATTTGCGAGTTGACAAAATATTCTGACATTCTCTTTATTTATTGTCTGCAATTGATGGCTGATGAAGCAGCTGTGGTTTTTAGACTGGGGGAGATGCAGGGGGAAGAACTAAATATAGCTCTGTTTGTGTCTTGAGTAGCTCTGTGGTACCAAAGAGGCACCATCTGTAGTACAGGATTTAAGAGATCCTGGATCCTGCGCTTTCTTGGTTTTATTTGCTTTAACTACATGGATCAGGGTTCCCCTGTTTTGGCACTGTAAAATGAGGGACCTAGGTAATTCTGGGATGCATGATAAATTTGATACTTTTATATTAAATTTTTAAGTCATGATAATGTCCTGTAACTTCTGTGATAACAAGATGCAATCCTGTTGAAGAAATGAGATAGTAGATATTGTTTTTAACATTTACTAAGTAATGCATGAAATTAAATTTCATGCTAATAGAATTTAATTTTTCACTATCAGTGGACCACAAGCAAGAACATTTTAAGCATGAAACTAAGTATTGAGACTCAAAAATTTGAAAAGAAATGGAAGTAAGGAGGCCTATTCTTTGCTGCAGTCTCAACAGATCTGTTTAGACAATTAAACCTGTTTAAAGAAACAACAACACCAAACATATGTTGTTTGTGAAGCAGACTTTTACACAAGGATGAAGTAAGAATTGAAATTTTCATTTATTTATTTATTTGTTTGTTTGTTTTCCTTCATAGACATGAGCTTGGTTTATGATTTATGTATATTTTGCTTTGATATTAAATATGACTGTAAAAACACAGTGAAATTTATATACAGCTTCTTCCACGTGGTTTAATTTAATCATCCTTCCAATTACTACTCACATGAATAATTCAAACACTGGGAGTGGAGAAAAAAAAAGAGATTGTAGTGCATATATTTTCTATAGACTGTAAAAAGAGACTGTTACTACCCTATACAGCAGTTTAAATAAAATATACAGCAATTACATTCTGTGTTAAGGATGCTCTTAAACTTTGGTCTGGTGAGATAAGAGATCACAGTGGGTAAAACCTCCCTTGACCTTGGAGGCTGCCCTTAGCTTTGAGTCTGTGCTCTGACCTTGGGCAAGTTGAGTACAAGGGTACTTTCATTTGCTAACTAAAGGCATGCAGCTCTCAATATCTGAGCCCAGATTTTAGTGGTAAAATTGCAAAGTTACTTACGTTTTGTGTCTGACCTTGCCATTTGTGGATGTTCTTGTGTCTTGTTCATGGCTGAATAGGACAGTGACTACTTTACATTTAAACCATATTAAAAGCCATAAATTCTGACCCAAAATAAATCTGCTACCTTATGCTTGGAGAAACCCAATCTGATACCTGGGTGCTTGGTGCACCCATCATAAGTCAGCACACCTTCCCTGCAGTGGGTATTATTCTGCTTCAAAAATGTAGCTGAAGCATGTGAAGACCATTTTTGCTTCACATCATTTCCCAGTGCTTTCAACACACAGTTATGAGGTAACTCACCTTCATTTTCTTCTTATCCATGTTTCACATTTTCAAAGGAGAAGAAGAATCCCAGGAATGATTCTAAAGGCTCTTTATGTATTTTATCTATTGTAAAGTATGTTCAAAATCTTCAGAGTGGGCAGTGAAATGCAGGCTCTGCTCCCAAAGATGTAGTCATATTGTTTTCTGCTTTTGTCTTAAGAAAACCAAACTAAAGATTTTTGTGGTTTTGTTGACATTTGTGATTCCGCAGTAAATTCTGCAAGATTTGTTATTAAAAAAAAAAAAAGTAGCAGCTTCTACATCTGGAATTGCATCAGCTACATATAAATATATATATATATATAAAATAGAATAAAATTTTTAAAATATAATTTCTCTGTAAAAAAGCATTACAGCATGTGCACAAAGGCCTTCAGTTTTATCTCCTAGACTGTAGTGGTTGCATAGTAATTATCAGGGACAGACACTTGGGAAACATTCTTTAATCAAGGAGTTTTGATTAGTCTAATCACTTCTCTACAATGACTATGCAAATGCTAATTCTGGTAGTGGTGTTTAATTTGAAACCATAGGTTTCCTTATTAAGTAACACAAAAAAAGTTAGTAGTGTTAATAACACTGTTGTGGCTACAGCATGAAATCCACAAAACTAAAATGAGGGGAACATAAAATAGCAAAATACTTCCAGAATAAAAACATTATTTCAGCATTTGGCCAAAGCTAAAATATGTTTTCCACTGCTAACAGATGCCTGAACAAAGCTGTTCTTGGTTTGATTTTCTATTCTAGGAGAAATTAATCTTTGTATAGACTAATCACTTACAGTTGTTTTTTGGGGAAAAGCATTTTCTGTGTGCAGCCATTCCAATTTAAGATGCTTTTAATAGAAATCTGTGTCAGCAAAATTACTGCTCTTAATGATTTTTCCATTATATTTCTGCTTGAATTGCTGTTGATTAGGCAAGTTTGAAGCTACAGCTTAATCCTTAAAAGTATTTGTACAGCCATAGATGTGCATTCAGGGTGCATAGTAAGGCCCTAAGACATATTCTTGCACCAGCAAAAATCCACTTTCCTTTTTCATAGGACTTCTCCTGAGAGCAGAGGCTTCCAGCCTCAGGGTTTTTCTTTCACATGTGAGATTTTGGGGCTGGGGTTTTTTTCCCAGACAAACTGCAACAGAAAGCAGATTAAAAAGCAAGTGAAACTAAAGCATCCAACTACCTATGAAATGGAGACATTTTTAATATCCCCTCAGTATAAACAAACAATCAAAAAATATAATAGTGTAGAAAAGGGACAGGATATTCCTATGGAATATACCTGAATCAGTTAAGGGTATCAAATATGTTTCCCAGTATCAACAGTTTGAGAGAAATCAGGGTTTTATGTGAGGTTATATTTGCAGATTTTCTTGACTTATTAAGTAGGGGAAGGATATTTGTGCACATGGTTGGCAGGATGAGGGTTGCTTTTGTAGTTAAGTTATGATAGATGCTATTACATTATTCAACTAAACCAAGTATTTGGTTGTATATATTGATGTTATACAAATTGTATTATAGAAAAGATGAAAAAAATTAGTTTCATTTGGACATATCTTTCATTTGATATTGTCAACATCATTTAATATTTGTCTTCTAATTTTAAAAAAGTTGAATTTTTTTTTAACATGTGACATATACTCTGTAATTTTAATAAATCATTAAAGTCTTGTATTTGGACCTGCTGTTGCATCCATGTCTTGTGCATAATGCTTTGCTGTAGCTGAAATTCAGGTATCCTGTACCCTGACTCATACTCAGAGGACTCACTGGAAGCAGAATCTTGCTGCTTTTTTATCACTTCTTGCCAATTTATAACAACTGGCTCTCACTTATAAATTTCTTCCAACTTTTTTTTAACAACTTGTCATTTTTATTTGGTATCTAAATATCTTACAGATATTTAAGCATGTAAAAAAAAATACTCTATTTTAATTTTTTTAGAGAATGAGCTTGTGAAAATCAATGAGTTCACTGAATCTTTGGGTACTTTGTGATCTTAGTTTTTTCATGTGTTTGACAAGGTTTTGGACTTTTTCTTCCAAAAGGCATTTTGTGAATTTAGAGATATGTCTTCTTTCCCTTTAAAATTAATATTCTTCAATGTCTGTATGTGTTTGACACTGGCCAAACACCAGCACCCACAAAAGTCTATCACTCACCATCCTCTGCCACAGCTGGGCAAAGGACAGAAAAGAATTAACAAAGGGTTCATGAATTAAGGACTGGGAGAAAACATTCCAAACAAGCACTGGGGCAAAATAGGCTCAACTTAGAGGTACAAAGTGAATTTATTACTAACAAAATCAGAGGAGGATACTGAGAAGTCAAATAAACCCTTAAAAGCACCTTTTCTTCCCCCAACTCCTCCCTCCTTCCCACTGACCATGCAGGGACAGAGGGGGATGAGGGTTTGCTCAGTTTGTCACCAAGATGATTTTCTATGGTATTTTTGGGGTCCCCCATGGCAGGAAGGAAATGATGAATCTGACTCCACATTCTTAGAAGGCTAATTTATTTTATTTTGGCATTATATTATATTAAAGAAAAGAATGCTATACTAAAACTATACTAGAGAATAAAGAAAGGACACTTACAGAAGGCTTAACAAGACATTTATGAAAGACCCATGACTCGCTAGAGCCTCGACACAGCTGGTTGTGATTGGTCATTATGTAAAAATAATTCACATGTTGGATAAACAATCTCCAACCACATTCCAAAGCAGCAAAACACAGGAGAAGCAATCAGATAATTATTGTTTTCATTTTTCTCTGAGGTTTCTCAGCTTCCCAGGAGGAGAAATCCTGGCGAAGGGATTTTGCCAGAAAATATGACAGTGACAATTTTCCACTGCTCTGGGAGTGAAGTCTTTCCCCTGTGAGACTGTGGGGTCCCTTCCCACGGGAGACAGTTCTCTGTGAACTTCTCCAATGTGGCTCCATTCTCATGAGCAGCAGTCCTCCCAAAACTGCTGCACTGTGAATCCCTCCCACAGGCAGACAGTCCCCCCAAAACAGAGATGGCATGGGTCACTCTTCCATGGGGTGCAGTCCTCCAAGGACAGGCTGCTCCAGCCTGGGAGCAGGGGCCTCCTCTCCCAACTGAGTCTCCCACTGGATCACAGCCTCCTGCAGGCATCCACCTGCTCCAGCATGGGCACCTCCACCTTGGGTGAATCTCTGCAAACCCCATGGATCCCCATGGCCTGCAGGGGGACAACCTGCTTCATCATAGTCCTCACCACGGCCTGCACAGGAATCTTGGCTCCGGCGCCTGGGGCACATCCTTCCCTCCTTCTCCACTGAGCTTCGTGTCTCCATGTTTCCCTCACATATTCTCACCTCCTACTCATCTCTAACTAGAAAAAAATCTGTAACTTTGTTTTGATTTTCTTCTTAAATATATTATCACAGAGGCATTTCCACCCTCTCTCGTTGGCCCAGGCTTGGCCAGCAGCATGTCCGCCTTCAGAGCCATCAGGGGTTGGCTCTGCTGGACATGGTGGAAGCTTCCAGCAGCTTCTCACAGAAGTCATCTCTGTGAATCCCCTGCTACCAAAAGCCAGGCAGTGCAAAACCATCACAGTATGGCATATGGGATTTGAGGGATTCTGTGGTTATTTTTTCAGTAATGTGTAAGACAGGAAGACAAAAATTGTGATACTATTTCAAGTGAAAATAATTTTTGCTAAAAATATTTAGTGATTTTTACTTACAAGAGCAGCTCCAGATATAAGCAGTTATACTTTCACAGTCCAAAAGACTGAAATCCAGACTTCTTTAGAGTTAATGTTTTACAAAACACTCTGTGTAGTTTCAGGTACCAATATTTTTTGTTCTCACAGGAATCCAAAGACCAATGACTGAATCTTATCCTGTCTCTGCTAGTAATTGCACCATTTATATTTTCCGGGACAATTACAGAAAGTTATTCCTTCTATATTTTTACAGACTTTGATCTGGTATCTTTTTCATGCCTTCTTGTTCCTAGAAATCATAAATAGGGTAGGTACTAGGTGGCAAAATCTTACAGGGATTGCATGACACAGACGTATCAGAGACAATGAGTAAGAGATCTGTAAGCTGGATATAGTGATTGTCCTGGTATAAAAATGCAGACAGCTCTCATGATCCATGGATAGCTTATCTGGGTTGAAAATTACCAGGGCTGTGGATGCAGATACAGGGAGGTGGTTCCATGGTGACCCTCGAGTGAGGCAAGATTTATTATTAACACAACTGCAGCACCATGCATGCATAATTACATTTCTCCCAAGAGCTGCTCTTTAACCAGAGCCATAAGCTGATAAGCTCTGAGCTCATTTCAAGTTTTCCCCAGACTAATATCATCCAAACACTTTATAAACTTACTTTCTATAGAACAAATTGATAATATTAGAACAAAAAAGCATTCTCTTGTAATGATAATATGAGAACAAAAAAAATCCTCTCAAGCACTTTAAACTAAGATTTTTTATCACCTCTGGCTGAGTAGTAGGCCTCCCAGGATGGCAGCATTCATTACACAAATATCTAAGTCTAAGTTAGCAATTATTGGATGTCTTTTTAGCAGCAGTGAGGAGGAGTAGAAATCTCTGGTAGAAGCACCAGTCTGGCATATGGACAGCACCTGCTGGTCTGTGCAACCCAGCTGTGATGACACAGGAAACTTGCAGTGACTGAGCTTAGGAGGATCAGGATCATGCCAGGTGAAATTGCAGCCTGGAGACTTTTAAGACAATAAGACAAAAGCGAGGGCAAAGCTCAAGTTGTTGATTCGCCTCTGCCTGAAACTAAGCTCAAAAAAGATAAAATTAGTTTGCTGGGGAACTGTTGCAGGGTGCCAGATCCTAAAGAGCCTGAACTAGTTCAGCTAGATTTATGACTTATGCTGAAAGTACTTTCCCACACATTTTGGAGTCCCCAGCACAGGAAGGACATGGACCTGTTGGAGTCCAGACAATACCACCAAGATGATCAGAGGGGCAGAAGAGGGGTGGAGCATCTCTTCTAAGAGGAAAGTCTGAGAGAATTGGAGTTGTTTAGCCTGGAGGAGATGCAGGAGTGATCCAATTGGGACCTTCCAGCACCTAAATGGAGCCCACAAGAAAGATGGAGAGAAACTATTGACAAGAGCAAGTAGTGACAGGACAAGGAAGAATGGGCTTCAAACTTAAAAATAGTACATTTCAATTAAATACTAGAAAAAAAAATCTTTCCTGAGAGGGTGGTGAGACACTGGAACAGGTTTTCCATAGAAGTTATGGATGCCCAATCCTTGGAAGTATTCAAGGAAAGGTTGGGTGGAGTTCAGCAGCCTGGTCTAGTGGAAAGTGTCCCTGCCCACGACAGGGGGGCTACAACTGGATGATCTCCTTCAACCCAAACCAGTCTCTGTTCTGTGATTCCTGTGTGTGCTGATTAGGGAGGCATTTGGCACAAAGCCACTTCAACAGAGAGAAGCTATCAGCAGGTGTGATAAAGCCTTATATTCTCTGGTCTGGAGTCCTCAGGAGCAGAGCAAGATGTGTTTATGCAACACAGTGAGAAGGCTCATCCGGTAGGATTCATCATCTCTGCCACCACTCAGAGGAGATGTTGCAAACAACTTTTATGAAAAATCCTTTGCTTAGGATTTTTTCCTCCTGAGAAGCTGAGAGGCCTCAGGAACAAAATGTAAACAATGACTATCTGCTGCTGTGGAATGCAACAGGCGGATCTTTGATTGGCCCATCTTGGATGTTTATAATTAATGGCCAATCACAGCCCAGCTGGCTCAGACAGAGAGTCTGAGGCAGCTGCCTTTGTTATTATTCCTTCTGATTCTATTCTTAGCTTAGATTATTCCTTAGATTCTATTCTAGCCTTCTGAGATGAAACTTTTTCTTCTATTCTTTTCATATAGTTTTAACGTAATATATATCATAAAATAATAAATCAAGCCTTCTGAAATGTGGAGTCAGATCTCCGTCTCTTCCTTCAACATAAGACCCCTGTGAACACCGTCACAAGGAGAAAGTATCAAAATGGAAATGTCTGCCATAAAGTTGGGTTAAATAGATTCCCCACATACTATTGCAAGTAGCTATGATCCCACATTTTATGTAATTAGTGGTAGCTTTTTTCCCTACTTGTGTGTTATATGATGCATGCAATAAGCTAAAAATTTACATCTGTACAAAGGTATTCACTGTGCTGAACTCAGCAGTTCCTTGCAGAACAGATGCTAAGACAATAAAGAAGCCTTATGCAAAAGTGAATGATGGAAGCAAAGCTGAATTGTATTGGCTTGCTATTTTCTTGCAAGTGAAGTTAAAGAGAGGAACAAAAGAAAACAATTTTCCTCAATTCTTCTTCTATAAAAGCATATTCTTGCTGAAGAAATGTGTACCAGCCTCAAACTTAAGAGAAACATTGAAAGGATCTGACCAGAATAAATACTATCCACCAGAACAGAATGCCATGCTGGAGATGTTGCTGGTGGGGCAAGGTGAGGTGTTTCTAGACCCCATCTGAAAGTTACTGATGTGGAAATTTCACAGTGGATGAGTTAAGGAAGGAATTGGTTTGTAGAAGTAAGGGTCTGATTCTGGTTTCATTTATACTGGTGTAAATTTGGGCTAGTTTGTTTCAGCTAGTTGAGTTACTTCGGAGTGAGTATTTAATTTAAGATGTTCAACCAGGTCTTTGCTCCTTTTAATGTTGTCACACGTTCAGGCTTACACTGAAGTGAATCAAGGGACCTTTGAGAATCAGAATCACATCTACTGTATTAAATGACTGCTGGGAATTCGTTTGTGGAAATTAATTTACGATATTATGCAGTAAAACCATAAGGGGTACATATTAATTATGACTCATACATGAAGATTTGGCTGAATAACTCCCATTAACAATAATAAGAGTTGCAGAATTAATTTCCTTCTAGGTCCTGCTAAAAATTCATCCAAGGAAATTGTGTTTTGTACCTTCAGATTTAGATACGTTTTATATTAGCAAATAAAAATAGCCTTATGCAATAATTCCTGGAAGATTCAATCCTCAGTAGCAGGTTTATAATGAATTAAAATTATTATTATTATTATTATTAAATTGCAGGTATATTGGCAGGTTTTGGTTTATTGATTAATTGTTTTCACATTTCCATTTGATTTTTATCGTAATAATTGAAAATTGTTTATGGGAGTGAAGTGAGATAAGCAATGAAATATTTACATATATTACCATCAAATAGATATTTCTTTGTTGTTAAATGATATTAGCAGAAGATTGAGAAAAGATAAAGTTTTTCAAAATCTTAAAATTACTTTTGTGCAGAGGACAGTCATAACCTGGGTCCCTGAACTATTCTGATTACAATATAAATAATGAAGCTGAAAGTGCCTTTATTTTACTCTACTGTATTTGTCAAATAACATCCCACTCCCACTTGCCTTATTCTAGAAAATTCTTGAAAATTCATGTTAATTCTAGAAAAGAATGCTATTTTTATCTTAATTTTGAGATCAGATTGCATAGGACTGCAAAACAGCTGCATTTTGTTAATGTAGAGTAAGCCTATATCTAATTTTGGATCAGGTGAATGGCTTTAAAGTAGCCATTATTGTGGCAAACATTTGATTTAATTGTTGGTCTTTTCAGAAGGCTTCTCAAGCCATACCTAAAGAGAGTCATGTTGTAATATAATGCAGAGCTGAAGGGGAAATTATGACTGAAAATTAAAGAAATCAGGGTAGACTGTAATGTGTAGAACAACATCCAGTTTTTACAAACCTATAGGTGATGGGATGTAGCACAGATATTTGCCATATTATGCTCATCAGCTAATTCACTGATTGAAATTCAAAAGCTAATCCTCTAGGACCCTGTGAATCACTTCCTAAAGCACACTGGGTTCAAAAACCTCTGGGCATATTATTAAAATAAAAAGAATGCATTCTCCCTTGAAAGATAATCACTTCCTCCAGTGTTGAACATTTTCCTTATGTGGAAAATGTAACAAATTTTCAAAGACCCCAGCATGCTGACATTTCAAAATATACAGTCTTTGGGCATGAAAAAGTGTAGTTGTATTAATGAAGTGAAAACTGATGCTGACATAACTTCTGGAGTAACATAACAGTCTGACATACGTTTAATGGACAGTAATTTTCTAATTAATTTATAAGGTATGGTAATGGGAACTGCTTGTGGGAAGAGAGAGATGAAATTGCAAAAGACTCCTGGTGCATATTGGGATGAAATTAAAAAGTGAAACATTTTAGGACCAGGGATGTATCAAGAGGAGGTTGTATCTCTGAACAAAATTCATCACTGATTTCACACATAAGCACACACAAGAACACACCTACATGTCTGCAGCTATGTTTGCCTTCATATGAGGTCTTGTTTTATGCTCTAAAGTAGCCCTCACAAAAGCTCTATGCATTTTCTCCTCCCTAGCTATTGTTTCCTACTTTTTGAAAGTCTTTTTTTCCTCTTATGGGTGCCCACATTCATTAGTTTTCACAAGGGATTGAACTTCAGATTGCAGTCAAGGGAATTGAAGTAGGGAAGGGGCTTTTGTTGACCTATACTTCCTTAGCAGTGTAAAGCTATTCAACCTGTGCCAAAATAGGATTTTCTGTTGGATCTCAAAACAGAAGAGAGATTTTTGAATGCACAGCCTTTTTGTTGTCCAAACTTTTCAACAGCTTTGCTTTTCATTTAAATATTAAAAAAGCATGAACAGCCTCGTTGCCTAAACTACTCTCTAAAGTTGAATCTTCTTATATCATTTTCAACTGGTATTTCTTAGAATTTCCAACGGTTGCTGCAACCTTTGTAGCAGGATGTTTATGGAATGTTTGTATGGAAGAGAATCTTGAGAAAGGACGGGATGGACAAATACATGTGTATATGTACTTCTTGTATTACCAAAGTTTTCTCCAGTGTCTTTTGCATCTCAATTAAGAAAACATGGACCTTTCTGGATGCTACTGAGAGAAGTATTTTCTTTCTGTGTGCCAAGGTATCCTATTCATTCATCCCACAGCTGAAAGAAAATTTATATATCCCCTGCCAAATTCAGCTTCAGCATAAATGTATGAAGATTAGATTTACTTAAGGCATAGAGGAATCCAAAAGGTAACAGACAAAGGTCTTGGGAAGTTTTCTTAATCTTTTAGTCTGTGTTTCAGTTTCAAATAAATAAGAAATGTGTTTAAAATGTCCAATTTACTTGCAAACTTGTTACTTCCGAAGGTGCTAGAAGACTTCTCATTGAACAGGAACCACACTTGTGGCATGGCTACCTCAGTCACATGTGCTCTTATCAATAAATTAAATTAATAATTAAACATCATAGTACACCACCAGTGAATTATATGGTTTTTGTGGATTTTCTTGCTACAATTTGACATTGGTTTTGCTAAATCTTATTAAACTAAAATGACTCATAAAAGTATCTAAAATAGAGAATATAGTAAAGCTGACTAATTTTGTGGGTGCAGCCTGGGTAATAAGCAAGTGGTGAAACACCTGCCTTTAGTGAAGGATCTACTTATTTGGTGCAGTTTAGGAATGAAATGAGAAGCAGAAATTAGTCTTTTTTAACTACAAGGCTTCTCTTCATTAGCTTGACTTTGTTTCACCACTCAATAATATTTTAGAGTACCTCAAAGTGATTTTAAGTCATTTTTCAGCAGACACTTAGAAGATAATCCCAGTGCTACATCAGTCAACATCCCTGTCCAGTTTACACAGCTGCTTGGTGAGGCTGAGAGCTCAGATCAAAGAGGTGCTTACTGCTTACAACATTCCCCACCACTTCCTCTTTCCAAAACAGGAGGCATCTGAGTGGAACAAAATTTGCTTTAAAGTTGATGCTGAGAGTTAGTCAAAATCCAAGAAGGAAAGTTATCTTTTACAATCCAAGCATGAAAGAACAAGGATAAATTTAAAGTGAAATGAGTATAAACTTCTGCAATTACAGTATGCTTCAAAGCATAGGAGGAATGAATATATTTGTTTAGAAGAAGCTGCTTTGATTCCTTGTGGAATACTTTCTGTGGACTTTGGTAAAAAGTAACTGCCAAATGTGTTTTCAACTCAAATATTAGCAAAATTGAAAAACAGCATGCCAGAAGTCCACAGATTTCGTCTGTGGTTCAACCACATTAATTTCCAAAATGAGCACAGCAAATTGATTGGTTGTGCTGTCTCAGATCATTTGATATACTCTTTTTTTCAAAATAAAATACCTTCACTGCTGTTTGGGTGATGTCTAACCCAGAAACATCAAATGAAGCTGTATTGGATCCCCTTTTTGTGGCTCCTCACTATTCAGGGGAAAGAACTTGCCACTTGCCTAACTGGCAGTTAAATTTTTGTGTTGTGATTTTTCATGGTAGAACGTTTTAATTTTAATTTAGAATTTTAATTTCATCTCTTTCTTATAAGGGACATTTTAATTATTTTTTCACTGGTAGGGAATTCTTTACCTTTTACTTATTTTGCTTCTTATTTGGTCTCTCCTCTATGAGGAGGTACCCTGATGACTCAGTAACCCCAGAACCATTTTACTGTGTTTCCTAAGAATTCTTTATCTCTGGAAGATAGATGGGCATCCTGACATAGAGGGCTACCTTGCTACCTGTATCTAAGATAATCAGGTACAAATTACTTTATTAAACACCAGATGTGTAAATACAGGTAATTGTTTTTAAAGACCTACAAAAAGCTCAGTTGCACTGATCAGAGGCCTGGTCAAAATCTTTGAAAAAATAACAGCTATCCTAATTACTTTCCAATTATAGGTTTTTTCATGTCCACAGGGTATTAAACTGCAGAAAAATTTCAGCTGCAGATATGTTTTTATTAATATTTTATTTTTAGCAAATAATAATTTTCCTGTGAGGATTCTGTGGAGGGGGTTTTTGTTTGTTTTGTTGCTGTGGTTGTTGTGTTGGGGGTTTTTTGGCAGCTGTTTGGACCCTGGGCCTAGGATACCTGTGTTTTATTTCTGTTCCAATACAAATTTATTTAATATTTCTACATTTATATTTTGTTAGCATTGGAATAGGCTTATGTTCTCTATTTTATAGAAAGCATTTGCAAACATCAGTTCTAGGGTGACTTTTTGTTTACTCTTCTAAAGAACAGTGGAGGAAACAACTGAGTCTAATAGACCATCTGCTGAAGTGTGAAATCGAAGGTACAGGTATAGCAAAGCTGGCTTGTTTAGAAAGATTTGAATTCTGTTAAGAGAAATATGCCTTATTGTCTCTATCATAGCAATATAATACTTCCTAACATATACTTAAATGGATCAATACATGTAAATTAATTTGTTTCCATAAAAAGAATGGTTAGTTTGGAATAATGGCCATTTCAGTAACAGCTCCCCTCTTGCAGATTTCATCTTAGTGAAATATTAGGCAATAGACCTGGATAGACATCAATGAATACAGCCATTGCAACAAATAAAGCAACAAGATTTTATGTTTCTTCTTGTGCTTGAGCAATCATCCCTTCAGATACATTTGAGTGCCGTGGAGTAAAAACATCATTGGTACAAGGAGAAGCAAAGTAGAAAATGGGGAATTTGCTGTATTTGTAGCTGAATATATAAACCTATTTTCTAAATAGCTTTCCTGAACAACACTCATGACAATAGTCGTTCTCCATTCCTTTTCTCTACAGTAATTTCTTAATCCATTTTAGAAATGGATCTTGGCGCCCAGAGATTCAGAGACCATATTTTAGCTGATGTTCATCTTCAGGCTGAGGAAATTATGGTGTGCTGTGGTCCAAATATGCCATAGTATTTTTTCTTGTACTGAAATACAAAGTAAATATAGTGGTGTTTTCTAAAATGTGAGTAGTTCTATGTGAGAACTTTCTACATAGCATGTATGTCAGAAATTTTCCATTTGCTTTCCCAGAGAAAGAAATCCCTTTGTTATTTTTTTCAGTAATTTATTTATTAGGGATCAAGAAGTTTGTACAAACAAAAATGTTCTGTGGTGACAGCTTCATTCTTCTTTTTGGATAGGAATGGGGACAAAAGGCATTCCCTTTTGCACCTCTTTGAGAGCATGGTGGCCCTACAGGTATAGGCAGAGAGCTCAAATCATAGGTTCAGATTCAGTTGTGTATAAAAATAAATGCTGATTAGCTAAAAATAGATTATCTCAGCAGTGTAGATAGTTACTCTGATGCTTCCTTGTATTGGGAGACATAAATTCAAAGTCCATAGCTAAAACTTGGCTCTCTCATCTCACCCGTGAGCTCAGCTGTTTTTGGCTGATCTCTTCTGTTAAAAGTTCCATTTGTGAGCTCAGAAGACTGTTTGATAGTAGTTTAGCTGAATAGATTCATCTCCTGAAAGTATTTCACTTGGGTAAATGGACATTTTCTCTATATATTGAACATACCAGACTAATCCAAAGTATATTGAAGCAGCTCACTTTTGAAAATTAATAAAGGATTTATGTCAAGATAACTTCTTTTGCTTAGGCAGCTTGAATTGTCTCAGTAGCATTCTCTCCATATGCACAATAGGTTACCATAAACTTAATTTTCTTACTTACAGGGCTTCATTAAACTGATTTTATTTTGTTATTTTCAGTATTTTGACAGTTGATTATTTCTATTTATGGCACTAATGGAAGTTGATATCTCTCCTTTTTAATATAGAACTAAGCCCAATGGGATAGCTATAGGTTTATCTGTTTTTTCAATGAATAGTTAAAACATTAATTCTATTTTCATGACTGCTAAGAGCTTTAGAGATACTATATCTTTTCTTCCCATGGATAACACAAGTCTATGCAACTATCACTCTTCAGCTTCAAGTAACTTTTGTATTTCCCTGGGGCTTGCCTGTATTTTCCTCTCTACTTTCTCTTGTTTTTACAGAATATTTGTAACAATGACTTTCATTTGCATTTTTTAATGCTGCTTGAACCTTTCTTACTGCTCACTTTTGAAATGGTTTGCAGTTTTTACTGCAGAAGTGAACAAAGAAGTGACCACTTTGGGCTGATTATGTTGAAGTATTTTCCCTAGTCTGTCTTTGTGATGCAACAATTTTGATGGTTTGGGGTTTTCTTTGTTTTTTAGTTTTGAGTCCACATTGGTCTTGTGGAATTGCTCTGAGTGACAAGCTTTTGCCAAAGTGACCATCTGTCAAACTGCCCATGACAGAACAGTGAGTGGGGTGGTGTATGCTGGGTAGGTGTAGTAAAACTTTAGGGTCTGTTGCATTGTGTCAAATCTCCTGTCACTTATAGAGGATAAGGGAGGGTATTCTGGAGAAGTTTACCTACCATGACTGCAAATGGAGACATTTCTGTCTCTATTTGTACCTTTCTGCTGGAGTGTCTGCCATCCCTTACCACATGCCTCTGTTCACGGCTGATTCCAGTAATTCCTGTCCCTATGGTTTTCAATCAAAGCCACCAGAGAAGAGAGAAGGGACCAGTGCAGGGCAGAGTTGCTGCCAGGAGCTCGGCCACTTAGGCAGCACCCAAGCAGGTGTAGGAAGATGGAGATGAGAAACTGTATTTTAAAAACTACTCTTTTAAAAATCTTCCTAGATATGAATTTGCTTTTATGAATTAAACCCAATGTTGTGTTCAAGGCAAAATGACAGGACCACATCCCCAGCTTTGCCTGGCCTGCAGACAGCAGTGAGTGCTTGTCAGAGCATTCAAGCAAATGGATGTGGCTCTGCTCTTCTCCCTCTCCAGGTGTCCTGACTGTCTTCACTCTGATGATGGCTGTGGCAGTGGTATTTTTCTTTTCTGTCACAGTTTCACAAAATAGTTTAGGTTGGAAAGGACCTTTAAAATCATCAAGCCCATCCGTTCCCCCAGCACCGCCAAGTCTACCACTAAAACATGTCCCCAAGTGCCACTTCTATAGAGCTTTCAAACCCCTCCAGGGATGGTCACTATCCCACTTCACTGGGCAGCCTGTTCCAGTGTTTGGCTGTTCTTCCAGTGAAGAAATTTCTCCTAATTACCAACCTAAATGCCCCCTGGTGGAACTTGAGGCCTTTCCCTCTCTCCTATCACTTGCTACCTGGAAGAAGAGACTGACCCCCACCTCTCAAATTACTCCTCTCAGGTAATTTTAGAGACTGATCAGGAATAGCTGTGCCTTAATTCGAAGCATGACTTTGAAAGAAATTTCATTTATCACACAAATACCATTGAACAGCAAGTGTTCCTGTGCTCATCCATCTTTTTCTTGACTAATTCAGAGACAAGCATTTCTTTATGGTATGGGTGACACTCAACAATAAATTCATTATGCGAAAAGTAAGAAAAAGGTGTTAAATTAAAAAGAAAGACAGTTGAAATGTCTTTAGAGTCTGAAGTAACTTGCTGTAGACAAAGCTGTGATGATTCATGGGCATTAATTTGGAGCTGTTTCTGGATGAAAGGTTAGAGAAGGATTTGTATACATTATCATTATTCCATAGTCAGGATCTTAATGAGGTTAAATTGGGGGAAAAGTGGAAAAAGTACTACTCACCTAGAAAATAGGGATTTAATGGTGGCATTATCCTATAGTTATTGTCACTCTGCATGAAGGAAGGGAGCTGTATGTTTGTTTTTTCATTGTCCTGGTACTGTAGCTATTTTCTTCATGGGTTCTGACTCTTGAGTTAGGCCATTTCCAAACTTCCTGAAAATTTACCATGATTTTCCACTTTCCTTGTCCCTTTACAGGCAACTCTTTGCAAATAACTAAAGCAGAATATACTGCAATTCCCAGTGTCCTCTCTGTTGAAACCTTAATGAAAGACTGTTCAAATTCAATTTTCCGAATTCTTTTGTAACTGTCTGTCAAAACGATATAAATAAGCCATCTAGAAATTTTGCTTTTCACTGTCTCAAAACAGACACTTTAGAGTAGCCTTTAAGGGTGTTTTACTTATTACTAAATTAATATTATAGTTTGGAGAATTTAATTGAATGCTAGGTATTCCCCAGGTTTAAATGATGACAGGAGCTCTTTGGCTTAAATTCTCCTCAAGAGAATCTTGAGGGTTTTTGGTTAGTTGGTTGGGTTTTTGGGGGTTTTTGGCTTTTTTTTTTTCTTAATTTATTGATTTTACCTATTGACATTTTTGACACACTGTCTTTGGCCCAATGCACAATTTCTGGAAAGTGAAATTAGAGAAATATTACTTGTGAAAATGGAAAATATCTTTTTAAACCATTTGCATTTTCCAATTACACCATTTAAGTTCCTCAGGAAAAGGTTTTATTCAGGTAGCAAAGAAATGGGGTGTGTAGTTTTTCACAGGAACAGAAGGCACAGAATTATATCAATAACATTAGCTGAGGATTCTGGAGGACAAGGGAGAGAGCCACATCTAGTAGTGGAATAATATCCCCATCTATTTTACAAGTTAAGGCTTTATTATCTACTGTCATTTTGATGTAGAATTTTCTTTGGAAGTATACCTGTAGAACGTAGCAAGGGGACAGTTCCTAACAAATACTAAAATTACAATGATTATTTTCAGATAACCTGCACAAAAAAAAATAGCTGTGATAAATCTATGCTTATTTCATAGAATAATGAAATTCAGAAATTTTGCTGCACTAAAAATCATAACTTAAAAATTAACTGCTACACAAAATTGTTTCCAGTAGCTTGTTTTTCTACTAAAGTGATTTTCTTGTGAAGACTGTGCAGAATACACTGTATTTTTTTGTCTTCCAGACACCCCCAAATATCCAGAAAAACATTTTATGTGACTTTAAAGTGTCTTTTTGCTGTGAAGAAGTCCCTTCTAAAACATCAAAGTGGAAATAAAATTACATAAACTTGTCTCCAACCCGCATAGATTCATTTATTCCAAAATGGAATAGATGTTCATAGTTTACATTAACGTCCTTTGGTGGCTCAAGAAGGTCATGTATTACTAAGAACTGGAAAAAGAATGATTTGATTAATCTTGTTTGAAGGAAGTTCCAGTCAGTATTACTTACCCAACATTTACTTTGTCAGAAGTCAGGCTTGCTTTTAATTATGAAGTGGGATTCTATTGAAAAAAATCTACATACGTTTACATCTGGAGTGTATGAAACATCTTGGAAAACATTCTTTGTGGATCATCAGTGGATAGCTGACTTAGTGTGAAAACTTGCTGAGCACTATAAATATACTTTAAATGTTCATAAATTCCTTTTAAGATTGACCTTTTTCTTCAAAGGAGTGCTCAGAAGCTGTTTCCATTGTATACACGGCATCAGGAAAGATAAACAATTTGATCTTCAGTGGGTGCTCACTGGATTATTTTGTAAATTAATTAAATTACTGTAGACATTAAAGTGTAGCTTCTTCAGTAATCTTTCTTCTGTTCTTCTGAAGCAGTGAGAAGTTGATCATATGCAAATCTCTTCAGATAAGTTTACAAGAAGAAAAACCCATATTTAGAAGACATCCTGAAAGTATGAATAGAACGCATCTTCAGATTTTGAATGTTCTCTGAGATTAATATATGCTCTGAATCTGTCTATGCTTCTCTGTTAATGTATGGCTTTTTGCATGAGTCTTTCTGAAAAACCTTGTTTGTGTGTTGGGCATACTTGATGCCTGGGTTGTCACTGCTCTCTTCTGTGAAGTACATCAGTTCAGCTGAATATGTTGGGATATCACCCAGGAAAAATCATGGTTTTAGAGGCTTTGAAATATTCAGGGATTGTAGGCAGACTTTGTGCAGTCATGAATAAGCAGGAGATTGGAGGAGGGCAACATCCCACCAAGGCAGAGCTGGGAGATGGAGGGACACGGCAACAATCCAGGTGACAATGGTCTACCTGTGCCTGTTATTGGGGGGTTTGTAGGTAGAAGGTTTGGCTCAAAAGAATAGCATCAAATAGGGCCCTCAAAGACTATGGAGTCAAAACAGACCTTGGTCTGTTCAGGGCTGAAGGAAATATGGAGTCTCTGAGGATGAGGCTTCACAGATGATGGATCTTCAGATTTGTGTAGGAATTTCCTGTAGGAATTTCTGCTGTGATGTTTTTGGGGGAGATAAGCTATATTGTGGGTTCAACAATAGGGAATACTTTTCATAATAACACTTAATCTGAAGGATACAAATTAAGTGAGAATATAGGCACAGGAAGAAATCCTATCCCTGGGGAAAAGAATTTTGTGGGTTTTGTTTGATTGTTTTTCTGTGTGGGGTTTGTTTTCTGGTTTTGTTTGTTTGTTTATTTGTTTTGTTTTGTTGCAGTTAGGTGGCTTTTTTTTCCTTCTTTTTTTTTCATTTTTTAAAGCAACAAAAAAACAAACCCCAAAACAAAAAGGATGTGTTCTTAGAGAGAAAATATATATATACATCTATATATTGAAAAGTTTTGAATTCACAGCAAAAGGGTAATAATTTGCTCTATTGTCTCAGAAAAATATGCTTCCCAGACAGTCAACAGAGTATGGGGCAGATAAATAGTTGAAAAAGTAGGCTTTAAATGTAATCTGCGACACACAGTGACTTTAATTTAAGGCAGTAATGCCAAGTAAAGTCTATTCCATTAATTTTTTGGAGGCCGCTGTAAGGAATTCTGATAGACATAAGATGAATATTATTGTTCTGGGCAATGAATAATTATCCCAAAGCAGTTCATATTCTTTTATTTAAAATTCTGCGAAAGAATTGTATATCAACTTAATAAACTGCAGGTCTAAAAATGAGGGCAAAAACTCTCAATAACATTTTCAGGCCTTCATTCAATGTAGTGCACATCCATGTTCACACATACATATATGTGTTCAGTTTCCATCCTTCTGTAAAAAAATTGCCCTATTTAGCATTTTTATTGAACATTGAAACAAAGGAAAGCTTCCAGTGTTTATGCACTGCTGCCTTGGAATCTATTTGCATATTTCCAGTTCTGTCCAATGCTTACATTTGTTTTGAAAAATAATTTCAAATATATTTCCATTTGAAAATAAAAGCAAGCTCAACTGTTATTGTCAAAGAATAAAAAATATTAGCCTATATTTCTTCTAGCTCAGTTGCAAGTACCCCAGAACCATATGCACTTATGACTTTGTCTCATGCCATTTACTCCCTTATATGCTGAATGTTTCCAAGCAATTAAAGGATCATAGAACTGCATTTGTTTTTAAAGGGAGTTTAAAAAATATTGATTTCCCAAAATAATGGATTTTTATTATTAAATTAACACAGGAAGGAGAAATAATGGCCTCTGTCCTGTGAACATGTGTGAACATGTGCAATCTGATGCCCCCTTTTAGATGAAAGAAAGTGATTTTTATTCCTTCTAGGTTTGGGAGGTTTTGTGGGTTTGGATTCAGTTTGGTTGTTGTTCTTTCTTTCTTTCTTTCATAAAAATTAAAATTGCATTCAGTTCTTATACATTCATAAGGCATAATTACTTTGAAATAGTTTGTCAAGGAGTTTTACCCTTCATTGTAAGCTTTTAGATATCTCCAGACATTGTGGAATTGTTTTATCAGGTGGCAAATGAGTAGGCTGCAGGAACTTAAAAACATCAGAAGTTAATACATACATTTTCAGAGGAAAAATCTTATGCTTGAATTTAAGAAATGGAAATTAAGGTCTTTAAAATTCTGTATTCAAAACAAAATTGACAGTAGAGGCAGAACACAGGGTGCAAGGGTGAATGCAAAGCATTGTGCAAGGGGCTGTTGCAAAGGGGTGGATATACAAGAAGATTGGAGTATAATTAAAGCCTGGCATGAGCATTTTGGTAGGAGGACATTGGAAATCATTTCAATCCCATTACAGAGGCAGTAGTGGATGCAAAAGCTTTGTTATTGGCTGGGAAGCAGCAGTGAACACCTGAAGATTTGAAGGTGAAGTGGGTGTATAAAAAATTGGTTGAATAATACAAACTCAATTATGGCTATTGTGAATTTCACTTTGCTACAGCATTGAAAAAAAAGACCTGGGGAGAAAGAAATAGGAAGAAATAAGTGGAAAGTAGCTTGAAACAATAGCAAACCTTAGGATATTGTAAATATTTAATGTATGAACTGAGTAAGCATGGCTGTTTTCTATATATTATAATTAGAGATACTGAAAAAAGGCTGATTAATTTCTGCACAGGGAGGCATGTTCTTGGATGTGAGGTAAGCTGAACTTTTACTGTCTTTGTGATGTATTTGTGCTGAGTTTGCAGGCTACTCCAGGTCTTCTCTCCAAGCCTTTCTCTTAACTAGATAGATCTGAAGCCTTTAGGTATGGTCCTTGGCAATGATGGAATTCATTACAGGCCCTCAGGTGAAATTAGGACATAAATGCACAAGAAATCTTAATTTCAGACAGGTTTTCACTGTCTCTTGAAGGGCAAACCCCTCAGTTTAGCCATTGCCTAAAGCTTGAATTCTGGAAGGAAATGGTTTATGTCTGTTTCGACAGATATTGCTGTGTCAGCAGAAGACACTAACCCTGTCCCCCTGTCCATGGGGAGAGAAAAGCTTTTTCTGTGGGAAGTCTAAATATTGTAAAACTTGTTTTGATTTCCTAGTGTTTCACAGACCTACTTGAATGGATTCTTTATCCTTTGTGTTTCTATTTCTTCCATTTGAACAAGAAACACTATCTTTTCCTTGCTACCAGAGGACAACAAAGATACCTGTGGGTGATGGGATGGCAGATGTGTGCAGACCATCTAATAGTGTGAAGTCATAGTATATTTTTTTAATGTATTTTGCAACCTATCGGCTCTGGAGGTTTTCCTACAATAATAGATAGAACAGCTGCTTTCTCACTTTACTGCACCCTCCTGTCCCTGAGGACAACAGGGAAAAATAAATTAAAAGCTATGGGTTGAGATAAGAACAGTTTTAGTAATTGAAAGAAATAACAGCATTGATAATAATAACAATGATAAAAAGAATTTTAATGAAAAGGAGAAACAGGGAATAAAGTACATGAAGAAAAGTGATGCACAGTGAGTCACTCACCACCCACTGACCAATGCTCAGATAGTCCTGGATCGGCCCCTCCTGGCCAACATTCCCACTTTATATACTGAGCATGAAATTTTGTGGTATGGAATATTCCTTTGGCCAGTTCAAGTCAGATGCCCTGGCTCTGTTCCCTCCCAGCTCCCTGGAGCATGGGAAGCTGAAAAGTCTTTGACAAGCACTACTTACCAATAGCTACATCAGTGTGTTATCAACAATGTTCTAATACCAAATGCAAACCACAGCTACTAGGAACAAAAAGACCTCTATCCCAATGAAACCAGGTAAACCAGATACCAGCTCTTTGTCCTAAAGCCTGTTAGCAGGGCAAGAGCTGTTTTCAGGAGTAATTATGCCTGCTTGTCCCTTGTTACAGAAATATTGGAAGTTTTGGGGTTTTTTTCAGTTGTTCTAGTCTTTAAATAGAAATCAAAGCAAAACCCATCTACTCAATGACACTGCTTCCAGCTGTATTGCCATCAACATTGGCATCTTCTTTACTAGTGCAGAATTCAGTTTGTGGATATAGATTTTTTTCCTGTTTTAAGTTACAGGAACACTGCTGTTGGTATCATTAGTTCTTGTTCTACCTCTGGTTTACTCCCTTTAGCACTTATAAGCTTAACATGTTGTATATTGTCTAAGGAATCAACAAATGGAATTGTAACCGAAGGCTTAAATAAGAAACAAAGATTATGAAGCACAGCCTTTAAGAACAAAAATGTTGAGCTGTTTCATTGGACTGAATGTTTTCTCCTATTTCTGAAAGACAATTTGCTAATATAGGCAATAGTTTACAGTAAAAGAAATGCTTCTAACTTCATTACTGCTCTCTAGCACAATTCTCTCTGGGTTTGAGTAGTGACTAGAGCTATATCCACAAGAAGAGAGAAATTATTCTCTGTGGTAATGATCCAGCCTAGCCTACTCTCCATATGCCTTGAAACATGAGAATTTCCAGTGTTTGGCCACTGCCCAGCAGCAGTTAGAATCATTTCTATCCTTTTCAGTTGGCTAGTCCATTCTGTGCAGAAAGAAAAGGCTTTTCTGTCTGTGACAGAAACTTTCACAAACACATTTTAATGTTTCTATGTAGTTCTGGTCGTCACCAGAAATGGTGAATAAATGGAAAGTGTAAGGCATGTGAAGAGTTGGTGTTATAAATTTCAGAGGGGAACTATGATTTTGCCGCAGTGAAATATGTAAACATGTGTACAGCAGTAAAAACTTGACTTGTCCTTTTGATACCTTTACATTGCAATTGTGGCTCTTGTCCTACCCATTTTATGGGCTTTCAGCATGCTTTGAAGACTGCTTCTTTTATGAGGGTTTCTTTCAGTTCCCTATGAATGTCACTTGGAGGAGGAGTAAAGATATTTCAAGAGCCTCTTGTATTTTTCTGCTGTAACATTAAGCATATAAGATGCTCATAAATATGCAATTGACTGTCAAGTGCATAGACTCAGCAAATGTCAACTGCTTGTACTGATCACTTTAAAAAGAACTAGAATTTTACTTTGGTATTAATCACTATAACAATTCTGTTGACAGGAAGTATTTACACATATTACACTAGCTAAAGAACAGAGGAAAATTCAGCAGTGCTGTGCAAGGTGAAAGAGAGAGGGAGAAATTCTGGGGTTATTAAAAATATTGACATTGCATACTGAAAATAATCTTGGCCCTTTGGTGCTCATAGTATATGCCCTTAGGTTCTTGCTTAGCTCCTAGCTATGTTGTTATCATTTCTCCTAGTTTTAAATATTCCATGTTTTCATGTTGCATAGTGCATCTATATTTAGTTTTGTTTTTCAGAAAGTGGAGAGCACATTTATTTAAACAACAAATATTTGAACAGGGCCAATGGTGTTGTCTGTCATAATTTTCAATATCTGGTACAGCTTTGCTGCAAGCAACATTATTACATGTAAAAACATTTAATGGTTTTTCATAGTCACATGGAATGGTTTGG
Organism: Pheucticus melanocephalus; assembly: GCA_013398405.1. Lineage (NCBI taxonomy): Eukaryota > Metazoa > Chordata > Aves > Passeriformes > Cardinalidae > Pheucticus > Pheucticus melanocephalus. The sequence continues at coordinate 28,857 of VZSJ01004849.1, forward strand.
GTTAGGAGGGGCCTTAAGGGTCACCTAGTTCCAGCCCTCTGCAATGGCCAGGGCTGCCACCCAATAAATCAGTTTGTTTAAAGCCCCATCCCACCTGGCCTTGAACATTTCCACAGATGAGGCATCCACAACTTCTCTAGGAAATGAATTCCAGAGCCTCACGACTCTTATAGTGAAGAATTTCTTTCTCACATATAATATAAATCTCTCCTCTGTCAGTCTATGGAAATCTCTTTGGCTTTACTTTAAATTCTTTTTCTTGCTAGAAAATTGAGGGAAATGTCAATAAAGAAAAAGCTGTTTAGATTTTATGCAGAAATTTAGTTCTGATAGTAGCTCTTTGCAAAAGTTCTATTTCAGTGTTTCCATTATATCACATAAATCACGTAGCTTGATACTACTATGAATGAAAACTTTAAGAAACTTCATTTTGTACAATCCATTTGATTGATTTGATTGCTCTCCTATTTGATTGACATGTTTTTCAATATAAGTGGAAAGCTTAATGAATAATCATGTTCTATGATACAAGAACTACTGCCCCAAACTAATGGGAGCAATGGGAGTAGAGGAAAAACATCTTTTTAAATGCTTGTTAAAGCACTAACAGGAGGAAAGATTGCATTGTGCCTGACCCTTTTGACTAAAGACTCACAATCTGAGCGAGGATCATAAGACAAAACCTATCATTCCATAATTTTCTTTAAAGGAAGGTTATCATAGCATGAATTTGTCTTTTCATATGCATTTTAAATACAACATCATGTTCCCCAGTGGTTGAAATTTGAAGATGAATTTGTGCTATATTGATATATATGTGTACTATATTGATATATATGAAGATGAATATGTGCTATTCTGATATATTTTATTTCACTTAGAACAATATATAGTACACATATTGAGCATTTTATTTCAATGGATGTTCATGGACAATTCTCACCAGTGCCAATGGGTAAGTAAGAAACATCAAAGCCTTCTATAATATAATTTAAAAAACAATGTGATACAACTCTGTTTGTGTCTTGATGCAAATGTTGCTATCTCCATTCTATGTTTGCATTGCCTTTCTGGTGCTGACACAAAGTGCTGACACAAGGTAGAACTGATGTACTCATACACAATCATTTCCAGTCCACTGAAACTTGGTGACAGTTCTCCACTGAGATTTCAGCACTTTTCCTTTTCTCCCTTCAGCGTTGCAGTTTGTGTTGTGAGCACATGTGAAGGAAACAGTGATGCCAAAGATGGGGCATAGCAGAGTGTACCCTGCTCAGTGGATGCTGCAGGTGAATTCCTCACAGGGAGCTCCTTGCTTTCCAGCTGCTCACCAGAATTTCTGCTAGGTTCTTGCATCAATTAGATGACCTCATAAAATTAATGAGACATGTTTTTACAACCTTCTCCCAGACAAGGCAATAGTAATTGCTGTATTTTATATGAGAGAGTGTTTAAACCGTCAGTGTGATAAAAAAAAATCATACAAATCCAGTGTAAATACTTCAAGTTGCTCAAAGTAATTACTGATCTCTAAAAAGCATCAAATATGCAGAGTTAGCTAATAAATGAAAAATGAATAATTCATTCAACATAAAAGAGAATGAAAGAGAGGTATTAACATTTTACCCACAATTACTCTTTGACAAGCTATTACTGAACCTCTAGATACCCAGTTTTACCACGTTTATTCAAACCCTTGCAGCAATAGAGATGTAATGATTAACGTGTAATGATTTTGAGGGACTGTTGTAGATGTGCCTTTTTCTATGCATGTCTCAGATTATAAATATATAAAGACTTTTTGTACCATTTGTTTTCAATCATTCACACTGGTAGTAGTTGGAGGAAGTTAGTTGGGCTGTAAACTAACACGTACATACCTTAAATAATCATATTTATTGCCTATTGAATTTTCCTTATCTCAAATTTCCACAACTTTTTTGCCCTGTACAAGCTCTTCACTTGTGAAATAAGCAATTTAGTTTGCATTTCTGAAAAATGTTTAACAAGGTTGAAAAGATCTAGATGTCATTCCTCAAATAAAGGGTCACCTTTTGGAGCTCAGTCATCTCATTTCACAATAAATCATGAACCCCTAGTATTACCCGTGATACAACAAGACAATTGTGAGAATGTATGCTAAGAAACCATGAATATTGATTTTCCATAACCCAGCATTGCTATCACCCAGATTTCAAGATTCATGCACTAATCCTCAAAAAAGAAAAAAAAAAAAAAAGGTTCAGATTAGATAAAATTGCTTCATAACAATAAATTTTAGGTTCTATGTATCATCCTTCTGGTTTTTAGCCTTTAGCTTCAAAGCTTTTCTTTATTATCCAAAGAAATAAAAATTAATTAAATCTAAAATTCTTATATCACCATAAAACCTCACAGAACTGATCTTTTAAGAAAAATACAAATTATAATGAGTCTTGTGGTAAATGCTCTGGAAGGTACAATGCATTACATATTTTGCACATCTAAATTCTCAAAACATTTTCCCTTTAATATGTGTTCCTCACTTCTTCTTGGTAATTTCTTTTTTAATATTATGTTTGAACACTCATGTTCATTTTGAGTTCTCTTAAATATATACTTTTAAAATCACCACTGTTTAAAAAATTATCTCCTAGGCAGGCCAATTCATTCCACAATTCTCCTTGGATTAGTGGATTTTCAGGTTAAGTTGAAAGATATGGTTGGAATCTTTATGACATAGGAAAATTCTCCTTATTCTTTGTACAGAAATAAAGTGTCAGCTTTCACCTGTCTGTAGAATAATTGTCATTTTTCTTTGCCTCTCCCTTTGGGCAGCTGATAGAATGCATAAGGTGATTAGAGTCACAAAAAGAGTTCATTAGGACTAGAAGTGCTGAACTTTTTAAATATCTAGACTAATACATGGGAGGAGAAAAGAAAAATATAGAGAGGAACTGAGGTAAGATACATAATTTCTTTGATCATTTTTATTCAAGGAGGAAAGGCAAGTACTTCTGAGACCAGCTTGGAGGCGGCAGCAGACCCCATACTGAAAAGATGCCATTTGCTGAAAAAGTTGTTCCAATGGAAAAAATAAAAAGATCCAAAAGAAGGCACCCGGCTATCATCTTCTTTAACCTAGCTTCATTTTAAATAACATTAGAAAGTAACATGATGCCTTTATCTCTATCTGACCTTTGTTGTAACTTCTAAACATTTAGGAAAACATTTCTGTTTCTGTTTTGGTTGGGGTTTTTCCTACTTGAAACTTTGAATTTATTTCAATATTTCTTTCAGGAGAAGGACATGAGCATCAAGCAGAGGCTGACTGCCTTGAGATCAAATAGAAAAGTGTTGGGATAATCCAAATTTGTCGGCTATTCTGCCGATTATTTCTGGAAGAAATTTTAAAAAGCAATGAGATAAGGTCTTGCTAAGGAAAATGTTGTGCACTATATTTTAAGAATCAGAACTTCTACAGAAAATGAGAAAGCCAATACATTATTGCATGGCCCTCTTACTGATGTAAATTAATGTCCTTTTTGTGTCTGAAGAACTGAAAACTTTAAAGGATTTCAAGGTCTTCAAAGCAGAAACCATCGATGAACATCTACCCGGCCTCTGGGTGTTACTGAGATTCTAAATACTGGTAACAGAAAGGAATTATTTGAAATAAATAAAGAGCTCAGTCAGCACTTCCATTTTATTCCAAAACAGAGGTTAATAAACTGAGAGATTTTCCTGCTAGAATAATGGGAGAATGTCTACAGATATTTCAGTGATATGAGCTCTACTAAAGCTTTCCAAGGACAGTGTAGAACAAGCTGCAGTCATTCAAGGCATTGGTTTGGATAAGAGCAAGACATGTAAGCCATATACTTTATTTATGTTCAGGATATTGAATATTATTATATATTAATTGATATAATATCAAAATATTGCTTTCATATTTCTAAAAGCATTGTAAACTTTTCAGATAGGTATTTCAGTTTTAATGTACTTAGATGATGCAGGAATACAGTAGTCAGAGATTACACAGGAACACAGACATCAGCACATTTTCAGAGGAATTGACAGGTTCAAAAACCTCAGGCAAAAGCAGATAGCATTTAACAGCACCATCTCTCTTCAGAATATTTGTTGCTCAAATCCAGTTTGTGTTTCTCATCAGTTCTATCTACACCAGTGCTTTATCTTCTGAGGGGGCTTTGTGACCTGAAGCTTGTTGAAACAAGTCAAATCTCCCATTAAAATCTGCTTTTTAGACACTGACAGAGATGGATTAAAAGTGATTAAAACATGCTCCCATACCTTTTACCACTGATAACTGAGCATTGGTTTGGTAACCTGTGCAGAAGTGATATACAGACCAAAAGTTTAGATTAACTGTCTCTCAATATCATCAGTAAGTCCACAAGGGGCTATCAATGCTACTTAGACCAAACCCGTGTGACTACAGAATGGAATAAATAAGCACTTAGGAACAAAAGTTGAATTAATGACAGCCTGTGTATCCCAAAATGTGATAAATTGTAGCTTGCTGCTGGCAGCAGGGACTATTCAAACAAATATTTCTGCATTATGACAATTTCTTAAGGCTTTTATAGAATTCACGCATAATAGGACAGCTGCCTACAGGGAAGATTATTAGGAAACTTGGAAAAAGATTTTCATTTTGTGATTTGAGCAATGTCTGTAATTATCAACATAGCCTATCATTTACTAAGTGGTTAGTTGCACCTATGAGACCTTTATCTTGTACTGTAATTACAGTATATAGAAACAATATACTTGTTAGGGATGACTGCGCATAAGTAGGTGGTTAAATGTCATTAAAGCTGGTTTGGAAAATATCTATTTATGAATAAATATTTTCAGTTTTCCTTTTAGCAAATATTGTTGAATGACCCTTAAAAACAGATACCAAATAAGAAACTTCTTTATAACAGCAATATTAGTTTAAAGCATGTCTTGCTTTAAGCCCATTAGAAGCCCTGTGGATGAGATTTGAAACTTGGCCAAGGATGAAGCTTATTACAACTACATTTTATATCATGTCTCTTCAAAAGCTGGTTTGTGCTCACTTAATTTTTTATTTTTTATTGCCCTCATATTTTCTTTTAGCTAGTTTGAATTTTGAGGGGGGTTTGGTTTTTTCTACACTAATTGTTTTTTGGTTTTTTTTCAGGAAAGCACTACAAATATTGTTCTAACATGATTATGGACAATCACAGGACTAACTGCATGCTTATCAACTCTATATTTTGATGTAGCAAGAACACCAAGATTGTCTTTTAGAACTCAGTAAGAAAGACCTGGAAATCTGGAATGAAGCTTTGATTTGATTGGGAGCTTGAATTATCAGAAAATTATACAAGTAGGCTAAATCCAAAAGAAGAGAGCATTTAATTGTGGCCACTCAACCACTACCTGCTGACCCCATTTGTTGCAAACAAGCAAGAAAAATAGGACAATTAATAGATTATACCATTTATCAGAGTAACTTCCATAAATTAATGTACTTGATATAAATATCTTTTACCCACATATGCAATTTTTAGCTGGTTTGTGTATTTTTCTATTGTGTTACAGATAACATACAATTTTCTATAATTTTACTATGTTATCCTTTTTACTGATGGAGAATTTTAATGGAGAGAACTCATGGTCTGTCCCTGTTCTCTTTTGTCATGAGTGTGTTTTATATGTGGTATGGGAAAGGAAAAAGCAGCTACCAGGCAGTGCCTCCTTTGCCCCTACCAGCTTTGTGCCTGGAATTGTTTATCAGCTGAAAGGGCAGACTGGTTCTATGCTGGACACATGCAACTAAGGTATAAATTTTTAAAATATTTCATGTGTGTCAGTTATGATAAGTGACCAGAGTAAACTGATGAACCCAGTCAGTCCTTTTATTCAATGAGCTAATCACGAGGAGGTTTCTCTTTCTCAAATGAGGGTTTGTTTGTTTGATCTAGTGTAATACTCCAGGTTTGCTGTAGACCATGTCTGATACCCTTCCCCACAGGATTAATGAAATGTTCCAACAGCGATCAATGGTACATGGAGAAACGGATCCTTTGTGGAAGTGAAATGGCTGAATCCAGATTTCTGTTTCCTGAGTGATCTATAAGAGGAAATAGAATTCAGTAAGACAGTAAGTGTGGTTTACAAAGAATGCAGATTAAACAAACAAAAAAACCAGGAAAAATCCAAAGGTTTATCCTGTGGATTTCTTTTTTTTTTCCCTGCATAAATTATTCTTATTTAAACTTGGCTACCTCCAGCACTTAATTTCATTCCAATTCAGCCAGCCATTCACTGGAGTCAGCTCCAGTATTTACTGACAGACTGTGAAGCACAGGGAAGGTTCATTCTCCTACCCAGCTATTGACATCTATCTGCAAAAGTACAGATGTGTGCATTTCTGAGTCCATATATCTGTGCATGTGGATATGTGAATGCATAAAAATGGTGAAAGTGGATATATCTATATAATGGAAAAAATAGCAGTTGGCTATAAAAAGAACAGCTGTTCTCGCCTTCCCTGCATGTCAGCATGCAGTGCTGAGAGATAATTACACAAGGAGCACATCAAGAACTTTGTAAACATTCAGTGTACATAAATGTCACTTTTATTCAAGCTTTGTGTTTGGCAGGCATAATCTGTGACAGAAAATACCACTTGTTTTATTTTTAAATTATATTCATACATTTCCTAAAAGAACAATCTGGATGAGTTCCACAGATGCCATGCAAAACTAGCTGTCTACCCAACTTGCATTCCTCTTAGCCAATTTTGATGGTTAATTTCTCCAGAAAAATTGATTTACATGTTTTTAACATCATTCATACAAATAGCCAAAAGGTGCATACCATGCCTGTTAGTTACATGTGCTCTGATGATATTGAAAGGATACTTTTAAGTCTCGTGTACAATAAAAGAATGGATATTGGTGGAGTTGGTAATAAATGGTGGGTGAGGGGCTGGATGTGCCCCAGCTGGGAGCCCAGAGCCCCCCGTGTGCTGGGCTCATCCAGAGCCCTGTGGGCAGCAGGGCAGGGAGGAGATTCTGCCCCTCTGCCCCCTCTGCTGAGACCCCACCTGCAGGGCTGCATCCAGCTCTGGGCTCCCAGCACAGCAAGGACAGGGACCTGCTGGAGCCAGGCCAGAGGAGGCACCACGGGGATCAGAGGGATGGAGCAGCTATGCTGGGAGGAAAGGCTGAGAGAACTGGGAGTGTTCAGCCTGGAAAAGAGCAAGCTCTGGGGGAATATAATTGTGGCCTTCCGGCTCCAGAAGGTAGCCCACAGGAAAGATGGAGAGAGACCATTTACAAGGGCCTGGAGTGAGAGGACAAGGGGCAATGTTTTCAAACTGACATGGAGTAGGTTTGGACTAGATATGAAGAAGAAATTCTTCCTGTGAGAGTGATGAGGCACTGGAGCAGGTTTCCCAGAAATGCTCTGGATGCTTAATCCCTGGAAGTGTTCAAGGCCAGCTTGGATGGAGCTCTGAGTAACCTGGTCTAGTAGGTGTACTGCCCACAGCAGGGGCATTGGAATGATATGATTTTCAAGGTCTCTGTAATTCCATGATTCTCTGATATGCCCATGCAGTTTGAGTTCTGCCTGCTTTCTAAAAACAATACAGTTCTGTGAACAAGCAGATAACCTCTTACCTGGCAGACAGATGAACTGCACATGCAGAACCTCATGGATCGAGATGTGATGTCCTGCAGCATATTACAGGCACCTGGGGTATCTCTGCATTTTGTAGCTGCTGATATAACTACTCTGAATCACATTGTAAGGCAAAACCTATGGACTGAAACAGATGCTATGTAATTATTTAATGGGAGGTATCAATAATACCATTTCTTGGAGATTTGCAGGGTAATACATTATTTACCCATTGGTGGCAGTAACCAAGCAATGAAAATATCACCTAAGTCCAGGGTTTGTAGACAAGTTCCAGCCTACTTACCTTATACAATTCCTTATCTTACAATTCCTTATCTTCCTTATTTTAGTGGTCTCAAGATGAGAGTTTTGAGTTTTTAAAATTAATTTTATGAAACATATACTTGAATCAGACTACAGTAGCTTAAAAAACCCTCCCTAAATTCCAAAGAGATTATCTGCAGTACACTATTTTTTAAAATAGTAAGTTAAAAGTTAGGGGGGGGAAAGGGTTATTACTATATTAAATGATCAAGCATGATTCAGGTATTTAATGAACTTTAATTTTTTTTTTCTCAGAAATTAGATTTATGAGAGCTGGCTATCCTTTTAGCTCATGCTGCTATGTTGAGTTGGAGCATCTGTTCAGAGCCAAAAACTGTCACTCCAAGTCAGGGGGGTGTTAAGCATGGATGAATTTGGATTGATACGCTGAAGCTGTGCTTCTTCAACAGCATTATGCTTGTCCTTGTGAGTAGCTGAAGAATGGGTAAAAAATGCAGACTCAATTCCTTGCCACTACTAAAATGCAATTTGCAATGAGATATCAATTTTATGAGAAAGTTATCAGAAGATGCCAACACTCTAGATCATTTTTAGTCTTTCAATTAGTGAAAAAAAAAGAGATTTATAGAAGAAATAATTTATATTATATGTTTTGCCATTTTGCAGATGAATAACCTCTCGTAAACAAAATGTATTATTTTCCAAGAGTCTTCCTGTAGCTATTCAGATGTCCACTGTGAACCTTGTTGTTTCTTCCCTTCCAAACAAGGAAGTTTCCCCCAAGATACCCAGCTACTCACAGATTTGATTGGGCTATTCACTGTGGGCTGCAGGGACGAGAGATCAGGATGGAACGGACAAACTCCAAAGTATCCTCATAGGGCAGGTAATGCCCAGAGCTGTGTGTAAGGTTCCACCCTAATCTGTGATGAGGACTCAGGTCTCCTCTTCCCTGGTCCTGCCTTTTCACTGCCCATCAGTTGGAGCCTAGGAAACAAGACATGAAGGGAACTGACATGTAGTCATCCTTTTCCTGGTTATTTTCTCAGTTTTATACAACCAACAGACCAAGAAAATTCTTTAACAAAGTGGAAAAGGATTGTTACAGGCTTGTAGGTTATTTTTCAGTGGGATGAATGGTTTTAGTCTTACTTAAAGGATAACACAATCATTTAGGTTGGAAAGGACTTCAAAGACCATTGAGTCTAACCTGTAACTGATCACCACCTTGTCAACATTGACATGGCACTGAGTGCCTTGTCCAGTTCTTGAACACCTCCAGGGATGGTGACCACCACTTCCCTGAGCAGTCTGTTCCAATGTCAAGCTATTTTGAACAAAAATAAGCTATTTACTGAGCATGGACAAGGATCACTTCGATGACATCTTCAATACCATATCCCTACAAGGCATCTACATGACATTTTGGCTTTGACCTAAGGAGAATTTAAATACGTGAAAGCTGTAATAAAATGGGACTAAAACTGTTCCATGCTCTGAAGTCAGAATATGCTTCTTTTGGAAGACAGTGTCTTGTCAAACAAATGACAGACATGAAACTTGGATCTCCCATACACCTGGCAAATAGATCCAGTTTATGTCCGATAATGGAACAAAGGATGGAATCTCCACTGGAAACTCATTTTGCAGTTTTACAAAACCAGCCCTTCATTTTCTTTGCTTTTATGATAAATTATTGAAAATGAAATTTTTTTATCTTTGGTGAGAAGGAGTATTATTTTGATGAAAAAAGGAAAAGGAACTTCAATTTTTTTATTTTAATTGAAAAATCAACAAAGTAGACTCAGTTTACCTTTTTTAAAAAAGATTATTTATTATTCTAAATTCCATAAAACAAAGGATTCTTTCTGAGTTTATTAAAACTCCTGAAATGCATAAAACAGGATGGTGGATTTTGAAAGTTTTGACCTTTACTCTTTCATCTTTAATATTTTGTGGTTTGGCTTGTTGGCCAGTACCTTTTTTCACACAATTTAGTGAGGCTCTAAACTGCAATGAAAGGAAAGGCAGAGCAACCAACACTCAGAATATTGAAAAGGTTGAGGTAATAAAACACCTGTCACAGATTGTAAGAGATATTAAAAATCTGATACTTAATTTCAGTAACTGTGGTTTCAAAGGACAGAACACAATGGTACAGTACAAGCTTCATCTCCTGGAAAATATTTCAGTGGAAATTGATGTGGTAAAAATTTGAATGATGCATACTTCATTTTTAAATTGGTAATTTCATGGGGTTCTGAGGGGGTTTAGTGCTATATAAATATGGACAAACAATGCAAAACTAAGCCTGCTAAAGTATATATGGATTAAGATAAAGCTGTTATAGCTTTCTCAATACATAAGGCTATATTTTAGTCTTTCCTTGCTTCCAAGAAAGAAATGGCATGAAAGAAGTAGCTCACACCACCTGGGTAAAGAAAGTTTTATTGCCTTAGTTTTTCCAAATTTTGTGAGCTCTGAATAAATTCTTTTCTGGGATCAAACCCCTTGTAGTGTCCTTTTTCTTAAAGATTCTCTAAACTCTAATAATACTTGAGCTTGTTATTCAGCACCATGCTCAGTGTGACTTCCTTGCCCTTCTTGGCTTTCTTCTTTCACAGCCTTTGTAGAAACATAACAAAACTTTATCTTTCAACCCGGCTGATTTTAGGTAGCAAGTTGAAAATGCCATGGTGTGCGTAAGCACACAAAGGTTTTACAGGTATCCTGGTAGAGACAGTAGAAAGACAGAATGATGGAAACTTCAGGGAGAAGAGAGAAGGGCCATAATTAGGGGAAAGGACAGAGAGGATCGAGTGTTTATCAAGATAATGAGTCTAATAGTGTTTGAAGTACCAGAAAAAAGGAAGGGAAGATTCTTAAATCCAGCAATCTTTTGTGTACATAAACATTCTTGAATTTTCAAGCGATTTCACACTTTTCTCTGGATATTTACACTCTGTCATCCATCTATCTATCTATCTATCTATCTATCTATCTATCTATCTATCTATCTATCT
>VZSJ01004849.1:46761-70398 GCA_013398405.1 Pheucticus melanocephalus
TTGGTGCCTCCTCTGGCCTGGCTCCAGCAGGTCCCTGTCCTTGCTGTGCTGGGAGCCCAGAGCTGGATGCAGCCCTGCAGGTGGGGTCTCAGCAGAGGGGGCAGAGGGGCAGAATCCCCCATTCTCTGTCTAGTGTGTATGTACACTTTGTTTAGAGGGGCTCTGGGCAATTCAGAAAGTGTCTGGATTATTAGAGCATTAATTGTAAACTACTGTGTGTAGTGATAAGTCCACATCATTTCTCAATTTTTTTTTCTTGCCAATATAAAGTATGTGGTTATTTAATCATAATTTCTTTCTCTTCTGTAACATGATAATAGCTACTTGTCAGTTATTCTTCCATGCATCACTAGCATGGAATAAAGATATACCCTGCCTGTGTTTTCATTTCCCCTCTAGTATCTTCTATTACAGCTGTTCAGTGGTTTGTATTTCTGAATTTATTACTGTTTTTTAAGTCCCAAAAATGGTTTAAAAGCAATATTTTATGGTACAGTAATTAATATCAGCACCTGCTCATTGTCAGTTGTAAATTTACATCTTTAAAACAATATTAAAATATTTCAATTCAAATTCTTTTGAGGTTTCTCTTCTGAACCTACACCTGCCTGTAGTCCTGTAAGATAAGGCCAGTCAATGAGCATGACAATGTTATGTAAAATAACAACTCTCGTTCTGGACTGTGTCTTTATTACATGCATAACTTTAATATTCAGACTTTGGCATTCTCATCTGGTAAGATGAAAAATAAAATCCTAATTTTACCATATTTATTCAGACAAAACTTCTATAACTTTCAGTTGTGAGTATCTGTACTGAATTAGACTATTCAGATTTCCTGTGAACTGCTATACAAGAGTCCCTGTCCAGGTAAGTAAACTGAGGCAATTCTGAACAGAAGCCATGCAACTAACAAACTTCCAGGATAATATTTGATATGTGTTAGAAGATAAAATCTGTTCATGATGACTTAGAAACATGCAAGCCCTTCCTACTATGTACAAAAAAGTCATGTCTCTTTGATCAGATTTATTTAATTTAGATAAATTAGGAATCTTAATGAATTTTAATGAATGAGTTGTTTCACAATTGGGCACATAAATGCAAATCTACACTATAAAAATTATGTGGTTGCATCGCTTTCAGACAACAGCCTTGTGATTAAGTATATAAAATAAACTTGTGAGTACATGAAAGAAAAGTATCAAGAAAAAATCAGATTTTCCATTGTGTCTTTTAGATTTTGTTATTGAGAGAAACACATGATATAGTTAAAAATTAAAAGACATTTTAAGCACTTGGAAGCCTTGTTTATGTTCAGGATACTTTCTTTCAGAAGAGTTATGCATCTCTTGAAGAGATGACAGAAGTTTAAATCCCTTGCAGGCAAAACCCACTGAAACAGAAAGCACGGCTATATAAATGAAATATCCCCTCTGAATATAAACTTGTGGCTCCAAGGGTACAGTTTTATTGCTACAGGTACAAAAAGTCTTCGTTCTACAACCATCCTGTGCTGTCTCAATTAAAGTTTGATTTTAATGTATAGTGATAAAAACTTGCTGGTGATCCTTGTAAGGGAAACATGAAACTGCCCAAAACACAGCTGACAAATAATAATAGCTAAATAATGTGGTTTACTGTCCTGTTTCCTTCTCACACTGATCCTGGTGAGCAGCATTTGTTAGGTCAGTAATTTAAAGGCCTAAATGCTATCAGCCTTGATGGTGGAAAGGATGAGTCTGGGCTGGGAGGAAAATACATACTGTGATCCCTAGCAACAGAAATTTGCTCTCATTTTCATGTGGGTTTTTTTCCCACCCCTTCTGACTTGGGAGCGTAGTGTTTTGAACGGAGAAGAATGTGACATCCACGTTGAAGTCCCTTTATCAGGTGTGGTGTATCTTTATTCAAACTTAGAGATTCATGGGAAAATAACTGGCAAGTAGAGAAAGAAATGAGGTTTAAAGAACCTCATAAAAGAATTCCAGACTGAAAAGGCTTGACATTGTTGAAATGATATTTTTTGCCCACCATCCTTACAAAGGGGGAAGATATAAACTTCAGGTTATAGGGCTGGATTATGCCTTTTCTGATCCAGAGATGGGACAACTGAGAGGCTTTTTGAAATCCTCTACTCCATTTTCAGTCTCATGAGAAGGGTGAGACAATTCAGATGTTATAATCCATACCATCACAATCAGAAGCCATTTATCTCCTAATTACAATACATTCCAAGTGTTTCTTGGCCTATTAGCTTTTTGCCACACCATGCTGTAGATGTCTTAAAGCCAATAATCTAAAACTACCCCTCGTGGGTCCTACTACAGTGCATCTTTCATAGTTTATTTCTCCAAAGCATCTAGTCTTATTTGCAAGGCCATCCTTTGAAACTTGTTTCTAGCTCCATTTCTCTCTCAACAACATCTGTCCTATTCCATGGCATTTCTAAGCCAGCATTTCTTATCTCAAGGTGTGCATACAGATGCATATTATGTGAGCCTTCTGTCAGGTTTTGAGAATTCTCTACAAATCCATTTCCCACATTTCCCTCTCCCTCTTGAACGGAAAAAGCTTCTTTGATGGTCTTGTTTGTCATTTGCCATGTACAGTGAAGTACACAAAGTACTATCACTAACATTGTCACTATAACAATCAATGCATCTAAACTTATTTTGCAAAGCTCCTTTAACCAAAGTGCAAAACTCCATCCTTCAAACAAGTCATCTAACAATGATCTATCATCTGTTTTAATTTGATTTGTCAAGTCTCCCAGTTTTTGAAGTTGTTTTGAAGTTGCTGTATTTAATTTCTGATAACATGGCAAATAGAAAATAATGGAGAAAGTATTTCTAAGTAGTTCCCTGATGCTTTTGCTTTAACTCACCTTACTGATGTCTTGTCTCGTTTTGCTCCTTGCACGCAAATGTCATTCATCTAAACATTAACATTTAAGGACAAATTCAACAAACTGCCAAAGTTGCAATTCACTGCACTGAATTCAACTCAGTGAAATGTTTTCCATAAGTTTTATGTATCGACTGTTCTCTTTGTCCCTTTTATGTCAGAAGATTTCAAGTGAAATTCATTAAACAGGATAAAAATTTAATTGCTTTCTTCTCCTTTTGGAAAGTGGACAAATATTACAGTTAGTTTGTTTTTATATTTACCATCATGTAGACATTTTTTGTTTTCTTCACTTGTTTCCTTTAAAAAGTTGTTTCAGTCCAAACCAGGAAAAAACTAACAGATGTGGTATAACCTGGAAATAAACTCTTTACCAGCAATACCTCTCAACACTTTCAACGACAGATGTTACCTACAGGTTCTTTTCTCAGAAAGCAGGTACTGCTGTACAGATAAACTGTCTATTTAGTCTCAGTGAAAAATACAGGTCGCATTGGGTACCCCATCAAAGGGCAGGCAATACAGGGGCTCCTCAGTCTGTCAGGACTCTTTCTTAACGCCTCCTTGAATCTACTTGTCTCTTTATTAATCAGAAGAAAGGCTTTTTATGACATTATTCTCTATAACTAGTAGGGGCAAAAAATTGTTTCAGGAAGAAGAGATTTACTTTTGAACAACAGTCTACACTTGAGAATGAGTGTAGATATCAAATATTTCTATGCAATGATACAGACCAAAAAGTTGCATATATGCCAAAAGTTCTTTGTCTTTTCTTGTGTCTTTATCTCTTTAGTAAGACAGAGAAAACACTTATATTCTCAGAATCACAAAATCCCAAAATGATGGAGGTTGGAATCAGTGAGTCACAGTGGGTCATCTGGTCCAACCCCTGCTGAAGCCGGGTCTTCGCAGAGCACATGGCACAGGATTGCATCCAGATGGTTCTGAAATATCTCCAATGAGGGAGACTCCACACCCTCTCTGTGATCTGTTCCAGTGCCCAGTCACTGCACAGTGAAGAATTTCTTTCTCATGTTCAGGTGGAACTTCCTGTGCATCCATTTCTGCCCCTTGTCCCATTGCTGGGCACCACTGAGCAGAGTCTGGTCCCTGCTCTGACCCCTCCCTGCAGGCACTGACAGACACTGATGAGGTCCCCTCTGACTTGTCCCTTCTTGAGACTGAACAGGCCCAGCCTCCTCAGCCTTTCCGCATAAGAGAGATGCTCCAGTCCCTTAAAATAGAAATACAGAAAAATATAGAAACAAGAACTTCTTTTAAACGACAAGATACTGATCCCATTTTTGTATGTGTAGGAGATTTTTGGAAATAGTCATACTAAAGTCATTGGTATCTTTTGGGAGATAACATTATTCAGCATGAGAAAGGATAACAGAAACAAGGCTGTAATGTGAGTAACAAGATTCAGAATTTCGTCTAAAATATTTACATCTAACTGTTTACATTTAAAATCATCCATTAAGTCTTCTGGTAGCTTGTTAATTAATTCAAAATCAATATAGATTCTACTTCAAGGAGCTGAAAGGGAGATAAAGAGTGCTAAAGCATGAGGGAATAGTTATGCAAGGTGACCTATTGGAAATTACATTCTAAATGCAGAAAATATCATCTATAATTTTTAAAATATGTTCAGAGTAGGCAATTTAGATAACTGAGTGTATATAATTTCATAGACAGTTATTTCATTTCTATCTCTATAACATAAAGAAATGCTTTCCTTGAAGCTGAAGTATAATAGTACATGAACATATCTATATCTTCATATCTTTGTTAAAAATAAAGCATATTTTTCATATTTTGAGCACAAGGAGTATAAAAATACTCTAGACATAACAAGATGTAACAAGAATGCAAAACCAGACCAAATTAAAAACTACCAAGCACGAAGACATCATAAAAGATGATAACTTCTTCCTTAAAGGTCAAATTTGTTTATTATCCAACCTCTGACTATAGTTGTATGCATCAATTACATATTCTATATTTGCTATAAAGGCATGAGAAAATCACAGGACATTGAATGTTCCACCCATTATTCTGATTCAAATCACACTTTTAAATATTTAATAAAAGTTATAAACGAAATAAAATCACACAATGTATCACTTCCTATTCATTATAAATTCTACCTGGTAATGGTAAGTGGAAATACTCTAATTCTAGCAAAGGAAATTTGTTCCTGTCTTCTACATTTAGAAGATATGAGTCATCGCTATTCCTTTTTCACCTGTCAAGGTCAGTTTGCTTTTTTCCTTGTGTGCAAGAGTAGGCAGACTTTGTAAGAAGCAAAGTAACATCAAAAAAATGCAATTATGAAACCATAAGTAGTACTTTTGGATGTAAACTACAAATTAACGTAAAAGCAGAATGACTGAGATTCAAAATCAATTCAGTGCCTTTATTTTTTAACATTTTGTTTTAAACGAAACTGTTTGTAGTTTGAATATTCTATTCATCCAAAAGAGCTGTCTGCTTGCTCACTCTGTTTAGCAAAAAGGGTGGATATTTTTGGCTGTGTTGCTCAAGGCAACAACATCTGGCACTAAAACTTGTCCTTTGTTAGTACTGATCTACTGTTAAGCTCTCCCCCAAAAACTTAATAATCTGTGTCATTTATATGAAAGTTAGATGCATTTCATTGCTCAAAC
The DNA here is from genome assembly GCA_013398405.1 of Pheucticus melanocephalus. Lineage (NCBI taxonomy): Eukaryota > Metazoa > Chordata > Aves > Passeriformes > Cardinalidae > Pheucticus > Pheucticus melanocephalus. The sequence goes on from VZSJ01004849.1 coordinate 52,338, forward strand.
TAGATGTGGAAACACGGTGTAAAAGTGCACTACATCATATAATATCTACATATCTACATATCTATATCATAATCTGATAGATTCTGTGTAATAACATTTCCACGTACTTCTATTTTTTATAAAAACCATGCCAGAAGAATCTGACTTCTTTTCCAGCTAGCTGAGAAAGATCTGTGGAGTGGATCTGTGGAGTGAACTGAAAAAATTATTGTATTTTACAAGTCAGGCCTTCAGTAATGTTCTAAGCTATCTGTGTGCTTCAGGAGAATCTTTATTCCTTGACATATATATGGCTTATCTGGTCCATTCTTTCTATTGAGAATTCCTGTTCTAGAGCTGATCTCTTGTGAAAAGAATTTATAAGAATTACATTTTGTTATTTCTTTGACACACTGTTCTCTGGGTAATACATTCAGAAGGTAGGGAAAAACCCCAAAAAGTACTAGATCCCCCAAAAATATGTTAAAATTTAGGTTAACTATGCTAATTTATAATTGAAGGTACTGTTGGCCAGTAAAATGAAATAAAACTTTTATCTAAAGTTAAGGGCTGGTATTGTGTTTTCATTAAGGAATAGTGAACCACAGTAGAATAAAGAGCTGGTAGTAAATCAGGAATGGCAGTTCATTTCTGTGCCAATAAGTCATTGTGTACTTTAGGGAGAAACAGAGGCTGTTAGATTTTAAAAAGCAACTTTTTTTTTTTTTTTTTCCAGAAGGAACTATGAATCCCTGAAAAAGTCTGTAAAACCTTGCCATTGACTCAGCAGGAGACTACAAGCTGGCAAACTACTAACAAACACGAACACACCCACACACCTCCTGTTCCCACTTCAGCTCCAAGGATCTCGGTGTTTGTTTCCAAACCAACCTTTTCATTGGTTTCACTTAGTGAGTCACTGCTGTATTTAGCCAAGGTTTTACATGAGTGAAGGAGGTGTGCTGATGTGACTTGTTCACCAGCATTTGGTCACTGTTCCCTAACTTTGAAGGAAATACTCAAGAGGTGAAGACGGCTGTGTTAGGAACTACCGGCTCTTCTACAAGAATGCTGCAGCAAGCATCTAAGTTTGATTAACTGAATAAATGTACAAGCCTGAGGGCAGCATCCTTTTAGGTGGTACATAGGAGAGAACTTAAACTACTACTTGTTCAGTGTTAAGTAATTGACCTGTGGTCAGTGCTACTTCCACACAAACAACTTAGAACTTTGTCTAGGGGCAGGGGACTTAATGCTTTCATTCTTCTTAATTCGGATGTTAAGAAATGCTTTAAAAATTATTTTTTAATTCTACTGAAATGTTATATAATGTTATTTAGTCATTACTGGGGAAGCTGGATTGCTTTCCATGCATTTAAACTTGCAGTTATAAGTGCAGAAGCATGGCAACATGATAATGGAATTTTTTAAAACTTTGAAAAGAAATTAAACTGTCAGCTTAGATCTTACAGCAATGATCACCACAGTACTGTAGAAATTAAATGCACATCATTACCTATGAAAGTGTAGAACATCATTGCAAATCTGTTTTTCTTCTAAAATAGATGGCACACAAAATGGTTGATCACCCATTTCTCATGCAGTCTAGCAGAAATACAGCAGCTATGTATTTTGGAGGCCTCTCACGCTTTGACATCCACTCAAATTCAAATAATTGTTACTATAACCAGTTTTGAAGTCATGGAAACAAGATTGCTGTTAATGACAGAAATAATGAATAATGTCAGCACGTGTGATTTAACTACAGATTTTTTTTTCATTTTCTTTTTTTGTCTTTTTTTTTTTCCAAAAGAGTAATATCCTTTTTATGTTATATTAACCTAGAATATAAATCTTTGCAGACAAACATTATTGGTCTAGGAGGAAAGACAGTTTTAATGAGAGTTTCATTGTCTTTCCAGGAAGCATTGGGGCTATATGAGGTAGTGGATGCAGCTGTCTTTCTGTGTATGCAGAGTATTTCTTGCCTGCAGTGACTTTCTGTGCATACAGCTTTGACAGCTTTAAAAGCCTTTACAAAGTTCCTCTTCCTGAGGATGCGGAAGTGTCTAGACTATTATAAGAGGTTTAAAACAGAATTTTGAAGATTTAGGTTAGCATTTTTGCAGAGCTGTTGCATGTGAGACTCACTGAAGCAGTCTCTTAAACTATAGAATCATATTAAAATAAATTTGAACAAATGCATTTTCTTTCTCCAGCTAGCAGTATGTCAGACAGTAGCGTAATTTTAAAAATGATGATTGAGAAAATGTCTTATTTCTGTAACACAGAAAATATATTTATCTGATATTTAAAAGTGGGTTGCCTTTGGATACATGAAAACATTTATTCTCAAGTAAAGCTTATGGATGACTATAATAGTCTAGAGAAGATAAAAAAATATTTAAAAATCTTTCACCTTTCTGGCATTTCAGTTATTGAAGGCTGAAAAGAAAGGCCTTCTTATCTTTTTAGAAGCCATGGATTACAAGAAGAAATTGAAGAGAAGATTGCTAAATTGCATGAAAAACATGCGGCCTAAGATAAATAAGTTAAGAAACATGGTTCATTCCCAACAATACATCTTAGGTTCTATTAAAAGCTGTGTAATATTTATATATATTACATATATATATGTATTTATATATATATATATGTATATATGTATGTATGTATATATAAAAATATAATATATATATATTTTTATCTATATTATATTAATATATATATTGCTACTTTTAGTACCTCTCCTCTGTTCAGACATCTGTGAAGTTTTGAAATGCAACTCCAAGCATCAACTAATGAGAAAACTCTGCTCTAAAATAGCTACACTCATACTCCTAGATTTTCAAGAAAATTCTCCTTAATTCCTTGCTGTCATTTTTTCTGATGTAATACTGCTTTGATTTTCATCTTTTATAGCAGCTTATGCAGAATGGCTTCCAAGCGAAGTAATTATAGAATTAAAGTTAGCATTGAACAAAAGAAAAACTTTGAGAGAGGTTTGAAAAGATACTGTTTTCCTCAGAGATTTCAATTGAGATTGAGCACTGAAGAAGCGAATAGTCATTGAAAACCTTTGCATATGAAGAGCTGCAAATAAGAAGACATTCCTACACTATCACTGCTAATTCAGCCATGGAATAAAACAAAGGAATAAGCATTTGCTGGACTGCCTTGGAAAGTAAAGGACGTAAGACCAAGGGACAGTCTAGAACAAAACCATGTTAAAAAAACCCCAACAAAAATATGTCCAAAACCTAACACCATCAAATGTTGTGAACAAAACCAACAAAAATGACCAAAGAAGCCTTATTTTTTCCCTTCCTTCCATTTTGAGAACTAGTTTATTTGTTGTTGTAGACTTTGTCTTCTTGTGAGTTCCACAAGTCTCAGTGGTGATTGTGTGAGAAGTTAGGGAGAAGCCTACTTGCAGAGGGTAAGTTCTCAGAGGAGAAGACAGAAGACAAAATGTCAGAATTATCGCACAGATGTCTTGTAAGGACGGCCTCTTGCAAGGCCATCTTCTGCACAGGCATGCAACAAGGCAGAAAGTATAAAAGAAATTAAAATGAGGAATACTTTGAAATAACCTAATTCTAATTCAGAATCATGCTTCCCTCCTCTGAAAGTGTCTAGAATCTGGCAATGCTAAGTTTCTTCTTTGACTTAGTGAAGGTCCAGCAGTCTCAAGAGTGGCTGGTTCAAGACAGGGGAGGATTGTAACAAATGAGATGTGGTATCAGCCTCCACTGAAACTGGGTTCTGAGCCCTTAAACCACCCCTGTTCACCATCCTTTGTCCTCTGAAAGCGGATAGTGTCCTTCACTGCAACTAGGACACTGTTGTCCGTGGTGGCAAAAGAGATATATTATTTAGAACACTCAATTTCAGCTGCAGCTATAGGCTAACAAAAGTGCTGAAATCTACTCCTTGAATATGAAACTTCACTTTTTTTGTGCTTTCTCAGAGCATGTCTGTTTCCATTTCATCAGCTCTGCCCATATCATAGTGAGATGGAAAGAAGAGGATAAATTAATTATTAATTATTTGTGTGATTTATGCATTATGCAAACATTTTTACTGCAGTTACTGATAAATAAGCAGTACTGTGGCAACACTGGTTTTAATTTTGCATTTTTACTTTATGTAAGTTTGATATTAGTACCAAAGTCCTTGGTTTGTATGTAGCCAGGAAAAATTAGTATTTTTTTTTGTATGAACATCCTAGTAATTAAAAAAAAAAAAAGCTACTTGTATTTTTGCATTAGTATCATTACAAGAAAAGGCCCTTCAGTATGTATAGTTTTTCCTGCAATTAGTTTTTAAAAAAATAAAACTACTACCTTTGAAGGGAAAATAAAAATACTATCTTTGAAGGGAAAATAAAAGACAGAAATCCAGAATAATTAAGTAAGAAAAGACCTTTTTAACATTCTAGTCAAACATCCTGCTCTAAGTAAAGTCAGGTATGGAACCAGACCAAGACTTATTGTCTTGTATACAGTGGAAAAGACATTTCCCTGATTCTATGTGACCATTGGCAGCTCACAGTAGAACCACTGTGTGTGAATTCCAGGCCGCCAGACAGGACAGGACACCTTGCCCAGCAAAACTGAGTGTCCTCTTCCTCTGCATCAAGGCATGGAAGCCCTCAAGAAGGAGGGAAAGTGGTGACAGGGAACAGAATAGGAATTGGGAACTCCTTGCCCTACTTATTTCAGGACCAAGGATACGAGTTGAAGGGAAAAGTGTTCTAAATACATTTGCAGATAACTCAGCAGGAAGGAAGAAAACAGGATCAGTCAAGAGATCAGAAGAATGAAAATGTTGCCTAGACCTCTCTAAATACCTAGGAGAACTTTTACTTAAGGAAGCAGAGAAGGTAGTATATCTAAGTAAGTTTATTGTGTTCTACTGTTCCTCTATAAGCTGTTGTACGAACCCTCCAAATGGGATGAGGTGAAAAAGCAGAGAGCCATAATCTTTCATGTCAAGTCTGTAATAATATAAAACCTGTAATTTCTTGATCATAGCTGAAAATTTTTTACTTCTAAAGGTAATGCTTGTTTATTTTTCCAGTATGAGTTCACTGTGACATTCAGTGGAAAGCAAAGTGCAAAGGGGCAAGAAAGTAGACTATAACACTAATTCATTCTGTTATAGGATTCAAATTCATGCAAGAGAAAATAAACTTGTGAAATTATAATACAGAACAATCACTTTCATCATGAAAAGAATATGGCAAGGTTTATAAAGTACTCAAAGTAAATCTAAATAGGTGTATAAATAGGGTACTAGATAGGGGAGTAAAATTAAGTAAAGATTACACTTCTGAATATCTCTTAAGTATTTAAATTTCTCCAAGTATCTTCAAGGCAATAGCTAATCTCCACGAAACTAATTTTAAATATATTTTCCTTAAAAGTATTCTTCCCCAGCAAGTTGAATGCGCCTCACAAATACTGAAGATTTTTCAAGCTTAATACAGAACATAAGGATAAGAAATCCAAGGATAAATACAAGGAATTAGGTTTTAAAACATTAGAGCTTCTGTAGTTCTGCATCCCTTAACAGACCAGCTAAGTTGAATGTGTCCTTTAGGAAACACAATAATTCATTCACAGAATCACAAAATCTCAGAATGCTCAGTGAAGGGGCCTCTAGAGATCATCTACTCCAGCCCAGCTGCTCACCTACAGCAGACCGTGCAGGTTTGGAATATCTCCAGCAAAGGAGACTGCACAGCAGCCTGTTCCAGTGTTCTGTCACCCTGCTGGTTTAGCATCAATTGATTTTCGGTGAGGAGAGAAAGACCCAGCCACGGAAGTGATTTTCTGAGAAGAGCTGCTAAGAGCTTCCTCCGTGCCTGGACAAAACCAATCAGTAACTAGTTTTGAAGACTGACACCTGGTTAAACTGCTTTAAAAAGTTAAATATGCCTGCATAAAACACATTTGAAAGATGGGCAAGCCTGGAAATCCCTCTCTTGCTTCTGGCCTTGGACAGAAGCGGGCCAGGCCAGGAGCGCTGCTGTGGCCTATGCAGCCTGGCAGGGCCGGGCTGGGCCCCAGAGGCTGCTGGGCCTGGGGAGGGGAGGCCATTGCTGCAGCTGAGGAAGAAGACACTCAAATGTGCCGGGCCCACCCCTGCTTCCCCTCAGCACAGCCGCTGAAGAAACCTCCATCGTTAACAGTTCTGGCTGCAAGCTACCGCAGGGCTGTCCTGGCACACAGGACACCATGCGGCTGCAACCAGGGCCGGCTCTGTAGCCAGTGCAGAGAGTGGCTGTGACCATGCTCGCAGGGGTCCGAGGATGAGGGAACAGACAAGGATCTGACTCCATGTTTCAGAAGGCTTGATTTATTATTTTATGATATATATTATATTAAAACTATGCTAAAAGAATAGAAGAAAGGATTTCATCAGAAGGCTAACTAAGAATAGAAAAGGAAGAATGATACAAAACCTTATGTCTCAGACAGAGAGTTTGAGCTAGCTGACTGTGATTGGCCATTAATTAGAAACAACTCTATGAGACCAATCACAGATCCACCTGTTGCATTCCACAGCAGCAGATAATCAATGTTTACATTTTGTTCTTGAGGCCTCTCAGCTTCTCAGGAGAAAAAATCCTAAGGAGAGGATTGTTCAGAAAATATTATGGCTACAAGTGGCCCTGCAGCTGGAATTGAATGCAGCAGGGGCTGGAGACCATCTGGAGAACAACAGCAGCTGCTCTGGCCTGGGCCCCTAAGATCTTGGCACAGCTCCCCAGCAGGGCCTGAAATGCATCAATGCATCACGAGTGCTCCAGCCGCTGCCTGGCAGAAATGACACGACCATCCTCAGGCCTGGGCAAGATATGAACTTTTACTGCATAGATGAGACTTGCAAACCTTCAATCCTCTCTCAAGTGAGAGGAAAGGACAGCACAAAGACATGTAGATCACAATATGAAGACACTAAGGTCAGTAAAAAAGGAATCAAATCCCAGATGGAGGAAAATGAGGAGATGCCTCAGTCCTGGGCTGAAAATCTTTTGTAAGGCCATAGTGATGGATTATGATATACTAGAATATCCCTGTAATTCATGTGAAAGCATGGGGGAATGGAGAGTTCAAACTGTAAACACGAGCAAAGGCATCAATGCTGAAGTAAAACAGATGTTGAAGTAGCTGTGATCCAAATGAGAAGCTTGAATAGAGAGAGATAAGAGTGATGAAGACTCTTTGCCTCCAGGAAAGGAAGAAGAAAGCTTCTGTTCCCAGACATGATCTCAGAGATAGCTGAAGAGAACATTTGCTTTTGAACAGCTCATCCTTCAAAGTGTACACCTTTAGCTAAAGATTGAGCCCTTTAAAACAATTGCTGTAAGTTGAGGGGAGGCCCTTTCATACAGTGATCAGATTTCTCTTTTCCTGAGCAGCTGATTTGCTGCGACACTGAAGCCACGAGAGAACTGTTTCTTGTGGAGAACTCTCCAAGGCGTGGCAAGAATTCGCTATCCCAAAGTGAACTGAAGAAAAACTATTGTAGAGGTGAAGAACTGACTAAAAGTCCCAAGTTTTGTCTTTCACATTGTCAGTGAGAAAGAAAAGAAAGTGTGGGGGAGAAGTGTTCTAATTCTCATTATTCTTTCTTTTAGTTCTGTTAATAAAATTTTCCTTATACCCTTTCAAGTTTTGAGCCTGCTTTGCTCTTCTCCTAATCCTAGCTTGCAGCAGAAAATGAGTAAGTATATTCTAGTGGGTGCGCTGGTGTTTGGCCAGCACTAGACCCACTATAGTCACCCTCACAGTAAAGTTCTTCCTCATGAGTAGCTAGAACTTCCTGTGCACCAGTGTCTACCCGTTGTCCCTTGTCCCATTGTTTGGTACCACTGATGAGTCTGGCCCCATTCCCTTGATAAGCACCCTTAAATTATTGTAGGCATTGAAGGGGTCTTCCCAATTTCTCCAGACTAAACAGGCCCAGCTTCTGCAGTTTTTTCCTCATAAGAGAGATGTTCCAGACCCCTCATCACCTCCATGGCCTCCGCTGGATCCTCTTCAGTAGCTTCCGGTCTGTCTTTTCCTGAGGAGGCCAAAACTGGACATAGCATTCCAGATGTGCCTCACCAGGGTACATGAGGGGCAGGATCACATTCCTTGGCCTGTTAACAATCTCTTCAAAGCCTTAGCATCATGTGTGTTCACTGTGAGTCCCAGACGCTGCATGTCTGCTCTCTTTTTTCTCCCAAGGCACAGATTCATGATGGTTTGTGACCGCAGAAACATGTCCAATGGGAGAGAATAGAGGTGGTGTTAAAATTAATCCCCTGCACTTGTAGGTAGCGATTTCATAACTAATATTCAAGCAGAAAAGAAGGTGTATAAAGATTCAATGAACCACTATAAATAAATCTCTTCCTAAATAAAACAGAATCATTCAGGCTAGCATGTAACAACATAAAAATATAGTAAAGAAGACTGAAACTCATTTAAAAACCCCTGTAGTATTTAAGCAGGAAAGGCCCAGGATGCAAGCAGTGGCTCTGTGCTCTGCATGTGTAAGAAGGTGTAAGTGAACAAATTAACCAAAGAAGGGTGCAATACACTACTGGACATCAAAACAGTGAAATCACCATTCTAATTCCCGCCTATATTTGCTAACCCACCAGCAAATCGTATCCAGGAAGGCAAGAAAATGCCCGGAGTGACAGGTGTTTTACTCTGTCTGTTGGAGCCACAGCATGCCCTACCTGTGACTTTCGTTCACTTGTATGAATTACAGCATTAATATTTTACCCTTTTCATTAATTAACTATTTCGTTAAGACTTCAGTGTTCAAGAACTAAATATTGCAAATAAAATCATGAGAAAATGGATAAAACAAATGTAGGAGACTTCTCAAACCTCATTTTCACATCTGTGGTTTCTTCACTTTTGCCTCCAGATTGCTTCATGTGTTGTATTTGAATTTTGAAATGCTGTCTTGTACAATTGGTATAATATTAAAAGTGTACCTGTACCAACTCTATTTTTTTCTGAACTTATTGAAATGTAAACAAAAGTAGAATGGAGCTAGCCAGGGAAGATAAATAGCTAATTAAAGGCTGCAGGGGTTTAAAATATAATGAGTCTGCATTACAATGCCGATTTTGACTTTTTGTTAAGATCTGACTTGGATATCTATCTATTAAAATATTATCAGGAGATTAGTCTGCCAGAGCCAGGGAAGAATAAAAGGTATGAGCACAGAAAATTACAGCCTTGCAATTTATAGGTAATTTAAAGCTGATATACCTCAGTTTTTCAGAAAAGTTTAAAAAATGTTTCATTGTGCCAAAAATGATTATGGTTTTCTTTAATGGAGACCTCAGGTCTTGAAATTGTGTTCTCTTGTTCTCAGCAAGAGCAATATAATTTCTTATTTAAAAATATGAGACCATTAAAGTATTCTGTCTGATACTCAGAGAATACTGCACTTACTCAGATGTGCCTATCTATGCGTGCACAGGCGCACAAAGTGTGCTGACCTTTCAGTTCCTTATATTGTGTTCAACACAGGTAATATCCAATACAAGGAGTTATCTGCAGGATTATTAATAGCCTGACATTTATGGATAAGTAAATCTGAAAATCCCCTGTGATACATATCCTGTGGCTAACACCAATTATGCAGCTAAATAATCCAGCTAAGGGTTTATAGGGCACTAGAAAGGAAACATGAAAAAGCACAGTTCTGTTATGCATTACTCACTTTTTTTTTGGCCAATCTCATGACTAACTAAGCCAACATATCCATCAGTTAACAGTAAAATCTGACCTTTCTCACTTCATTATGGATAATGATTCTTTTTATATAAACATACTGCAAGTTCTTTTAATGTTAGAGCAGGATCCTTAGAAAATTTCACACTTGGCTTTAGGGAAATAGGGTTTCTCTTCTCACCAAGATAAAGAAACTCAATACCACAACCAAGCAAATATTAAGCAAAACAAATAGTAAGCAAATATCTAAGCAAATATTAAGAACTTTTGCAAATGAGTTTAACATTTAAATTGCTAATGAGTTTAACATTTAAACTGGAGATGTGTATTACTACAACCTGTTCCTATTGTCATAGGCCTTTGAATTTTGTATGTTGGAAATGGCCTGAATATACAAGCATTATTTTCTTTGCAAACTGTACTGTTTGTGAACCATATAAATTAACTTCTGCAATATTTCATACTTGTTATAATTTTAAAAATTTTCTTCATTTATTTATTTGTTTTAAAGCAAAGCACATTGTCTCAGTCATTAAGTCTCTAGGCAGTGTTGACTGAATATTATGAAGCATCAGTGAGAGGTTTTAAAAAAAAGTTTCCTTGAATTGAAAGAACTCAAGTGTACTTTAATTTTTTTCCGAAAGTCCTTAAAATGTTCCAGCTGCTGAAAGCTTCCAGTTTCTTTTTTGTCATCATTGCTGTTGTTAATACTTATTATTTTAAGTATTGCTAGTGCATACTTTGAAGAATTTCAGTAGAGCAGCAAGTAGGAAATTTCCAAATTCTATTTTATTTGCTGCCTGGCTAAAAGTTTGTCAATCTGTGCAGGTTTTAATGTATGCCCACCTCTGCCTCTTAATCCTGAGAAATATTTTCTTCTGTGATGAACAAAAGCACCACTAGTAAATGTAACATTTTGATAAAAAGTGGATTTGATATCCAGGGAGAGGCAAAGAGTGGGAACATAGAGTAAGGGTTCTAGGGGTAAGTAAAGATAGTTTTCATATAACAGTTTTCTCTTCAGGAATAAATGTTCTAAGGAAAAAATTGTTGGAATTTTCTGTCACTTATTTCCATTAAAATTACAACCTGTATTACCCTGAGAGTCTGGAGTCTCCCTTACTGGGAATATTCCAGAACCATCTGGACACAGCTCTGTGCCTGTGCAGGGAGGTTGTACCAGATGAGCCACTGTGATTCCTTCCAACCTGACCCATCCTTCCCATCATTTGATTCTGTGTGAAATGAGCATTTTGCCTGAGGCTCCCCAGGATTAGAATGTTACTAATCAAGCTATCTTTTTCATACTATTTGGCTATTGCAGAAGAAGCATCAGTTGATCTGTTATGTCATGCACTATGGAATTTATTTATTATATTCCTCTTTAAAATTAATGCTGATTTGATCATGGAGAATCCTATAAATGGAAGAGTTTTTGTCCTCACTGAGATGGAACTGAACTCATCAAGGGAAAAATAACTTCCAGATTTCACAGTAGGAAGGCAGATGACAGGCAGGGTGGATGGGATAGTGTAGAGAGAAGCAAGATTTTTGAGAGGTACAGCAAACAACCAACCACAAAAACAATCTAGAGATCAGAGGGGCTGTTACAGTCAGCTGCAGCTCCTAAAACCACTGAGCTAACAGGAATCAAGACTGAAAGGAAATAGCTGTCTTGCAGACAAGTAACATCTATTAATATTTATGAACTTTTCAACGGTTTATTGTTGCCACTAACAGCATGTCTGTGATCTTTATCAGCATTATGGGTCAGAAAATCAGGAATTGGATCAGCACAGACAGCCATCAGATATAGAGTCAGAGTTTTTCTACTGTGGCCTCAGGAATTTGAGATGTCCTGGTTTAACAAAGTCTGGTTTTCAGATGGGGGGAATAGTAGGTGGCACCCTGGGGGGACCTGACAGAGCAAATCAGCTGCCTAGTTTTGAAGACCCAATCAGCTTCCTGGCTTTGAAGATTGACACCTGGGTAAACTACTTAAAAGAGTTGAACACATTTCTGTGAAGACACATGTAAAAACAAACAAACCCTGGGAATCTCTCTGCTGGCTTTTGGCTTTTAAAGAGGTCACTGGCCAACCCACATGGGGTCGCGCGAGCCTGGGCAATCTAGACCCTGCTCGGCCTGGCCTGACTCAGCCACACGCAGCTCGGCTGAGATTTCTGCCACTGCCAGGCCATGCCACCAGGACTATCCCAATGCCATGAGCAACCACGCTGCTGTGACTGCTCAGCCAAGGTCAGGGTGGCCAGGGCAGTGCCACATGACCGAGGTAGCACCGCGTGACCTGGACAGCACTGTGAGACCAGGCAACGCCACGTGCCCAGGGGAATGCCGTACTGATGGGGCAGCACTGCATGGACACAACTATTTTGGCATGCCTTGCAAGTGAACTTTGTTTACTCCAGGACCAGCGCCAGGAGTGGCCCCATGGTCCATGTTGAGGGCAGCCCTGAGGTCAAGAGCAGCTGGTGCCAGGAGTGGCTGCTGCCATTCCAGATCAGGAGTGACCACATAGTTGAGACTCTGCGGCCGAAATTGGTGCAACTGTGGCAGCACTGCATGGCCATGGCTGTCTTGGCATGATTCACAATGAACTTTGTTTGCTTAGTTGCTTTTAGCCAGCTATGCTGAGGACTGAAGGACTTTCTTTTGGCATCCAGCATGAAGCAAAGGTGCAGGGGTGGTGCTGGCAGCCAGCACGACTCACATGGTGCCAGCGGGGAGCAGCACATGATCAGCAGCGAGAGACACAGCAATTCCTTGATTGCAGAGCCTGGATGAGATCAGCTTTTAAATGTTGCAGAACTCTTTAAAACTGTTTCAATTGATAAAGCTTGAGAACAAATGAACCTACGAACACCAATTCTTTTCCGTGTCAGGAAAACGAAAGGGGTGAAGACACGTAGAGAAAACAACATGGAACAATGAAGTCAATAAAGGAGTCATTCTACATGGGAGGGGATTGAGGAGATGCCTTAGTCTTGGGCTCAAATTCTTTTGCAAGGCAATGGTGAAGATATATTTTTGATATATCACACTTCATTTTTTCCCTGTAATTCATGAAGTGCATGGGGGGATGCAGCATTCAGCTGCAGCCCATGAGAAAGACGCACTCATGCTGGAGCGTGTGGATGCTGAAAAGCTGTGATCCAATGAAAAGCTTGAACAGAGAGAGATAAGAGAGATGAGAAACTTTGCCCCAAGGATAGAAGAAGAAAAGCCTCTGTTCCCAGAGATAAAAGAAGAGAACTTTTGTTTTTGTGCTGGAACAGCTCATCCTTAAAATGATACCCCATAAGTTGACATGGCCCATGAAAGCAGCTTTAGGAAAGCTGCAAGGCATGGGAAGGACTTTCACACTGCGAACTGATTTTCCTTTACTGGGGGGCTGATTCACTGTGACATTGAAGCCACAAGAGAACTGTTTCTTGTGGAAAAGTCTCCATGGCATGGCAAGAGAGGCTCCTCTCCCTAGGCAGACTGAAGAAAGACTCTTTTAGAGATGATAAACTGACTGAAAGTCCCAAGCTTTGTCTCTTTATGTTGTCAGTTGGAAAGAAAGGAGGGTATGGGGCTAGGAGAAGTGTTCTGAAGGTTTATTCTGATTTTCTTATCATTTTTCTTTTAATTCTATTAATAAAGTTTTTTTATACCCTTTAAAGTTTTGAGCCTGTTTTGCCCTTCTCCTCCTAATCCATATCTCACAGCAGGAAGTGAGTAAATAATTTCTTGTAAATGCGTGGGCATTTAGCCAGCATTAGACCCACTACATGAGAAATCCCTTACAGACTTTGGAGATGGGGCAAGATCTACTGTCATGTCTTGCTAAAGACCTGGCTTTTTATGGTGATGTGTTTTGCAATACTTATTGCTGTTCTCTTTAAAGATGTCTTTATATTATTAATGCATGATGTGTGTGAAGACTAATAAGAAGGAGATTCATAATAGAGATGCATCTTATAGTGAAAAGGTCTTTGCTTTTTCATAAATCTTGGGGCAGTATATTAACTGATAACATTCTTGTACAGTTTAGAGTGAGTGAAAACCATGAGGAGAAAACCAGTTAAGTGACTGCTCCTCTCTCTCTATCTGCAGCTGTTAGGGAAGAAGGGAAAGCTAAAAGGGTATTTTTGTGTAATTTTTTGATTTATACTTAAAATATTTTCCTAGCAATAAAAAAAAAACCAAACAAACAAACAAAAAAAAAAAACCCAAACAAACAAAAAAAAAAAAACAAAAACCCAAGAGCTTTTACCCATGAGCTTAGATAGCTGGCCTAGTGGAAAGTCTTTATTATTCTGAATTTTGGAAATTTTAATTATTTATTCATACAGAAGTAAACTGTGGAGGTCATGTCTACTGGGTGCAGGCAAAACCTTTTGTACTATTCTGACATTCATTATGTATAGTCTATATTTTTAGATATTAAAAGTTTAGAGAAGTTTAAACTTTTGGGGTTTTAGATGTTTTTAATCATATTTTCAAGAGATTTTCTTGTGTCATATGTACAGGAACCTGATATGTTTCCATGGGTTTGAATGTTGGCCCTTTTCCCTATCCTGACTTTTGCTATGTTGAAGTCCATTGAGTGCCATTATTTTTTTCCCCCTTCTTTACTAGAGAGGATGTCCATTAGTACTCAACTATATTTTCACTTGTCCTCAAACCTACCTAAACTACTTGAACCTACCTAAACTACTTATCAGTTTCCCTTTCTATAATCTAAATAATTGTGAGGGAGTTTTAAGGTTTTCACTGGAAAATGTTATCTATATGTCTCTTTCAACACCATCTGATTTGTTGCCTAAAGTATTTTCTAACATTGTTGAATTCTCAGAAATAGCAACTTTCATTTTGGTGTGAATCATTATGTTTCATCTTTTTTCCAACTTTTCATTTGACAAAAATAATAAGTGTGTTTTCAACCTGTGTGCTGCTGTCCAGCCTCTGTTCCCAAAAAACTCTTGCTTTGGACCTGCCACTCCTGTGTTTTATTTGTTAGGAATAATTTCTCTCAGTAACATCAGTGCATGTGAGAGGACAAGGAGAGCACAAGGAGCCTTGCTCTGCAGTGCCTCTGACCCCCTGCCCAGGACCCACATGCCCCATGTTCATATCAGCTCATGCCTAGTCTTGGTCCCAGTAGGATGTGGACCACACCAATGCCTTGCCTCCAGTCCCAGCCCCATCTCTTAGTGGAACCTCTGGCTCCATCCCATTCCCTGACAGCGCCAGGGCTGCTGGCATGCCCTGCCATGGCTCTGCCCACCCTGCTGTGGCTGGAGATTGAGGACAGGACCCTAAAAGTGCCTGGGGCACCCTGATTTTGAGTGTTGGATGTGTCCAATTCTGGGCTACTCACTTCAGGAAAGTCATGGAGGTGCTGGAGCATGTGCATAAAAGGGCAACAGAGCTGGGGAAAGGTCTGGAGAACACATCTAATGAGGAGCAGCTGAGGGAGCCAAGGAGGGCTCAGTCTGAAGGACAGGAGGGTCAGGGGCACCTTCTCACTCTGTACAACCCCCTGACAGCAGGGTGGAGCCAGGTGGGATCGGGTTCTTCTCCCAGGCAACCAGCAACCAGACAAGAGGACAGAGCCTCAAGCTGCACCATGAGAGGGTCAGGTTGGACATCAAGAAGAATTTCTTTGCTGAAAGGGTTGTCAAACGCTGAGTAGGCTGCCCAGGAAGGTGGTAGAGTCACTATACCTAGAGATATTCTAAACAGCAGTGGACATTGCACTCAGTGACTCAGCCACTGGTTGACAAGGTGGTGTTTGGTCAAAGGTTGGACTCAATGACCTCAGAGATGTTTTCCAGCCAAAAATATTTTGGGGTAGTATGACTTCCCTGCTCAGTTCCATCCTGCCATGCTCCCTGACAAGGTGGCACTTCCCTCCCTTGTTTCTAAATGTAAATTCTCTTCACTAGATCAAAATGCAAGTTTATTTTGAATATTCAAAAGCTGAACACACAAACTCTGCAGCTTTAAAAGGTGAACCACACAAGGCTGCAACCAATATGGTTTCGTTTGGGTTATCATCTGCCTGAGGCTTTAATGATGTTTTTGCTCTTCTGCTTAGTTGCTTTCCTTGGTGAATCATTCAGCAAGGGTTTTTTTTTTTTGTACAGTAGAGTATAAAAGCTTTGTTACTCTTGTTACCTGATGGATATTATAACTTAAAAAAAATGAATACATAAACACTACAATTTTACTAACATTTAGCTGGCATTTATAGTTTGCTATTTGAGAGCCTTATGTTGGGTTACATAGATAGATATAACTGATGTGTAGTGTAGTAATGACATAATGACAAGTGCTCTTTCTTCCTGTATGTCATTGAGTAACAAAGGGCCAGAAAACTGCAAAACATAAGCCTCTGTGTAGTTAAATTAGGCTACTAGGCACAAAGGCAGGACTTTCTCACAAATTTTTGGCTGCTTGTATGCAGAGTCCCCAGAGCAGTGAAGAGAAAATTATGGGGAAAAAAAATGCTGCAATTTTTTTTCTCAGTACCTTTGCTTTATTAATATTTTATTATTTTGTCCTGTTTTCCCCTTTTTTATACATCATAGCACAGACAAAAGAAAGAAAATGGAGAAAAAGGAGAAAAAAAAAGCAAATAAGAAAAAAATCCCATAGGGTTTATAGCTGTCACTGATATAAATATCTTTCTGAAGAAGGCATATTTGAGCTACGGTTAATGTAAGTGGTTCACTGCCTTTTGTAATGGATATTGTTTATTATATTGTTTTCTAAGAGAAGATATAAGCAAAGACTATTACAGAAGAACTGCTGAGTTATCAAGTCTTGCCCAGATTATAGAGTGGCAGTACTGGAATTATAGAAGTGTCTGAAATGCAAAAGATATCTCTTGCTTGTTTTTTTCTCCCCACTCCATTAAAAGTTAAAGGTGGGAAAGGAGTTTTTGTGACGTTTCTTGCACCTTAAAAAGAGAAATTCTGTCCCTGTAACACCTCGTGCCTATTGCCTGCAGTACAAACAAATAATTTGATCCTTGACTGATGATAGTCCTTGTGTTACCTTGAATTTTGATGAATACAGTTCACACCTGCTCTTCACGATACACTTTTAAACCTTTTTTTTAAATTTTACTTTCTTACTTTTCACTTGGCCTCTTGTTTTCATATACTTTTCTAAACCTGGGTTACATTCTGTATTATTTTCATTCAGGGAAATAATTGGGAGTTTTCAATGCAAAAAACCATACAAGCAATTACTCCTAAAATAGATAAGAAGAACATTAAACAATAATATTAAAACAAACAAACAAAAACCCCCCAAAACAAAATGCACCCCAAAATGGCATAAGACCCAAAGCAAAACAAACCAAAAATCCGAAAGCAGAAGATTGTTTCAGTCATGTATTTTTTTGTGCCTCAGAAGCTGATGAAAAGTGTCGAAAAGAAACATGATATGGAAAAACATATTAAGAAAACTTCATAAATTTATGTTCCCAGTAGTAATATTGTAACATTTTTCCTACAATTTTGCATTTCAGCCATTTCAGAGGTTGCTATAGTAATGAACTGGGGTTTTATTTAACATAGATTGATACAGAGCTATGATCTACCTTGATGGTTAGAATTCATATTACTGCAGGCTTATGGCTACACTGATTAATGCATTATTTTTATTAAATATTGCAACACAAGGTTGGCTAAGGACTAAAACTATTTTTATATTTAATAGTAGTAAAGCTTTGTGTTTTGAATCATACTGTAAGTGATGTTTTGGTTACATATTTAGAATGGAGGAAGTGGTGTTTAAAGTCTTGCAATATCAGACATTTATGGATTACAACACAATGTTAATAAGAAACATGTATTTGAAACTGATGCTGCACTTTAGCAGCAGTTTAGCTGTGGAAGAAAAAAAGTATTTTGTGGATGTGGCCTATTAAAATAGAACTTTTAAGATACTTCAGGAGGAAAATGTAGAAGATGATTTATATGTCACTGGATGTATCCTTATCCTCTCCTATCAGTCCCACCCTGAACTGAGCCTATAGATGTTTTCTTGTTATAAAGAATCTTTCTATTTTTTTTCCCTACAGAGTTTCATAAATACTGTATATGTAACACTTTTATACTTAATTACAAATCAGCCTGATTGTGGAAACAAGCTCTAATCTCTATCTTTAATTGAAGTTAAATGTAACTATACACAGCAGCAGCCAGACAGCTTCATTTGCCTAATGCACAGAATAAACAACCACAGAGTCACATCAGAATTCAGGAGTTGTGATCTTATTCCTCAGAAGCAGCTTTACTAAAAAGAAA
>VZSJ01004849.1:70498-123134 GCA_013398405.1 Pheucticus melanocephalus
TTTTTTTTTGTATTTCAATGAAATATTTTCAGAAATAGCAATGAAATATTTGCAGAAATAATACTTCTATTTAAGCATTCAGAAAAATTCACTCACAATTAACTCTCTTAAGTATGTATATGATGACAAAGATCCCTTTTGGAAGAAAAAACCACAGAGAAGTATTATTCAACTGCCATTTTCACTTTGGGAAGAAATCTTGTTGAAAGATTGATGTGTTGAAAAAATTGTCAGTTGTTAAAAACGTCAGGAACTCTGAGCTGAGGAATCATCATCATCAGATGGTCTTGGTATATCAGTGAGTCTTTTTAGAATACACATGTATCATTAATTCTAAGAAACTATCGTACTTTTTGTTTTCTCTCAACAAGTCATATAATGTCACCTTCATTAGTGCTACATCCATGAGCAGTCTGCTGAAAAGGAAACAAAGGTAGATTTGATATTTTTTTAAATGTAACTCAAATATCAGTATGTTTTACTTGTGGCACTCAATTATCCTTTTATCCAAATTCATGTCAAAACTGAAGTATTAGTATTCTAAATCTATGTCTTTCTTTTTGATCACTGTGATTGTCCCAGCTTGCCTAGCTCTAAAAATTTGAGATTAGTGATTAATAATACCAGCCAAATAATTCAAATTATTTTACAAATACTTTGAAATATTGTGCGATGAAATGCAACTAATATTACGTGCACTGTTAATTGTGTATTACTTTTTATTTGACCTTTTTTACAGTGTACTGTAAAAAGACATAATTCTTGAGCGGTGTTTGATCTGAAGAATGGATGTTCCTAAGCAATTTGTTTGCAAGTCAATAAATTTCATTTCCATTCATACTTAGCTGATGGCTGAGCAGTTGTTAAATGTCATCATCTAATAAGTAGTAGAGTGAACATTGCCAATGATCTTTGTCATGCTTTCACTTTTATATTAAACCTGCTTTTTCCAGAAACAGAATTATCTGGTTACCTGAAACCAGTGAACATTACTGCTTATAAGTATTAATTCTAAACATAAAATTTTGACAATATTTACTGAAATACATTTAAGGTTTCAGTTCTTTCACATTTTGGCATGCTAGCTGTTGAGACAGAGTGTTTTGAATTATTATTTGGAATTCTGTAGGAATCAGAGACCTCTTTGGTTTAACTAGAAACCAAGAAATCATTGAAGGATTTTACTTCATGAAATCATAGAATCATAGAATGGTCTGTATTGGGCTGCCAATGGGCAAGGACACCTTCCACTAGACCAGGTTGCTCAGAGCCGCATCCAACCTGGCCTTGAACACTTCCAGGGATTAAACATCCACAGCATCTCCAGGTAACTTCCTCCAGTTTCTGATCACCCCCACAGTGAAGAATTTCTTCCAAATATCATATCCAGACCTCAATCTGAAGCCATTCCCTTTTTCCTATCACTCCAGGTCCTTGTAAAAAGTACCCTTCAGTCCTTTTGTAGCCCCTTTAAGTACAGGAAGGTACTGGAATGTCTCACTGGAGCTTTCTCTTCTGAAGAGGCCGAACAACCCCAACTCTCCCAGATTTTCTCCACATCAGAGGTGTTACATCCCTCTGATCATTTTCTGAGACCTCGTCTCGACTGGCTCCAACAGGTTCACATCCTTCTTGTGTTGGAGGACCCAGAGCTGGATGCAGCACTGCAGGTGGGTGGAAGGGCAGTGTCCCCTCCCTCCCCTGCTGCCCACAAGGCTTTGGATGCAGCCCAGGATACAATTCTTTATCTCTACTCCAGTAGTTTATTTTTTGTGAAAGAATATCATAATTCCATGTAGCCCAAGGTTCCAGTTTCTTCATGTGGAAATGTTTGCCCACTATCAATTCCATTGCATTTCTCTTTCCTGACAAAATCTGTGATTAAATAAAATGTACATGATCTCTAAGTCAGATTCATGTTTTATTTTTTTCCCCCAGAAGAATCAGAAAAGTTAATTAATAGAATTACTGTGAAATGTGTCATCTTGTACAAGCTCTACTATTGATCGTAGCACTGTTACCAAATAAACTTTACATTATCAGACCAAAGGATTCTCTAAATGGAAAGTGGAGGAGACAGAAGACTGAATGACAAAATATAATTGTGAGTAAACAGATTTCAAACATCATCTTTTACAACCCATTATGAAAAAAAATTCCCCCAAACCTATGCTGTTCTCAGTGACTTACTGCATCTGCTTAATGATTGGAAGTACATATTGAAAAACGATTGATTCATGCTAGATAATAACAACTCACCTGTAAAAATGAGTAGATAAAACAAATTAATCAAACACATTTAACAGAAAAATCTTTCACCAGAAACAATTTAAATATTTAATAGAGCCTATATTATTTAAATTCAGTGAAGATGAAATTCCTAATACCTATAATTTTTCCATGACTGTAAACGAAAACATGTTCCAAAGATGTGATGCGGGGGATGTGTTTTGAGATTGATGAGCAGCAAACCATATTGATCTTGTAGCTGCACATAATGATAATTTGTACATTTTTCCACATAATAACCATGTTAAACTCAATGTAGAGACGTGAGAGAGACCACTTTCTCATGCTGCAGTCTGGCTAAACAAATCTTACCTCTTTCCTCTTTTTGCATACCTTTGAGGAAAGTGATCTCGATTCCCCCACCAACCTGTATATTTCCTTATTCCTGAGGAAATTCTATCCCTTTTATGCTGCTGTACAAGAGAAATACTCTTCTATTTCTGTATTTACTAATGTAATTTTAATGTAAGAATAAAGCTACTAAGGCTCATATTTAGTTCTGAATTTTCCTGGAGCTGGATGGGAGCACCCTAATAAACTGCTATTACTACTTCGCAGGTGTTGAACCCCAGGGAAACTTTCAGTAGGTATGAGATTGTTCTCTTAATCTGTTTATATCTTCAGACACAACTTGCAAGATCAAGTGTTTGATATGTATGAAATAATTAAATCACTCATAGTTGTTATCACAGTTGTGGAGTTTTTGATTATTATCTTTATATTACATTATCGGCATTTAAATGTGGGTGACACTTTTTAACAAGTTAACATTTGCAAGTTGCATATACTACTGCCTGTAACAATTTACAAAGTCTGTTGCATGCCCATGTTGCCTGTAGACTTTGCTGTTAGAATATTTTCGTTATTTGGATACGTTATTTATCAGTTTTTCATTCTTTTTAATTAATCCCCAATTTAATCAAAGAGCTTTTTGTAAGTATTTATGGGATGTTACTTGGGAATATGCTGGCAGTCATGTCCTAAACAGTCTTTTAGAATGACAGGAGAACTGTACTGTAAAGAGACTACCCAGGCAGTTGGTTCAAATTTCCAAATTTTGAAGACTTGCACCACAGTTCTGGTTTTTTCTCACTTGAAATATGTGAGTGTTCTATTATCTGAAGCTGCAGAAGTCAAGACCACTTCACAAATATGCTTCCCAAACTATGAGGGATACACAGGAAGTAGGCATGTGTTGCTCCTACTTTGAGTTATGCCACTGCATAAAAGAGAAAATAAATGTAGTCCTATGGTATGGTTTCTGCACCACAAAAACCAAAAAAAATTCTAAATTTAGGAAAAATATATTCAACTTCAGAATAAGTGCTTTCCTCTGATGTTACTGGTTTTGCAGAAAAATCAGTTTTGAAAAACATCTGTCCAGAGAACAGAATACATTATTATGCTCTTTTAATATAACTTGTCTCCACCAGCTGAAGGTAAAAATCTCCAAATACTAAGCATTCAGTTTTCTTCACTGATTGGAAAACAAAAAAAAAAATATATAGGCTACTGAAAAACTGTCATCTTCTATAAAGATTTCATGAAAGGCACATCACTATTATGTTTAGCAAGGCACCAGGGTCAGAATCGTCCTTTGACTATCCAAATATGAACAAAATTATTGATTTCTCTAATATTTTGTATATTATATGATTTTTTCATTGTATTATAATATAATCTCACCCTGTAGCCTGTCAGATTATGTGCCGTTCCTAATATGTCAAAAGACAACATTAAAAAATAATGAAAAAAGCAAATGTAAATATTTTCTTAGAATGTATATTGGATTTTTGCTCCTGAAATATCTTTTTCATTTTGGAGAAATCTTATTGTGTGGAATATATTTGTTCTGCAAATCCATCAAAAACTGTTTTTATGAACAAGTATTTTCAATCATAATCTGTTCTGATTAACATTTTGCAGCAGTATTTTTCAACAAACATACTGAAAGAATGTTAAAGTTACAAATTCAAGTACAGCAGGTTTAGAGAAATCCAATTTCCACAGTCTGTATGCATATCATAATTCAATAAAGTACCCACAAATTATTTTCTTTATAGTTCTGTCCTCATTCACTTGATGCAATGGCCTTTCCCTTCATTGCCTGCAAATGCCACAGATCAACCAGGCAATTTTCCAGTCTGGCATCTCATGTCCTGAACTTGGCCGAGGTTACTTTTCAAAATCTCTCTTCTGCATCTAAATAGGAGTTTATGGAGTCGAAGTGTAAAAATAATATTTACTATGTTTCTTTTTTACCATCCTGTTCCAGTCCATATAAGTTCATGCTTTTGGAGTAAATTGGTAAATTGTCTTCATCTCTTCATTTCACTCTGTGGTCAACTGACCAAACTTAAAAAGGAGCATACAGGCACTGGAAATGTCTGAAGCCATGTTTTTCCACAAGACCTCCTAACTATGGGTGGTATGCCAATTGAACAGTTTTCAAATAAATATTTATTTTAAAAAAATAAATATTAGTATATTTGATGAAAAATATTAGTCCAAAATACTAATTTTATGATAGAAAATACTAGCTCAGCAAAATACTTCATTTTATAGAGTCTGTGGTATGGGCAGAAAAAAAACTTCATGTATTGCAGACATTGTAACAACCCAGGAATAGCAATTTTTACATTAAACCTGTATACATTCCTTATTAACTCTCAGCATCTCTCAAACATAAATTGAAAGGCTGCAAATATCCTTGCATGCTTTTACACAGAGTTTCCTTGATATTTTTCCATGGACAGAAGGCCTGGGCTCTCTATCTTGGCCTCAATAAATCCATGTATTGCCCCCCTGTGCTTTATCCCTGTTCTGGAGCTGGTTG
This sequence comes from Pheucticus melanocephalus, assembly GCA_013398405.1. Taxonomy (NCBI): domain Eukaryota; kingdom Metazoa; phylum Chordata; class Aves; order Passeriformes; family Cardinalidae; genus Pheucticus; species Pheucticus melanocephalus. The sequence continues at coordinate 75,624 of VZSJ01004849.1, forward strand.
TTTTCTGGTACCCAACAATCTAAAGTCTTGACTCTCACAAAGATACCCTTCTATGAGCAGGACCTCAAAAATTATCAAAGGGAGGCATCTGCCACTTGTCTTGCACCAGGCTGTCCTTACCCTGCTCAGGCACAGGCCAGTGTGAGGGTGAAGGTAAATAAATGTAGGTGTCTAAGCGTTGGTGAGAGAGTAGGAGCTTCATGTGCTTGCAAGAGACCTTTTTTAGCTGTCTTATTTCCTAATATTTTATGAACATACAAGAAACTGTCAGATAACACATAGGTCCTACAGAAATGCTTGCCCTCTTGTATCAGAAAAGGAAAGAAATTCTTGTTGTGATTTCCAGAAGTGCATTAACTCTGTCTGAAAACACTCAGTATAAATCCAGACGAACAAAACAGGATTCAGGTACCTGAAAATCAGCTTTTTTACTGTGAGGAGCTCCCCTGATGAAGACCAGAATCAAAACAAATGTGTTAGATATCAATCTACCCTGCCTGGATGTCTCAAACCCCTCCACAAACTTTCAAATGACATCAGTTATTTACCTATTCAGAGCTGAATGTTGTCTATACATAATAACTCAAATACTTAAAATTGGGCAACTAGCAGCATCTCAGAGATCCTAAGGTATCCTTCTACCCTAAGCTGCCCTCTTGATATCTCCCAGAGATATTTTGTCACATAAGGTAGCTATAAGCAAGTGTTTCAGGTATTCTGTGATCAAGAATGGCTCTACATAGATGTCTTTATGCATTTGAATTGTTTTGCTACATTTAGATTTCTAAATTTAGATGCCTGCAGTATGGTACTAAAAGATATAACGAGGTATTCAGTTGTGCTGGAACAGCTGAAATTCATTTTGACTATTCTAGAACCGCCTGTCAGGATAGGATCAACCCAGCCTACAAATTTTGGCTTTCTTCAGTGCTTTAGAACTAGGAATGGCCCTTTATTTTAATGAATCATTTCATCCTCCAAGTTATAACTGAATGAATGAATGCTGAATTGTTTATTAAAATATGCATACCACATACCTGTAGAGATATATGTATAAGTATATATGTACAGCTACAGTTTGATGAATTCTTTGCAGTCTCTTACCACCATAAATGACTTCAGTCTCACACTCATTCTCATACCAACCAATACCTGGAGGTGTGTACATCTGCCAAGTTATCTGGAACGAAATTGCCCTTATGTGGGCAGTCTGCTCAGAGAGGATGGAGATGCAGTGGCATCAGTTTTCAAGGCCTTCCCAAAATTCCTTGAATTCCGCTAATGAATGTTCTCATTTTGGATGTGTCTGCTTGATACCAATCAGGAGATGACAGTGGTTAATCTCTTTATCTTGTCCCATCTCTGTTGCAAGGATTTAATTACTGTCTCTCTTTTAGACCTAGCTGTCTTGAGAATTTGCAGTTAGATTTGTGTATATCAGCAACACATACCATTTTTATAGCCCTTCTCCATGCACATCGATATGAAGATTTTTATTAGAATTTTGCAAAGTCCTAGAAGATTCCTGGGCTTCTATTTTGTTATATATCATAGACAGTTCAGTGTGTACCGGTAAAACCTGACATCTACCTTTTATGATATTCATAAGTTTTCTTGTCAGAGGTCTCCAAAGCATCTGGAGTATTTCAGCAATATATTGTCTTAAACTTTCCACTTTCCAAGTCTGGAATTGCAAATGAAGATTACAATTTTCTTCTTTCCTTGCAATCATTTTTATCTTTAAATTCTAACCTAATGCACTCTTCATATGCTGTCGGTTTTATTGGATTCTGATGAGCTTTATGATGTGCCTTCCCGCTTGCTCATTCTCTATTATTCATCTGACATTATCCATTTTTATCCCAGACAAACTGGAAAAAGAATTTGAAAAGAAACAGAAGAGTCAGATGTCATTGCTAGGACAGACATATTCTTGCTGTGTATTGTGATCATACTTTCACCGACTTTCCTGCTGAATATTTATTATTAATAATAAAGGGCCTTAATTGTTACAATAATTAAGGGCTACCTCTCTGTATAATCTGAACTTTCCTGATTATAAGAAAAATGGCAGATCACATCAGGTACAGATTTTCATCCAGGCTCTTCTGTGCAGCAATTTTGCCTGTGAGCAGCAGCTGGCTCTCTCCTGAGTTTAGCAGCAAAGCTGTCAATGTCACGTACATACTGAGTAGCTCAGTTCCAAAAACCTCTGTTGTGAGAGCACGGGGATAGTTGTAGAAAAATTGTGTTAGAATTAGGCAGAAATTTTGAGTAAGCTCATCTTATTAAAAGGAAACTTATTTGTGATGTTATTCCCTTATAGAGCATTTTTCTAGCAATGTTAAACATTGGTACACATAGTAAAAAAAAACCTTTGTATTGCTATTCTCACATTCCAGTAGTAAGAGATGGAGGAAAAAAAATGTAAAACAAAGAACTTATTCAAATACTTTCTGCTTAAATCATTAAGTCTATTTGGAAAGTTGTTTCAGAACCACTAGAATAATGATAAAAAATCTGTTGGTAAAAGTGTAAGAACGAAGACTCAAAAGACAGGTCAAATCCAGCCTCTTCAGGGCTCCGTATTGGCTTGAGCTGTTGTCTTCTGTAGCTGCCCTGACAAGATATTTAGTTCCAGACAAAGTGGTTCACGTGAAGATATAGTACAGCTGAAATGTGCCCTGATAACTCTGTGTGACCCTTGTGCACCTCTTGCATCCCTGACTCCTGGAAGAATGCCAGCCAGCAGGGAGCCAAAAGGAGGTGGAAAGGGACTGCAAGGTGATGGCAGCTTAAGAGTTGGATTAGATTCTTGTGGATCCCTCCACCTCAGTATTGATTCTGTGATTCTAACTCAAGGATTTTTATGTCCTACTGCTAAAGGCAGGTGCCTTCAGAGAGCTGTACAATCCCTCAGCCAAAATGTTGTGCCTTAACAGATAAGAGGGATCTCTGGTGCTGCACATCCATGTCTCCCCATGGGCTGAGCTGGGGGTTTGTCCATCCCCATGCATGTGAGCAAATGTCAAGAGCTAAAGCTTCTCTAGGGAGCCATGAATCAGGACTTGGAGGCAGCACAGGGCACACAGCGGTCTTCCCTCTCCTCAGTCACTTGCTGAAGCTCTCCAAAAGGAGAGCTTCATGGTGCACATCTACTCTCTGCCCCATTCTCCTCCTCCATGTGAGCTTTTCTTCAAAATAGTTTCTGATTCATGGGCTCATCCAACAGCTCTTCTGGTTTGCCTGGTCAATCTCTTTGGAGATTTCCTTATTGATCTCATGGGTGTGTTCTGCTGGATTGGTATTTTGTCCTGGTTTCTTATGCAGGCAGGCAAGGTTTCCTGAGCCTGGCAGTGCCATGCCTGATCTCAGAGACCTCAAAAGTGTTGCACAGATGTTCTACGATAGCTTCAAGGTGGCCACTCATGGAGGGCAGCCCCATGTGTGCCATGGACAGCAATGAAAGGGTGTCTTGCAGTGCTTTCCCCAGAATGGGAGAGCACCCTAATGGACATGATAACCTGCACAGGACAGTGCATGTGTGGGCTACATACTCTGCCTTTTTTTTTTTTTTATTCCCAAAAAAGTTCACCATGCAGAAGGGGCAGTGAGCTGTGATAAGAAGCAACAGGGGTGTAACTAGCAGGCTGCACCAGCCTTTGGAGTCTCACAGCCAGAAAATTCACTGGAAAGTGTCTAAATATGTGTGCATGCTCCCACCAGGCTGGGTACAGTAAGTATATGTAGGATGGCATAGCATGGTGGGGATTTAGACTCTGTGGTGTTACAGAGGATGCAATGGGAGTGCAAATACAGCCACAATTGGTAGCATCCACATAGTTACTTGTGAATCCTATTTTGAAATAATTTATGAAGAATGGAAATAAAAACCTTCCACCTGGCTACTACATGGTGGTCAAGATGCTGATAAATTTTTCTTTCTGTGTTGTAAGCATCCACAATATATGAGTACTGCTCCATTTCATTATTATAAGTGGCAAAATGTGCATAGGCTTTTCAACCAGAACTCTTTCAGATCTGGACAATGCTCAATTTGTTACAGACTAAAACTGCTTGTGTTTTTAAATTCAAAAACGTTGTGGGATGCATAAAATGTCTGCTCTCTGCAAATAAGCTTCCTAGTGGCATATAGCAATTCTCAGCAATGCCTGTCTCTGTCAATTCACTCAACAATCTCAGGTAGGCAGAGTGGAACAAAATAAGTATTTTCTGCAGGTGAATTAATTTCCCTTGTGGTTAGTGGGCAGGTTTGTGAGGACAATAAAAACTATGCTTTCTTTTTTTTTTTCCTTTAAAACCATATCTGCAACTAGCACATGCATGCTCAGAAGGAAAATTTAGAATGTTTGCTCAGTTCAAGTTGGTAAACGGGTATTTTGCTCTGATGAGATTTAGCAAGGAGTTATGGGAGTACAAAGATCTCATAAACCATCTAGGTTGGCTGTCAGACACTTGTTTATGCAATCAGAGATCTAAGAGATCTAAACTTATGGGTAATGACACTTTGTAAACAAAAAATTGGAGTGGTTTTATTCCAGCTGTGTAAATTGCTATTACTTTTTCAATCCTTAGGACTTCTGATCTGCAATGATTTCTGCAAAAAGACTTCAGTAAAAATAAAAATCACAGAACAGGACTGAAGCTGACTTTATATTAGACTGAGTTATGTTTGTCTACCGGCCTATACACGGAAAAACATGACAAAATTAGTCACATACATAGCACCTACAAGAGAAGCAGTGGAAAGTGTATTAAACTCTGAGGTTTAATCTGCATAGGATTCAATGCTTGCTTAAAGTGAGCATTTGCTGCTTCTAGGATGCCAATTTAACTGTTTCATGGTGGGTTTTCTGACAATCTGCAGACAATTCCTCATGCATAAGCTGTTTAGAAACTCACGTTCTCCTCCTAGAACATGATAGGAGTATTTTATTTTATTTTAATGCCTATTTCAAATTGGCAGGATTTGTGGGGGATAGAAAATACAGCAGGCTGCCTTACACCCATCAAGACAAGTTCTTGGCTCTACCAGTCTGTACATGGATGTGTGGAACTAAGAACAGAAAACACCATCAAAGCACAGCCTGAGTGAACTTTTAGTGACCTCATGCAGAGAATCTACCAGCTTCTTGTCTTACTAATCATTGCATTAATTTGAGCCATAAATACTCCTTTTCTTATTTTTTTTGTCAATTATCAAGTTGACATCACCTTACATGAGCTAGCTAAGGACTTTTACAGCTGTTTTTTACACCTTTTTTTAGTATAATAAAATCTTTTGTACTTAGGACAGCCTGTTGATCCACACAGAAGCAACATGTAGGTGAAATTAAAAACTGTGTAGAAGGAGTCATCATTGAATTAACTTCTACTGAATGGAAATAGCAAAACAGAAACAGGATGAGAAAAGCAGAAGCAGTTTAGAGAGGAAAAAAAAAAAGAATAGCAAAATAGTAAAATGAAGGATTTCTGTTTATGAAGGCAACAAAAAATTCATTAGAGAGGTACAAGTGTAGAGGTTTCAGTGAAAGAGCAGTAGATGAGGAAAAAGGGAGCCACAAGGCAGTTCAGCAATTATGCTGTTAATGGGAGATATGGAAAATAATCATTAGGAAAATAATGGTCAATTAATCAGTCAGGCAACTAAGCAATAAAATGCAGTATCTTATGGCTCCTACTTGTTTCATTAAATTTAGGTAGAAAGAGCCCCAGGTTCTCTTCACATATTAAAATGCTGAGCCTCCAGTTCATTTTTCTTTGGGAAATAAACACTAAAGAAAGGAAGGCAGTCTAATACCTTATAAAAGGAAGCCTCATTTACAGTAAATGAAACAAAGAGATCTAGATCCTAGCAGCTGGTTCAGTTTAGATGAGTTCCTTCCATTTGTAAACAACACTTTACTGGGATTAGGATGTTGAAGCATTTGGTAGATTATGAGAAATGATAGAACTTGTGGTGGTTTTATTTTGTAAACATCTTATGAGCATGTGAGAAACAGAAGAAGTTATTTGTCTGAAAGGCTGAAGTGTCTCAGACAGATGTGATTGCTGATAAAAATCTGGCAAATAATAGCAGTGAATATGATAATAGAGTAGTTTTTACTTAACATAAAAGGACTTTAAAAACCTTTCAAAAGACTTTCTGATGTAAATTTCTTTCTGAGTTCATGCTATGTGGCCTGGTATGTATCTGAAATGTTGTAAAAAATGTTGTATTTAAAAATTATTAGGCCAATTATACTTAAATATGACTACTCTGTCCATAAGTATCTTAAAATTATATTATTTGAAAATACCACATTATCAATTATTCCCTTATGTGAGTGCTTTTTTTCTTTTTTAATATCTCCTGTAAATGTTGTGAATTCCTAACACATACATGGAATAAATAGTATCAGAGATGCAAATTGGTAAGAGTGAAAAATCTGACTCTGACTCCAAGCAACTATTTCATGTAGCATGAAGCCAGATAACATTTCTGCTGTTGGTAATAAGTTGACATCATTCACTATCAATCACGCAATATGTCTGTTGCAGCTGGAGTTACCTCCATTAAGTTACAAATCACGGCAGTCACTACAAATAAAACACCCAGTGCATATTTTATTTTAAAATAAGCTGTCTCTGAAAAAAAAAAAACAACCAACCAAACAACCCAACGTTATGGGTGTGTGTTGTTGCCATAACAGCTGCTCCAGGTCACAGAGTTTAGATAAAAATGGAACTGGTAATTCAAACTAGGTGCTTTACTTACAAATAGGTTAAACTCCTTACATGATTGTCTTTCTGGTTCTGCATGCTACAACTGATAGGAAACAGCACAGAGGAAGCAGATTGTATTCAAACATGGGTGATTTAAGAATTAGAACAGAGCAGTAGAATGACACCAATTAGCACAACCAGGAAAGACAACTGGCCAGGTATATTCCTACCAAAAAAAAACCCAAAACCAAAAAAACCCCACAACAGAGTGGAAGAAATGTTGAGTAGCTGGCATATAATAAGTATACTCTTCAACTTAATTCTTCTTATTTTTTCAATTTCAAGGACAGGAATACTGACTAGGAGTTTAATAATATTTAGAGTTTCATTTTGTGCATGTGCACATATGCCTGGCATTTTTGTATGTATTTTGTGGCAGTGAATTTTTTGTCAAAACCTTATGCTTAAATGTTTGAAGGTCACAGACGACTTGCTTTGATTCCAACATCCACTGCCCAGCCATTTGTTTGGCTTTATAAAATCTAAGCCTTGGCACAGATTTATAAAGGTGAAATCTGTAGAGGATTTTTCCCCAAATTTCAAGGCAATTGTTCCAGTGAAATTTCAGTCTAGTTTTTTGAAGCTCAGACATATGCATAGTAGTAGTTGAATTTTATATAAAATATGGAAAAATCTTACTTCTAAAGCATAAGTACTCAATCAGGGCATGCTGCATCAGATACTTTGTTAATGAAGATATAATAGAAGCTGATTGAACAGGAAACTCAGAACAGCAGCAGTGCAAGAATGTGCTGTGAAAAGCTTCTTCTCAAAATCAAAATAAATTGTAATAATTTATTATGGCTGTAAAGGACCTTCCTTCTGATTTTTTCAAAGCATTCTATTGAGGAACTCTGAGGCACACCTTGGCAGTCCAGCATGATGGTCTGTGGTCCTCCCACAGAGGTCCAAGTAAGCTCTGGAAAGGCTCCATGGGTTAATTTGGAAAAGCCATGCAACTACAGTTGAATGGGCAGGGAGTCCTGCTGATTGAATTCATGTCCCAGTAGAGATCATTAACTTCACACTGATACAAATTCGCTGTACTTGTCATTAGTGCTTGCTTTGGCACATGCTCTGATTTCTCAGCATGTCTCTTTGTGACACAGAACCTTCTCTTAATTTCCATCGTTTCTGGACAAAATCTGTGCCAGGGTAACTGGGAGGCCAAGGAACAGAAGTGGGAAGGATCACACTGAGAGGCAACAAAGGCAAGTCACTGAGAGAACTTTAGGGACATCTGTGACTTGTAGGTAAGTCCACATTTAAAGACTGTCCTGACAGTAAGCTTAGTATTATGTTTCTTTAGATATGTTTAATTTTATCGAAAATAAGTTTAAAATACCAGCACAACAATGAGAGAAGCAGAAAATGGAAGGATACATACAGACAATTTCTGCACTATGTTAATATCTTCCTTGTCAAAGGTGGCTCTGATAAGGTAAACCATTAAATTATATAAGTTTTAGATCAAAAATTAAAAAATTTACATTCTTCTTAAGAGGCCCTCTAACATTTGAAAAAGTGTATTTATCCTCAATTTCAAATCCATCTTCATCCACTGATCTGTCAAAATCACAATCTAGTATAATGTCTAAATAAAAAAGTGCATGAAAATATTTTTTTAAGCTAGATATGAGTTCTTAAGATAGATATTTTTTAATATGTTAGCATTTACTTGTAAATGCATAATGCTATTTAGTGTTAATTAGTCATTAACAACATTTATATTGTTGTTATTTATAGTGTTAATTAGTCATTAACAACTGCTTGTTCTAATGACTAATTTTTTCAAGATAATGGTCAACATTATCTGATATGAAGACTACTCTGGGCTGCATTGGGAGTGTTGCAAGCAGATCCAGGGAGGTCATCCTTCCCCTCTGCCCAGAATTCATGAAAGTCATCTGAGTGCTGGCTGCAGCGCTGGGCTCCCCACTACAAAGAGGTGTGGAGCTTCTGGAGAGAGGCTCTGCTTTGTAAGCTTCCCTGCCTATAGGGAAGTTGTGGGTCATTTCATCTTGAACATTATTTAAATGCATGTTTTTCATTAAAAGATGCAGAGTGGATTTCCTCATTAAAAGATATTTAACTGGGTTGCTTTTTTGTTTGTTTGTTTCTTTGTTTCTTTGTTTTTTAGTACCAAAGCACTGAGAGCCACTGTTTCTTTACACAATTTTTTACTGCATGCTCACAATAATTACATACATGTAACCACATTTCATAATGCAAACCACACATAAAGAGAACAGTTAATAAGAAAATACTAGATATTAATCTGCTAGCATACATAAAATATACACTATGTATTTTCCTTGAGAAAACTCTTACCAGAGATTAATGTTTTAATTTTCTGAAAATGTGAATCAAAATAGGCAGGATTTACAGAAAAGATTTATTATTGGTCTAATTGGAGAAATGAAGCAGGGATTTTTCAGCCTAGGCTGTTGCTAAATATTCTCTCTTTGTGAAATCCTCTCCTTTCCTTTAATTGCTGTATTGACTGCTGTTTAAAATCTGCAGAAATTATAAATAGGCCAAATGAGATATGCAAGTTTTCATTTTTGTACTTATTTTTAACTGTTATGCAGGTCTGTTTTGCTATTGAATTATTATTGTCTCACTGAATTATTAATGTCTCAAATATTTTGAATGTCTGAAATAATGTGGTAAGAGTAGAAAAGGTTTAACTAATATTAATTCTGTATCCTTTACTGGACAGTCAGGTAGGTTGGAAATAGTTGTTTTTTAGGTTAATTGTAATAGATACTGCTTAAATCTGAAGTGTTGGTTTAGGTAACATAGGTGGAAATATCCTAGTTGAATGAAGGGATTTTGATAAATACAAGAACTGCAAAAATACACAATTTCCAGTTAATAAATGTTATTCCTTTGGTAAAAATGCTCCTGGGATGCTGATATATGTAGCATACCCTTAAAATAGCTCTGTGTGTGTGTGTGTGGCTGTAGGGAGAGTAGTTTCTTATTTTTCCATGGCCAAAGGGTTGGTTCTGTGCAGGGCTAGCTCAGCTGACAGAGTTGATCTCAGCAACTGCAGGGCATCTTACTGCACCTCCCTGCCTGCCCTCTGTGTCCCATGTCCTAGACTGTCACTGGATTTGTACAGCCGTGACTGCAAGTTATCACAGCTCTCAGAACGCTGAGTTTATTTCTAGTTCAAAGAGTTCATAATATAAATTAAAGAGAGGGTTTGTTAGTACAACAGAGGAGAAATTTTACAGAATACAGCTTTGCTGTGAAATGTAGAATTTGGAAAGGGAATATGGTTTCTGATATTTCAGAAACTATCAAACACAAGAGGTTAGCAAGGGTCTGAGAAGGTTAAAATTAAAGGAAAATTATTGAAGGGTTAAGAGAAATAAGGAGATCCAGCATGAAGCTCCACCTAGACCTGATGGTAACCTTGGACTCTTGCATAAACTGTTTAATTCCTTGGCTTTCCAGCAATTATTCCAGATATTCTGAAATTAGAGTGATGTTAGTTACTTGTGTTCATATGTGTTATGAATCAATGACACTGAAATATCCTGAAGCCTTTTGAAATTTGTTTTTTTATGAATATTTGGAATAAATTGTATTCAGCTACCAGAAATTTTTATGAAACAGATTTTTGAGAGGTTGATGATAAATATTGAAATTAGTTTTGTACAATGTGTGAAGAATTAACAGGTGTCTATTTTGTGGAACAAGCGTGCTTAAAGAACAACTGGTTTATAGTGGACAGAAGAATTCTAGACATTTACACAGAAAAAGCATGTTTGTGATCTCTCCCTAATGACTTTAAAATCTCCTTTTGGTAGCAACATGATGAAAAATATTAAATACCAGTAGAGATGATGAAATAAAACTTTTAAAAGTTTACAATTAGGAAGGAAAATAAACATGGAATTGCTAATGCAGCATGCGTAGAACAAACTTAGTTTGAGAGATTAAATGAGGTCACACAGTAAGCCCATAAAATCTCTTTGTGAGCATCTAGTTACATTTCTGCTTTTCTAGCTTTTTCCTTTTTCATCTGAACATTTTATTTTCTCTGATTTCTTGAGCTTTGAGGGAATATAGTATTAAGTATATAGGTTTGTTCAACATCTTACCCTAATATTATAAAACCAGAGTGTACTATGTGATTAACTCTGCTGGGTACAACTGCTCTTTTAAAAAGTCATTAGCAACTCACAGTGATCAGTACAGGAAATATCTAATTATTTCAAATCTAAAGAGCAGGGCAAATTAGTATGTTTGAATATCTTATGAAATATTCTCATGCGAATTCTTACACACATATATATGTATATATGCATGATTTTGTGTGCATGTATACATGTACATATATTTTACAGACTAAATAGGGATATCACACACTTCAAAGGTGGAAAACTGTAGCATTTAGAATTAAGGTAATTTAGATAACTATCTCAAACTCTTCCATTGCACAATTTGAAGGACAGGAAGAAGTGTAACCTTAGCTGTCTTCTATGACAAGCTTTTTTTAAGCGCTTGCCTTTTTCTCCTCATGTACATTTCTGTCAAAAAATGAGCTTACAGCTTTGTGCAATACCTTGATTGCTCTACCAACAAGTAGAAGAGTTGTAAATGAACAGTAGGAAGAGATTGAACAATTAGTGAAAACTGGTGTATGAGCATAAAAGGGAGCACAAGGGCAAGCAGAACTCGGCCAAAGATCAGACACAATTGCTGAGTTTCTTCACTAATTGGTACCTGCTGATCTGAGTGCTTATGTAGTGTACTTTTAGAGAACATATCTTTAGTTCCATTCAAAATATGGTTCAAGAGAACTTTACAGAGCTACTAATTTTCCTCCTTTTTCTCTTGTCTCTTTGTAGAGCTAAAGTTTTAATAGTTCTTGATAGCAGTTTTTTATCAAAATGGACAATTATTGATAATAAAGTATTGCAAGAATCACTTAGTAATTTAATTAACCAAAAATCTGCCAGCAGGTGTACTGTCTGTTTTTCAAAAGTAGCATAAACACTGTCTACAAGCTCTCCTTAAATTATGCACATGAACATCCAGAGGATTTTGAGTTCTCCTCTTAGGTACAAAGAAGGAATTTTCTCTGGCTCTTATCATCTGTTAACAAAAAAAAAAGTGATGCAATTAGTTTTACTCTTAGACACCTGGCTCACACTGGGTTGCTAATCTTACTCTTCATTTGTGTTCTCTTAACATTAGACCCCTTGCACTGTTCACAGTTTAGAATTTCCAGTTCTCTGGAGATATTTGTTGGTTGTCCTTCTTAGCTGCAACTTGCCAACAACCTTTGGTGTGTGTGCAGAACAATTTGTACATGAGAGAGATCTCATGCTCACTCACACAGGCACACACAAGGATGCTACAGGGGATGTCATGGGAGAAGGTTTTGGTTTTGTTTTATTTCTGGAAACATTCTGCTCATCTCATCAGAAAACTACTGTAAGTAGCTTCTCAAAGAGTTATTTCAAAGAGATAGCTATTTTTAATTTTTTCATATTAAGGAAGAGCCCTGGTTTTATAACAATAAATACAAAAAAGTATCTGTTTAACCTGCCTTTACCCAAGTCTCACTCTATATGCAGGACTAGGAGGGGAAAATAGAAGTTTATGTCTATTGCTGTATATATGATTATGTAATCTCAGAGAAATGATTTTAATTTCTCTTAAAAAAATAACTTCTTAGTTAATTATTTTTATTCTGATTTTGAGGTGATCATGATGACCTCTGTTCAGAACAAATGTTTAGCGAGGGTAAAGCTTCAGCCTTGAGCAAATCTGAGGTCTAGAGACCCTAACAAGCTCTATCAAAGGCATATCTTTAAGACAGGTTACATCATTCTCTCAGCTCTAAACATGTCACACCAAAATAATGGAAACAAAAGATGGAACTCTGCAAAGTAATAAGTCTACAAGGAGGACAACAGCTAAAGTGCCAAAGACTAGGAGTTAAAAAGTAATTCAAGATGGATATCTCAAGTTTTTCTCTTAAAAAGAACTTTATGGTACCAGATTAGAGGGAACTCAGACAGCTGCTAATTGCATACTGTCAACATTAGATTGCTACAGAGATATTTTAACTTTTTTTTTTTTTTTTTTAAGACTAGCAATATAGGTATGTCAATATGCTGTTCTTACAACAGCACTGAATCTCCATCTTGCCTGCACCAACTACCAATGATATGTGCGTTCTCTATGGTGGTACATGAGCATTGCCCACCACTGACAGTCAAAATAGACCAGAATAGGGTGGAAAGTCACAGCAACACTGCAGAAACCAATCCTGCCATGTTTGGCAAAGTCAGATTGGTGTGAAATCAGAACATACTTGTTCTGCTGTACATGTACTGCTAAATTTTCAAGAGTCCTATTTGATTCCTGCTGTGGATATGCAGATATTTATACCTATATGCATGCATATGTGCTTGAGTCTGTATGCGAATTTATAACAGAGAATGTGGGGTAAAATATATACTTTGCAATTGTCTGCTTTTCACCAGCACAGCAACGTTAACCTGCAGCAGCAAATTGATTAAGCTGATCAAATGAGGTGGTTTGGAAGCTCCCACTAGGCAATGGTGACAGATCATAGCTCAACAAACGATGAATAATGCAGAAGGTCCAACGTGTTGACACGTTACTTAATTACACTGTAAATGCAACCATGATACAGAAATTTCAGAAGGGAAATATGGACACATCTGAAACAATATGATGGTTATCTAATTCCATATTTCAAAAATGTCAAAGACTGAATAACATTCTAAGTGTGATTTACAAATAATAAGAGCAAAGAATGGCACACAGCCTTGAAAAGATAAGGGAAATGGTAAAGATAAGCATGATAATGTATTTGACAAAATGTTATTAAAAAAGCACTGAGACCATGGTATGATTATCTCAGTGCTCTCCTCTTAATGACGCATAGTCTGCTGTGAAGGACCTGGGTAAATTGGCATACATAAGAATAAAAAAAATATTCAGGAATATAGCCTGGCATTAATTAAGATTGATTTTTGAGGTGATATTAATAGTATATGAGGCAGACACATCCTCTTTTAAACGTGAACTTCTTAATGAAGTTTTCAGTATATTTCCAATGAGCATAGAATATATTTTGCCACCTAAACTTTAGAAATGAACCTTAATACATTCTGGGGAAGCCAGATCACACACATCTGTATTACAAATTAAATATGAAGAAAGAAGGTTTAATAGAATAGGCACCATCTTAAAAAAGCAGAAGTAAATGATCACTGAAAGGAATATAGGAATATATTTCACTATAGGAAATAATCTCCTGCTAATCTCTGTATTCTAGTGAGTGTTTTAGCAAAGCTCCAGAATTAAGAGTAAGCTCTCCTCCATACATGCAAACCTCACTGCATTCATGGCACAAGTAAAATCAGTAATTTCATTTTTTTTCCATTTAAGGAGCAAGGTTAAACAGTTTTGTTTGAACTCTAGTTCAAATTATCCCACCACTTATCAAATTGTCTTGCTGATATCCATCAGTAATGACAAATGTTAATATATGTATTACATCTTGTTTTAGTTCTACCTGTGAAAACCTATTTTCATTTTACTTGAAAAGTTGTAAAAATTTATGTAGTTCATTTGTAACTATTTTTTTACAGACTCTCAAAACCAATTTATTGTTAAGTAATTATTTTTATAATGCAGTTCTCTGATGTTCTAAATTCTATATCAAAAGTAACATATTTTGAAAAGGAAAAAAAATATTTTTGATTTCCACTGGAGCTCAAGCCAAGTTTCTAATATAAATCCCTTGTGTATTGTTAAATTGTATTTTAAAGTCCAGATTGTGCTAGTTTTCACTGGAAGTGTTTATGAAAGACTTGGCATTTCAGTACCTACGTGATCAGCATACTTCACAGTTTATTTCTCTGCAACACCCACACTAGATATTGTGATATTTAACTGATTGTTGTTCTTGGGTAAACAGGTTATTATGGGGGACGAAAAGCACCCTTCAAGTAGTAAAGAATTAAATACATTACAATAGACTAAAAGAAAAGTTTCATTGCAAATAGGCAACTCGGAATTAAAACTTTTCTTTTTAAAATTTTTTCTAACTAAAAAATGTAATTTGGGTGAAAAAGAAAGAGCTGGAGAAATAAAGGAAGATAAAAGATTGCAAAAAAACCAAAAATACTGTATAATAACAAGGGAGATGATTTACAAAGACACAAGGCAATCTGCAGGGTTGGGTTAATGATAGACAGCGAAGGTGAAAATAAAATTAAATAGATTAAATGTCATAAAATCATCAGTTTCAGGAGGGAAAGATAAAATTAAGACCATGGAGAAATGAGGGGAAAGAAATATTTTCTGTAGCAAACCCGTGAACTCTCAAGTAAGGAAGCTGAGAGGAGGGCAAAGGATTGATGCATTTTCAATGTGAGAGTGAGTGAAGGAACACTTCTGAAGACATTTGAAAAAGCACAGTGTAGCAATTCATAGGCCAAACCATGCTGTAGCAATGGGAATGAGTTCCTGAATATACTACCCCAAGACTAGATTAACTCTTAAAAAAGTTATATTGTGATTTCTGTTACCTAATTCCCAGAAAAAAAAAAGTAAATAGAGTTTTCAAAATATGGTAATGGAGATACCTATGTAATACAGAAAATGATACATTAGGCTACATTAACATGTTTTAAGATTTAAAATCATGACTATTAAAGTAGTAGTAACAGCAAATTTTTTATCTTTGCACATTCAATCATGCCTTCACTATCCTAAACTTTACCTTCTTATTGTCTTGGGTAACCAACTCTCCCCAAAGGCACAAGCTGATCTGTGATCTGTTCTGCTTCTGGGCCTCCAACTGGTCACATCATTTACTTCTTGCCACAAAATCTGTGTTTGAGAGCTCACTGTGTGAACTGTACTTTGGTGTTATCTCTGGCAGAGCATCTTGTGCACCAAGGTTGTTTCTTCCTGATCTGCATTTAGGTGGTTGCAGGGAGAAGCCACGGGGATTTTCAGCAATATGGTTAACTACAAGTGATGGATAGAGCCTCATTCCCTGAATCTTTGCCATGGTAGCTTGACCTGTCTGAAATCACACTGGTTTGTGTAAACCTTTATGGCCCACAGGAACTGAAAGTGGCTTAGCTGTCTTGCTGCATCCATTTCAGCAATCTCTTTTCTATGACAGAGTGTGTCCATGCTGTTAATTTTCTTTGCTTTGTATTTCTGTTAAAGCTCTTACTCCTTTGCATCCTCTCTCCTCATTCACACTTGTTGACTATAGAGATTCCTTCTGCAAAAAATTACTTCCCTCCCAGAGGATACCTTGGCAGTGTTAAGAGGTCATTTGCACCAGGACCTACCTCAGACTGACAGGAAGGATGTTCACAGAAATAAACTCAGGCCCAACTCTAGCCCAGCAGGCCATGCACTTTCAAAAACCCTTATCCAACACCTCATGCAAAGAAGATTACTGTAATTCCATGGAAATTTGACTGGCTGTCACATAGATTTCTCCTTTTTTTATAACAAATCTTATAATTTTCTACTTTTTTGGCTGAAGAGAAACCTGCAAACAATCACTGTGATGCTGACAGGAGTTCTACATGAGTGCTAGAGCACACCAAAGTTGGAAGCTTTTTGAATCCCTTGCAATCATGGAGTAGCTGAAGGGGGAATGCACACCAGGAGATCACCTGGTCCAATGTCCTGCTCAGAGCAGAGGCAGACAGAGCACCTTGCCCAGAACTGTGTCCATCCGTGGAGACTCCACAATGTCTCTGGGCAATGTATTCTAGTGTTTGACTGTCCTTGCATGGATAAAATTCTCCTTGAGGACTATTCTGCTCCAGAGTAATCAGTCTCAAAAGTCACAGCCTCTCCTCATATATCAGACAGGTCAACACCCTTTATCATTCTAGTTGCTCTCTGCTGGATTCTCTCCAGCTGTATCCCATGCACTTCCTGCAGTTCTACACCTGTAGAGCTGCATTCTCCCTTGGGAGCTCAGCTGAGCCAAGGTCTCTGGTGGGCTGGGTCACTGGACTGGCAGGGGAAGTTGCTGTTCCAAGGAGTGCACCAAGATTACAGTGCACACAGAGTCCACAGCAGTCCTGGCTGCTGCTGGAGCTCACCAGCAGCCATGGCCTTCTGTCACAGCTCTCCCAACTGAGGCAGGTCTGAATGTCTTTAAGAATTTGGAGGTCTTTAAGAACTATGAGACTCCTTTGAAAAGCCCATAATTTGTTCCCAGGAGGTGTAGAAAAGGGGCTCAGAGACTACAGCACATGTACCAGCTGCTGTGGTCTGCCTTTGGTAGCTGCACTCTTCTCTAGCACGCTGCAGAGAAGGTGTGGGTGCTCACAGCAGTCCTTTGGCCAATTCTGCATGCTTGAGTATTTCCTCATTACACATGTGCCTGTGTTCTTCTCTCCTACAACTCTACTCATGTATTATGTATAACTGAATGCTCATTGAACCGAAAACCACAGACTTTTAACTGGAGTTAAGGGTATGTGACTGCTGCAATGACAATTTATCTGCAGTAGGACAGTGGAGAGGGATTCAGCTACCTCAGCTACAGGCTGCCAGCTGAGAACTAAACACAGGTTTCTCTGACCAAAATACTCTGTATCTGCTGCTCCTACATGATTTTTCTGTAACCAGATGGAATTCCTGCAATCTAGAAATTCTAAGTTTCTTTGTAGCAAGTCAGGATAGAAACTTTCAGCTGCCAATTTCTTGTAGACATATTCTCTCTTCACATTTGTTTTTTGACAAATGAAGGTTGAAGGTTGGCTCTAAAGGAGCAAAGAGATAAGTAGGAACAAATATTGATGGAAAAATAGGATTAAGCACTGTGTATCATTCTAAAATGAAAATGTACTAAGGGTTCCAATTTAGGCAGATAAGGCAACTATGAAGAGATTATATATTTTTTGTTAACTGACACTAAACACCATTTTTTTTTTTCAATGTACTGTTACTTACATTTTCCTTTTCCTTTTGGCAATTTGCTCTTTCCTGAAGAATTTCAGAAAATGTAACTAAAATGAGGAAAATAAGAGTTTTATTATATATTCCTAATGCACTGTAGACTTTCTTTTCCTGCATGTGAAAAATACCTTATAGGGTAAATGTATGGAAAACTCAACATTTCAAATGTGCCTCTTTCATTATTGCATTCTCTAAGTAAGCATGTAATACAAGTGGGCATCATCTCATTTTAGCAGAGAAGAAAATGGAAGTAATCACTTCAAGGCTGTGTCCAGCTCACATTGGCATAAATGGAACCAAGTTGTGGGTAAAGATGAAAATATGTGTATTACAATTTCAGGCTTCTGAGTATATGCAGCAAGTTTGACTGTTCAAGACTGGAGTTAAAGTGCCATCATACTGAGAACTGGTTTCACTGTACTGTTAATTTCAAAAGTTTGAGAGCTGAAACAAACAAGAATAATAAAATCTATGCCTAAAAAGACTTTATTGTAGTAAGAATTAATACTAAAAGTTGCAGGCACAGTTTGGAACCCCTTCATCCTTTGACAAAATTCCTAGACTGACTTTATTTTCTCCTTAGTGTAGTTTGTATATTAGACTTCTAATTAAGAGGTTCTAATTTTGACTTTCAGAATATATCTCATTATTTTCCCTTAAAGTTAATCAAGTTTTGAGCTTGACCAAAGTATTTAGTAGTTTATCGTTCAGGGACATATACGGCATAAAAACACAGAAATTGTTTTTAAAAATCCTCCTGCTACCATCACATCTAGTATTATCAACACAATAGTACTTTTATTACTTGGAATAGTATAAAGCAAACAGTATTAAAGCAGCCTTTTTGTGAATCTTTTGAACTCTATATTACACACATGAACATCAGCATATAGAGCCAATTTCATAGTAAATGTGTGTAGATAAGGTGAGACTTTACTGGTACACTAAAAATAGTGACTTTGGGACTGAGAAAATGCAATAAAGGTCAAACATCCATCTTCTTTTCCTTTTTCAGCCTTGTGTTGTAGGTTTTTTCTTGTGACTTTCCTGCTGGATGGAGCTACCATTATGAGCTTTACTGCCTGCTGCTCTCAGGTCTGCACATGGAGAGGCTCCCATGATCATTTCTGAACCTTCTCACTACATTTACACTGATTTTTATAAATAGTACATTTTGGCTGAGCTTTATGTTTTTCTGTCCCCCTACTTACTTAAGGGAGGCCTCAAAATTCTCCATGAAGGGATTTCCAGTTTGGCACCCATATTCCACACAGCCATTTCTCTGGCAGAGACAATGGGTAAAGAATACCCAGAGATTCAGGTGCAATCTATGAGTCAGCCTAAGCTGACGAAAAACATTGTGAACACTGCATTAAGGAGAGGGGCTCTGGATGATATGCAAGGGTTAATTTTACTCAGAACATATTTTCATTCCCATTTTCAGCTAGAGGTGGCGGATCCCAGCCCATGGCCAAGCAGTAAAGGTTTTTTCCTCTATATGTGACTATTTCATACATCAGTTAATTTGAAAAACAGCATCTTTAAGCTTTTAAGCATTGTCTTTATGTAAATATGCTGAAAGGTCATGGAAAATCTGTGTCTTCAACAGTGTCTTTTTCCTTCCCAGTATTTACCTCCAAAGGTTCTCAGCTATACACATTGTTCTCATGCCATTGAGTAGCTAGGACAGTTTGCTCCACTGGAGCATCTGCATCCAGGTGAGTAAATGTTCCTTCTTCCCTCCCTTGAAGCTTCTGAATGTTGAAACATCAGCTTCAGGTTCATTTTTATTGGCACAAAACTAGAGGTGATGTATTCACCTCTTGTAGGTGTAGGCCTTTTTTATTAGTGTAGTATTTTGTAGTATTTTATTAGTGTAGTATTTAGTGTAGCATTAGTGTAGTGTAGTATTTCCTCTTCCCAGGAATGTCTAAAGGATTTTCTCTCTTGTTCAATGGACAGTAGTTAGTATTGCAGCAGATACATGCTATTTTTAAGAAAATAATAGATAATTCAATTGTACAGATATTGTTACACAGGTATTTTACCTAATCAAATTGCCACTTTTTGCTTGTTTGTAAACAAATGTTTGAGAATAGCTCTGACTTATTTTTTAAGTAAAAAAACATGGCTGATATTTTTATGCTAAAGAAAGCAATATTTCCACATCTTAATCTTTTATGGCTTTCTTTTTAATGTTAGATACATTTCAGAATACCTCAGACATACTTTGTTGTCTTTGTGGTAGCTCTAGGATTTGCTAGTCATAATGACATTAATCTAATAATTTTTGCCTTCTTTAATTTTCCAGCCTGCCTACACTGTAACCCTTTAAGACATTTTTCCTTTAAAGTTTAAGGATGGGGAGCTCAAGCTGTCTTGTTGTACAAATACATTGTCTGGTATGAACTTGTAACTTTACAATTCCTTCTGTCTCCTCTTAATCTCTGGACAAGATTTACTGTAAAGATTTCTGCTGACAGAGCAGTGTTCAACGCTATCCTGAACCTTGGAAAAGGCATATTAGGCATGTGATTATGATGCACCTTTTAAACTGTTTTATCTCCTCTATTCTGATGACTTAATAAGCATTGCTAATGTTTTCTAAAGTTTTTCTGGTGTGCTCTTAACAGGTGTGTCTTTATTGGCTGTTCTGAAGCCAATCCCAACCCTCAACCACCCCAGTCTCCTCTCATCACATATTTTTCAAACATGTCACCTTGAATGAGGACATTTTACAACAATATTCATTATAACTAGACCAGATTTTATTAATCTGCATGTGGTAGATGAGTATGTTCTTCTTCGAGAAATAGAAAACCACTGCAGTGAGCCTATCAAGGTATGATTGACCAATGGGTTTATGGATGAGATTGACATTCTTGAGTAGGAAATACTGGAGGACACAATCTGTGATGGAGATGGTGGTCATGGTGCTTCACTTTACTAAGGATGCTGACCTTTATATTTAGCTCTACACTATAAGAGAATCCCAGAATGCCAGCACAGAATGGGTCAGGTTGGGAGGGACCACAGTGGGTCATCTGGTCCTACCTCTCTGCTGAAGCAGGCTCATCCCAGAGCACATGGCACAGGATTGCATCCAGATGGTTCTGGGCCATGTCCTGTGAGGGAGACTCTACACCCTCTCTGTGTGATCTGTTCCAGTGCCCAATCACTGCACAGGAATGAAGTTCTTCCTCATGTTCAGGTGAAACTTGCTGTGCATCCGTTTCTGCCCATTGCCTCTTGTCCCATTGCTGGGCACCCCTGAGCAGAGCCTGGTCCTGGCTCTGACCCCTCCCTGCAGGCACTGACAGACACTGATGAGACAGAAAACTCTCACTCGTCTCTTCTTAAGGCTGAACAGCCCCAGCTCCCTCTGCCTGTCCTCTATTTTTTGTTCTATATCTAATCTTGTTTCTTTTTTGGTAGGTTTGTTTTCCCACAGGAGAAGCCACCAATTTTCATTAACAGTGTTGTAAAAAATTCACTGTGGGATGTCACTAGATAGAAAATCCCATGTTCACTTTTCTCTTTGGTTTTCTGCAATTCTTGGTGTCTAGGAAACCCAAAATTAGTCACAGAGGATGGAAGCTAATGTATTTTGCCAGTATATTGCTGTGAGTTTCCTTTTTTGAAACATCATCTTATATTTTGTCTCACATTCTAGTACAAAGCTGGAAAAACATGAGATGAGCAATAATATTCTGCTCGACTGCAACCCGGTGTTAGTGTAATAATCAGCTCTGTTGGCTTTGCTTTTGCAGCTTATGGTTTCAAGCAGGTTGGTGAAAAACATGAAAAACAATGAATGGAAATATAATACAACAGTCTGAGAAAAAACAAATGTGTTTTTTAAAGTAAGTCATTGCTCACAAGCTGCTTAATGGTTTATGCTGAAGTAAGAAACATGTTGATAGGAATGATACAGTAGGTTTAGTGTATTCAGCCTTCAAAAAGACTTCCAAAATTTTTTACCTATTGCACTTATAGAAATTGTGGTCTCACAGGGTGATTGGGAAGGTTATACATTAGTAGCCAGTTAAAAAAATACTGAGAAATTTAGGAATATGTGCTTGTTTCTCAGAGTTTTGGGTTTTTTTTTCAAAATTGGCAATGCTGTTTGGTCCTATTTTTATTCTTAAGAGTGGTCTGGATATTCTAGCAACAAGTCAGCTGGAGCCAAAATTCAGAAGGAGATACTCTCAGGTACAGTTCCTGCTAAAACAGTGCCCTGGAGAGGGAGTTCCAACTCTCACTCCTCTTGTTCCCTAAGGAAATAAGCACCAAATCCTCACAACAGAGCTGTTTGTGCCTTATCTCTTGAGCAGGCTAAATCTGCCTCCTCTAAACTGTGCTGGGCTCCAGGGAAGGCCCTTCCTAACCTCCTCCAAAAGGATCTTGCAGCACTTGTACAAAATCCACCTTCTAGATTCTCCACACAGTGTGTGTCATCAGATGTCATCTGCTGCTGATAAGCATTGCCAGTTTTTAATCTTTCCCTGCCATTTGACTATTTGTCTGAGTTGTGCTGCCATTAATTTACTCTGCCACTTTTCACCTCACTGTTGCCATTTGATTAACTTTTCCATTGCTGCCTTTTGGATTTTGGCCTGTTCTTAATTCACTGCTGCTATTTCATTAACTTGCTCCGCCATTTAATTTAACTTTTGTCTTTTGATTTGTTCATTGTTGCTAGTGGATTTAACCTCATTTTACCAGACAGCCTGATTTCATCTTCCAGCTCCTCCCCTAGTCCTCAACTCTTCCTGCAGCCAGATATTTCCCTAGTTCCCTCACAAAGGTTTCCTCATCTCTTTTATAATTTTCCTCCCATTTTTTGATCTTCTATTCTGGTTAATATATATTTCTGGAAGCATTAAAATTATCACGTTGGTGGGGGTTTTTTGTTTGTTTGCTCTTAGGATGTTTTTTAAGTTTTGCGTTGGTTTTTTTTGGGTTTTTTTTTAATTCTTTTTTAATGTTGTTACATCAGGTAACAACATAAACTTATACGATGAGTGCCTTGGTCCTTCTTTTCCTTTGGACATTTCTACATTGCTGCTCACATGTAGTTTTATTGCTCTAGGCAGGCTGCATTGGATTACAGAAGAGTAGTCTTTGAAGCCAGAATTTTGTCCCCAAAACATGATAAAAATAAATCCTGTTTGTCAGAAAAATTAATTATCTGATTTCTGTAGATCCTGGGATACATCTAAAGTACTCACTTCATCCAGCATGTCATTATGGTTTTAAATGAGAAAATTAATAGATATTTCTTTATTTTATAGGACACTTTGGTAAAAGTCCTCTCTTGTTGTCTCTGAATCTTTTTAAAACTGCAGACTACTTGGATCTGTTGCCACATCTCCATACAGCTCTTTATATATTCTCCCTTTTTTTTCTTTTTTTTTTTGCGATAGATCAGACTGCAAATAAGCAAGTCACAAATATGCTCTCTTCTTGGTCATTTAGCTGTAAATACAGCCTACCCTTACAATCTGATCAGAGAAAAAAATAATACATAGACAATGGGAAAAAGAGAAAATTTCTTTTTAAGCTATGGAAAGGGCTATGTTATGCCATATATTCTTCAAGAAAAAAAAATTGTTCATTCCAGAACGTAGCATTACTTTTGAGAAGTGGAAGGATGTTTGGTGACAATTATGGATCTAAGTTTATCGATTACACAATTCTTTATTAATCTTCTTCTGTAGTGATTTTTGAATCTTCTTGACATTTCAGAGGCAATGAAGAGCATGGAACATTGAAATCCTGTTAAGATTTATTTATTAAATTAAACTAGCTTAGCTTACCTTCCTTAAGTTTCTATGGTTATTACTGGCAATTATAGCTAGAACATCATTTAAAATGACAAGTATAAATCTTAAAATGTCTTCCACACCTCCACCTTCCTCTAGTTTATTTATCACAAGAGTCTGAGGGAGAACTCTGCTTGACACAGGTAAGGTTTCTGAACATAGGTCTTCAACTCACTGTCTGAGTACTCTTCTTTGTGTACCAGTTAGGCTGGGATATGACTTCCTTCTTCTTCTCCTCCTATTCCTTCCTGAACATAAACAAATTTTATTCAAGCTTTTTTTTCCTCCTTGTTAAACAGAATTAATATTTCTTCACTTTGCAACATAAGAGATGAGAAGTGGAAGCACAGGGCATTCATCCCCTTGTGATGTTTAGAACTCAGCCTGGTAGCAGGCTGAATGTCCAATCACCACCGCCTATGAGGTGAGCTATGAGGCTATCAAAACCCAGCTGTGAGGAATGGTGACTTAATTTAGGAAGAAGTCTAAATGGCAATCAGATAACCCACTTAACTCACCCTAGTCCTCAGAGCTGTATTCGCACATTAGAAATTTATATTTATTTATGTGCTTTATTGAAAAAATAATAATTTAAAAGAAAAAAATAAATAAAAGGAACATGGTGTTGAGCTTAAAATTACTGAATCATCAGTAAAACAACACGATGATCAAATCAAAGAAAAGACTGAACCAAATATTAATAAGCTATGTGTGTAGGATTAAATCACCAGAACTTTGTCCTGGTATAGGATGTGGTTTCAGGTGGGATTCATATTGTTAAAGCTAGTAAGTATTGTTTGACTCAATCTTATACACAAAGATTAAGGATAAAAATCTTTACCCCTCACTAGTGAAAATAGCCTCTTTTACAATAAAGGCTGTTTCTAATGCAGGATGTGAGTCATCTGTTCTGAATTCAATCTGACAAAGGGAGAGTACTGAGACATTGTAGATGAAGGTGTTGTATGGAAATGAACAAGCACAGAGAGCTCAGATTAATATTTTTAATTAAAATGTCACTATTATTATATGTTGGTCCTTGAAAAACAGTTACCCTACTTTAGTTTTACTCAACTCTATCAATTTTTGTTTAGCGCTTCCTCTTAAGTCTTAATTAGACAAAGTGATTTTAGAATGGTGCTGTCTTTTCACTCAGTCCCATGTCTTCCAGCAGGAACTCAGTATCAGTTTTTGAAAGTCTGAGGTGCTTCTTAAATTGGATGGAACTCTTTTTGAATTCAAGATATAAGAAACTCCTTATGACTCTATTTCAAAAGCAAATGAACCTGTATGCTGAATTACAATGTGATAGATAATGACTCTAAAAACAAAAGAGTGGAAGTTCCAAACACCTTGTGCTTTGCAG
Organism: Pheucticus melanocephalus; assembly: GCA_013398405.1. Classification (NCBI taxonomy): domain Eukaryota; kingdom Metazoa; phylum Chordata; class Aves; order Passeriformes; family Cardinalidae; genus Pheucticus; species Pheucticus melanocephalus. The sequence continues at coordinate 100,605 of VZSJ01004849.1, forward strand.
TTCTGGGATCTCTTATTCCTGTGGCCATAGCTCTCTGTGAGAAATAGCTACTCACTTTTCATAGTTTAGGAAGGTTTATTAAACCTTATCAAAAATACAGAAGAAGACTGAAGGAAAAAAAAAAAGGTTACGGCCCCAGGACCAAAAGATTTTCCCTGCCATGTGCTCAGCTCCCTCACAATGGAGGTTTTCCCTTTTTAACCCTTTAACCCCTCTCAAAATTCTGTCCATCAACCCCTTCTTTGCTGTCCAGTGGTGATCTCTTCCTCAGACTCTGGTTGGAGGCCAGGTGTCACCATAGTGACAATCAGACCCTCCCAGATGTCCCAACTCCAGCTGTCCCTTGATAAACACACAAGAGGGTAAATCATAGCTATAAATCTATAAAACTTTTCTTAACCTATATACGTGATATTTGTCTATTAATTGTGAGAGTCAATCATTGCATTACTCATCTATCACACTCTCCATCAATACAAGAGCTGGACCAAAGTTCTGGGTCCCAGAGTTGGTCTCTTATGAGGCAATTGCTAAGACTGGTGTGGTTAATGACAAGGATTATTAATTATTGCTCTGACAAGGAAAGTAGTGACAGGCATTTCAGATGTTACTGGCAGAGCCAAACAATGGGTTTTTCTCATGAATGGTGTTGACCCTGATAGAGGACTTTTACTGCTTACTCTGTTTCCAAACAACTTTCATAGCCTTAACCAGTTCAGTGAGTGAAGACGCTCGAAACACTGTCAAGTTTAACACTCAGAGCAGGCAATCCTCTATCCCTGGGAAATATTTCCATTTGGTATGGCAGTGGCCTGGAAACAGCCCCTGTTTTAGCTACAAATCATAGGTGCTCTGTCTACAAAGTGCCTGTGAAATTGTTTTTTAGCTGAAGTAAGCAGACCAGTAACCCCTTCCTGTTGCTGTGATTATAGGTGTAAGATACTTCTCCTTAAACTATTAATGGTTCTCTTGCTTGTGTATTTTTTCCATAATCTACAAAAGGCAAATTTGAAAGATGGAAAGGGGAAAGATGAATAATTTTTTATATCTTCACAGTGTATTTTAATGTGTATAATAGAAAAAATAGGAAAATGTAATTCCCAAACTCTCACTTGATCCTACTTATACCCACTTACAGATTAAATGACTGCTCAGGATCTAACAATTTGCCTTTCAGTTTGGAATTAATTTACTGAGCATCGTATCTGATATCATGTGGATAACAAAATGTATTAGCAATAAATCATGTACCTCTGTGAAATAGTATGTGATGATAAGTCAGTTAATCATTCCATCTCATTGCATAAGATCAGTATGCAAGTGAAAAAGCAGTGAGAGGCTCAAGACATATTTTAATACTGAATTTTTACTCATTTACCAAAAACAGTGGCCTAATCAAAAATATATTTTTAGAAGTTTTCTGAAAAAATTGAAAAGTCTAGACATATATGGAAAAATCATACCTGCTTCCTAGAAACACATCTATAGACATGTGAAAATAATACCTGGTTTCAGCTAGGGTAGGGTTAATTTCTTCTCAGTAGCTGTTGCAGTACTGTGTTTTGGATTAGGAATGAGTATGGTGTTGATAGCACACTGATGTTTTGGGGTTTTGTTAATTGTGAGGGGGGTTGAGCAAACAGCTGTTTGATGCTTAATTTCCAGCTGGGCTTAAGCCACAACAACCTGTGAGACAACTCATACCTTCCATAGTGATGAAATTTTATTCCTTGCAGGACACCTAATTGCTTGGGGATCTGTGAGATGGGCAGTACTACTGTTTTGGCTAACAAAAGATATCTATAAAGCTGTTTGACTTTGCACAGACATTTCTGAATAATTTAAGATTACACTTTCAGAGAACACATAATCTATTTCTTCTCCCCTTGTGCTTTACACAGATATGGTTTAGAAGTGAGGGGGAACAAGTACATAGCCAAAATTAACCCAGGGATATTTGAAACATTTACAATACGGCTCTTGAGCAGCCAGTAAGGGACAAAATCAGACATTCTCTATCAGGATATTGAGTCAGAGATTTATAACATTGTATTAGCAAGCTGTATTCATCCTTGTCTATACTGAAATGAAAAATCAGCTCTTTTTTTTTTAATTTTTTTTCTTTTTTTTTTTTTTAACTTCCATTCTGGTAGAATTCCTGAGATTCACAGAGATTCATAAGGTGTGTATTTTTCCTGAACTAACTTAGTTACATTTGCTCTGCAAGTTAAAGAGCTAGTCATGAAATGTAATTGAGTCTTATCAGTGCAGTATGTGTAGGAGATGGATTATTTTTCTTTGTAAAATACAAAATACCTTAAAAGTAAACAGCAAAAATGTTGTGGATTTAGCGGATTTAATTTTTTTTAGTTGATGTGCGTGTGAACAATCCAACTGTATGATGATTATTCTGGAAAATTATATTTAGATCTTGTTTGTATTTTGATGTCTGTGTAATCAGATCATAATCAAATAATTGAATTTGAACATATTTCTTATCTCCCCAGAGTACACTACCACAGGGGCAGAAAATGAGCTATGAAATCTATCATGTTGGTGAGAGAAGGTTCATTCCAGAGATAACAGCAATGCTGTATGAGCACTCAGTCTTAGAGAGCGTGGGGGTAAAGCTGGGGATTACAGTGGAACACAACAACATGCTGTTGAGAGGTCTGCTACTGAAAATATTACAGCTTCTATTCTAGAAGGGGGAGGAGCAGGATTTCAGAAGTACTAAGCAGCAGCCTCAGTGCTCTCTATAAAGCGTTACAGTTACATAGGAGCTTACATTGTGCCATTTTTAGTGAAGTCTAAACTGAAATCAGAGGTGTTGCTATAGCTCCGAGAGGACCCAAATCTGCTATGTAGCAATACTTTGTCACCTGAAGTAGGAGCTTTTTCAGGCACTGCTCATAAGAGGAAACAGGTAAGTGTAACCAAGACTTTTTGTGAAACAACTTTGAAGGTTTTATTAATGAGAGTTTCCTGGATTAATTTGTCATGTGAGTGTTAACGAAATTGTAATTGGATTTATAGTAACTTGTGCATTCAGCGGAGTATTATTTTACTTAGTCCACCAACTAATTCTTGGCTTCTCTTTGCCAGTCACAAGAATTTGACTCCAACAGAGTTGACAAAAAAAGAGCTTTTATCTTGTACTATATAACTATTTTCTGAAGGCCATTGACAGGAAGGGTCCTGCTTAGAGTAAACAGACAGAAATTCAAGTGCCTGGGATATATTCAGCAGTGACCTGTTAAATTTGATTGCTTTGGACTTAGATGAGAGGTGAGTGGGGACTTGACAACTTAGATTTTCATGGAAACATGGAATGGCCTGGCTTGGAAGGGACATTAAAGACCACTCAGTTCCAATCCCCTGCCATGGGCAGGGACATCTTCCACAAGATCAGGTTATTTAGAGTCCCATCCAACCTGGCCTTGAACGCTTAAAGGGATGGAGCATCCTCTGTTCCTCTGGGCAACCTGTGCCAATGCCCCACCACCCTCACAGTAATTTTGTCTCCTAATATCTAATCTGAAACAACCCTCCATCCCCTTGTCCTGTCCCTCCAGGCATTTGTAAACAGTGTCTCTCCATCTCTCCTGCAGGCTCCTTCCAGGAGGCCACTGCAAGGCCACAATTAGGTCACGCCAAAGCCTTCTGTTCTCCAGGCTGAACAATCCCAATTCCTTAAACCTGTCCTTGTAGCTGAATTCAGGTTCCTTAATTCTGCTTTCTTCCTGTTTTATGTACTTACAACTGCTCTTTAATCCAGGTTTTTAGTCATTCTAGGATCTGGGAATATTATAGCCATCACCATGGACAACTAGTAACTTCTGCATGCTCTTTATCCATCACGTTATGTTAATTAGCAATACAATAAGCTCTGCTGAAAATTAGCAAAGTTCAAAACTTTCAGCTGGGAGTGAGTTTTCTCGCATCTCATTTGTCATCATTTCTCAACTATTATCAATATTTTAATTGTTCCAGAATAAACAAAAAGTGGAAATAAATGGTCTTTTCATGTGTTGTTATGTGTAGGAAAGGTTTTATTTTGAAGCTTCAATTCTTACATCTATAAAATACATTTTAAAAATAAAGGGCAGATGAGATATGTAAGTGACTACGAATGTACCTTTGAAGGACAATATGATCCCAAAACCAGTTATAAAATCATTTTCACAACTACTGCAATAGCTAACTTTAATATCTCAGATGTCTGTAAACAAAAATGGCTCATGATTAAGCATATATTGAAATTATGTTTGAGAAAATTGTCAAAAAAACATTTTTAATTTAATGATTTTTAGTTTCCCATTGATAAAAAAGCTTTTAAACAATGTCCTAAGTATGGTCCTGGTAGTCACTGAAAAAACCAGCTGCTTACAGGCATGAAATACCACTTTGTAACCTAACATATTCAAGATTGCAAAGATGTATGACACTCTTCAATATTGCTGTTGACCTCATCTGTCTTCTTGTTTAAATCTAAGAGGAAACAAAACATTATCTAACTTCTGCAGGTAGTTAGAATAGCTAGGTATCACAGAAAGGAAAAATTCTTAATTAAAGACAGTTATGAAAATGTGGTCAGAAAGATGATGTTTTCTTCTGTATGGCCTCATCAAGAGCACACACTTACCGGAGAAACATCACCTAGTCAGTGATGCGATGCAGAAACTGCATTCATACAGGTCTCTCCTTGCTCTGCTCTTCCACCTCTTGAAGTCTTGGGAAGGAAGTCCATTCCCTTTCAGCACTCCTGCCTGACACTCAGGTGGGAGCTGCAGAGGGGGAAGTGCATGCTGGGCTGACCTTTCCTTGGGCACAGCTGTGGCTTCCAAGCACGTCTTTAAAAGAATCATAGGAATGTTCATGGCCACACAAGCTTCAGCCTTCAGCATTTTCTATATCTGTCCCTAACACACTAACCTTGTTTCAGTTTTCTGAGCAATGTCAACAAAAAGAACAGTAAATCCTTTCTTCACATCATATTGTGCAGACACGCTTTAGTTATACAAATAGTCTTTCTCAACTCTTTTACCTTTTTAGAATTTCTGTATGTTCTTAATGTTTATTTTCAGCATGTGTTTTCTTCATTATTCATTATACATAGTTTATTCTAATCAGCATTAGTGTTCTGTTTAACACTATATTTTATTTTCCATACACTTAATTTTATTTACTGTACACATATCTCTCTTTATCCATTTAATGACTAATAATCTTTATGTGGCTTCTGTGTCTTTGCAATGATTATGGTTATATGCATTCCACGAAAATGTTTTTCTGTAAATGTCATTGGTAGCCCTTGTTGTTTTTTCAGGAAGATTAATAAAACTGGTTAGCAGGCAGAGATAGCATCTTCTAGTTGGAGCCTGTTAGAACCTTTGCCTATCTTTTTGTCTTGGGCCTGGCCATGACTGGCTTGCAACATTTGTGAAGCTCTCTGCAAAGTTTTCCTATTTCCCATTCTTTCTAATCACAGAATCCATTAGGTTGGAAAATGCCACCAAGATCAAGCCCAGCTATTACTTTAGTGCCACCAAGTTCACTGCTAAACCATGTCCCCACTCTTTTTGGGCGCTTCCAGGAGTGATGATTCCACTGTTTCCCAGGGAGGATGGTTCCAATGCCCAGCAACTCTTTCAGAAAAGACATTTTTTTCCCCCTAATATCTAATCTTAACATAATATTTATATGATATTTGGTGTTGAATGAGTTTCATATCTCTTTTCTGTCCAGAAAGATGAATATCCTTCATGAAAAAAGGTGAAAAAGGCATTCTAAAACACTATTATTTATAAAAGCAAAAATTATTATGTCTGACTGAGAGAGATATCCAGTGCTTATTATAGCACAGGAAGTGAACAGAGAATATCCTGGTCTCATTGCTGCACACTCTTTTTATTACACTGAGCTCTGGTCTTCTGCAACAACTTGCAGTGATCAGTTGTGCAGGATTTTGTGCTTCTGGTAAAAGTATTCACTGTGCCAGATTTTCTGAACAAGTCTGCTCTTTCCTTAATAATGTGTGAGTGAAAGTGAAACAAAACACAACAAAACAACAAAATAAACTCCAACAATAGCAAAAAAACCCCAAAACCTGAAACAAATAGAAACAACCCAAAGGTTTTTATCTTCTTATGTACTAGTTCCTTTACTCCAGAAAGTTCTTCTACTTCACAGTTGTACTGCAGTTTAACTGCTAAACAGTTCACTGAGTTTAAATTTATATTCATTATTACCCACTGTAGCTGCTATATTCTGCTGGGCTTTCTCTTTCACCTAATCATGGGAAGATGACTAAGTAGCATCAGTTCTTAGACAATGAAATTGAATTATTCTTCCAACCTATGATTTTTGGCTCCTAACCAGAAGGCATACTGATACATAAAGTTTATTCACACAGAGAGATGCTCTCAAGCTATTTCTAAGTGCACTTTTACATACTAAAGTTTCAGATTGGCAGCATGATGTTGCATTCATAATTTATGTCAGATGCTCATAATCACTGTTGACTTTAGGAGAGTTCATAAGTAACGCTTCACTGTATGTTTTTAATGAATAATTTTATTCTATCTTGTAAATTAATCTTCTCTGGTGTTTACTTAGTTAAAGCAGTCTCAAAAAGTGTTGATATAAAATCAGGCCATCTCAGACAACTAGTACAATATGAGCATTATTAATTCATATTGTAGTCTCAGGAGGCTATTTTCTTTGATTTCATATTTTCCTATTTTGATAAATTCTTTTGAGGAAAATGTATTTTGGAGTTTCAGGATAAATGCCAAAAATAACAGCATTTGATGACCTATTTAATTTTCTCTGTATTTCCAAGTTGTAAAACAGTGATGTTATGCATGGTTGGTATAAACTCAGTATTCAGAAGAGGTTTCTTACCCTGAGCTTGCATCTGGAAGACAGAAGCTCTTTTAATATATTCTAATACATTTTTATTTTTTACATCAGAGTTTCTGATTTAAAAATATGTCAAATGCCAAAGTATTTGTAGGTATATGCATATCCAGGTTATAAAAACATCCTTGTTCCAAATATTTTACAGCTTCAACAAAAAAGAAAACCATTACACCAAAGAAATTCAGATACAGAGAGATTAAGATTTATTATGCAGATGAGATTAACATAAATTATGCAGTCCTCTGTTAGATACACATGAATTGATAACCATTGATTTACTTCAAATAAATAATAACTAGTTCTGAAACTTATCCCTTCTCTGGATCAGATTGGTGAATCTGAGCAGTGAGTATTTTACCTGAAAAGAGCTATGCTGATTTACATCACCGGAGCATGCAGCCCACATTTTGTTCCAAATAACTGGACACCCTCCCTGCCATTTATATTTATTTAAATCTCTCCTCACTACAAAAACTCATTCCCTGGTATTTCCTCTTGCAGCGTGGAGATAAATAGCAGTGACAGTGACTTTGCACGTAGTAAAATAATCTTGCTTTCCATCTTTCTTGTGGCGAGAGATCATGGAGTAAAAATCTACAGTTAGACAACAAACAGAATCATAAAATCATGGAATGCTTTGGGTTGGAAGGAACCTCAAAGATCATCTAGTTCCAAACCCCTGAAATGGGCAGGGACACTTTCTACTAGGTTGCTTAGGCATCCATGAAAACTGGCCTTGAACACTTCCAGGGATGGGGCAGCTACAGCTTCTGTGGACCGCCTGTTCCAGTACCTCACCACACACACAATAAGGAATGTCTTCCTAATATCTAACCTAAATCTCCCCTTTTTCAGCCTGAAACCATTACTCCCTGTCCTATCACTACAGTTCCTGAATCAATCTCCAGCCTCCCTGCAGGCCCCTTCAGATACTGGAATGTTCTTTGAGGTCTCTACAAAACCATCTCCTCTCCAGGCTGAATAGTCCAAACTTTCACCCTGGAAGGTGCTCCAATCTCCTTATCAACTTCATACCTTCCTTTGGACTTGCTCCAGCAGTTTCACGTCCGTCAAATTCTGGGACTTCAGCCCTGGATGCAGCACAGCATGTAGGTTCTCTCACCAGAGCAGAGGGGTAGAATCTCCTCCTTTGATCTGCTGGCCATGGGACTTGGATGCAGCCCAAGATTTGTTTGGCTTTCTGGGCTATGAGCGCTCACTGCTGGTTCATGGTGAGTTTTTCATCAATCAACATCCCCAAGTCCTCCTCATCAGTGCTCCCAATCACTTCTCCACCCACATGTCTAGGATTGCCCTGACCTTCTACAAGGTGTAGAACCTTGCACTTGGCCTTGTTGAAATTCTTGATGTCCACACAGACCCACTTCTCCAGCCTGTCAATGTCCCTTGCGATCTTTGTCACTTGTGTAGAGCAGGTTTTGGTGGAGAAGAACATACGTGCACATCCACCCTACTGAATGCTGTTAGTTTTAAATTAAGGGTTATTTTAGAAAATGTTCTTGTCAGGTTGTGTGTGCCAGCAATCTCTGGCCAGTCTGAGCACCCTGTAACTGTCTTTCTGTGCAATATTCCTCAGGAAAACTCTCTCTCCCAATTCTTACTTTTTATGAAAAGTACAAAGGACATGCAAGGGAGAAGGAGTGGTAAATGAGCACAGTGCTGGAGGCTCCCTGAAAAGCTTCTCATAGGCTGCTAATTTAGGGTGCAACAAGTCACCAATTAACTTTTTTCCTGTAGCTAGTTGATGCAGTGGTCTAAGGGTTTCCTTCCTCCTCTTCACCGCTTCTCAAGGTGCTGGCAGAGTCACAGCATGCCTCTGAAGGAAATGCTGCTGAAGGGAGCTCCGTGCAGTCCAGAGGAATTTCCTGGGGCTGCAGGGAGTACTCAAAATGGCAGTGTGGTGGAAAGAGTAGGGCCATGATTTGGGGATGTTGTGCTTAGCATGGCTGTGTTGGGATTATGCTCCCAGTATCACCTCTCTCCCTGCAAACTCCAGGGAAAATTCTTGACCACTTGCAGGGAAGCATAAAGTTAATGATATGGTGTGCTCCTGTGGCCAGGGCAGCCCAAGAGGGAGAAAGAGATGGGGAGAAGGAAAGGTTGCAAAGGAGGGTTGAAGAGGTGGTTGAGAGCAATCAGAGCCTGCTGGAGCATCCATGGTGCTGGCCATCCTTTATACTGTGCATTTTCAAATACTCAAAATTTGTTTTTTTAGGAACAAGAATTCTACTACTCCTTTAAATTAAAACCTTAAGGAAAAAGGGTTTTCCACCTTCTGCAAAACTCTTTATGCATCACTCAGATTTTCTGAAGAACAGACAACTGTGTATACTAGTGAGTTATAACAAGGATGGTCTCAGAATAAACATGTATAATTTCAGAAGTAATTTTCAAATTTAGTCAGCCAGATCCAAGTGGCTGTACTTAAATCTCCTACTAACCATTTGGCTTCTAAATCATGAGACAGAATCATGAATAACAGATGTTTTGTGATGAGGAGTGACTAAGAGCTAAGTACTTCTATGAGATCTGAATATTTTAGACCATGACAGCCTTCTTGGTAGCTGGGCATAATAATTACCCTTCTTCCTCCTGCTCTCAAATCTTATGCTGGAGATGAGAGTGTAGTTTGTTATTGCTACTGAGACTCTTGCTCTAATTTTTTTTTTAACATCTCCCTGTAATTTTTTTAGAGAATCAAATTTTATTTCTTCCCCCTACTTCTCCCTTCTTCAAGAAGTCTGCTTTGGAAATATAATGAGCTCTTCAGCATTTTTATTTTGTTCTGCTTTGAAGCAAAAGCACTGTAAATCACCTAGAAAATGCTTTCCATGGAAAAATATTTTCCCAGCAGATAAAATTCACCCTTTCAAAAACACTTCTCTCCACTGCTGTGATGCATGCAAATTTTGTTTTACAAACAATGGCTTTGGTTTGAAAATGAAAGAAAAGTTGCACTTCGCTAACTGACATTATTTTGCTTGGCTTTATAGAAGACTGTTAGAAGGCTAAAATCATCACTTACAATTAATTATGTGTCAATGTTTACACAGGTCCATTCATATGATGGTACAACCTGGATAGATATTATTTCCTAAGAAGTGTGAAAGGCAGGGTTCTACTTAGCACTGGTTAAGCTGTAGTATCTCAATGTTAACAGAGGGTTTAATCTGCACTGGTGAAAATCGACGTGGAGATATTGATTTTGATTAAATATTGTAACAAGGCAGATTTTACTCTGTATGTTTTCCTCATCTCAGTGGTTTTAAATTTCTGAGGCTTGTTATGTTAATTCTAGCACTACTTAGATTTGATCATAACTACCAACAAAGTGCATATTTTTAAGACCTAGCTTGAATTTTAACCATAAGAGTGATGCTGTCATTCACTGACTAGAACTTTAGGATTGACACCTCTTTTATGTAGAAAATGTTCTATGGGTTCCTAGCTTTGCTATTGTGAGTAAGGTGGGATTCAGGCACCTGGTGTTCAAAAGGATGGGAGTCAGCTGCACCTTCAGCACTGGAGATTGGTCTGCTAGAGCAAACAGGTTATAGACCCTCCTGATGCAGTGATGAGTATTGGTGTAAAATTAAAAGTCAGCCAAGACATGCAGCATGTAGTGAACTAACAGTTAAAAGTGCAGAAGTATTAGATTAGTTATACATAATGTGGGCAGTTCTTGATTTCATGCTGAATATTGTACACATAAGAAATATGACAATATTCACTGTCGCACAGCAAATGTATCTTTTCTGTTCATTTCAGTTCCATCACAAAAGAGCTTTTTTCTAATATTTCTTTGATATTAACTCCTGTTAAGTAATAAAAGAAAGCAGTGGACTCCTAGTGGTAAAACAACACAACAAGAAAAAATTATTCAAATTCTGAAAAGTTGAACAATGTCCAAACTTTGGTGCAATCTCATGTAATCCAAGACGGCAAAAAGTGTAAAAATCTTGCAAAGACATATAGGGTCCATCTTATTAAGGGTGTTTGATTAACAACATAGATGTTTGTAAAATGGAGGGTCTACTGGAGCTTTATCATTTTAGAGCATCAGTTAGATAGTCACTTGATGCAATTAAATTACTCTACTTGATAGAGCAAGCAGCAAAATTTAATGGGCATTTGCCTTCTACATTTTCCTCTAGAGATGGAGGTTTTTAATAGGAAAAACACTGTGGGCAGAAAATCTGGAGAGGAACAATGTACCATAAAACCGGAAAGTAGCTTGTCTTGCATCATTTGGTTTTCTGCAAATACTGCTTCATATGTGTACAGAAAAGGAAAAACAATCAACTTGAAAAAGTACTCTTAAAAATATAATGAGGTAATAACAGGTTTTTTAAAATCTGCCAATTGTCTTTTCCAGCCATGTCCTAAAGAATATTTTTTCACAGAGAAAATGGCTGCAAGATTGATGGAGCTCCATTCAATAATCATATGCTAATTAGCATATGCTTAATAAAATCTTTTTAACACATGCTCCATTCTAAGCATGTCACTCAGAGAAGTTATAACAATATTGATGTTTTTTTACAGTGACAGAAACATGGGTACACTGGTTCTGCAGTTTTAAAATCATCAGTAAATAAAAATATAACAATTAATACTGCACTTTCATTTTATAAAATAGAGATTAGAATGAGTTGCAGTAATTCTTCTTGCTCCTATTTATTTGAAATTACAGTGCCTAACTGTTTTTTCTCATAAATGCCACTTAAAGTGATGCTTTATTGCCTTCGGCTATGAAGGAGGACAATACATTTTAATTTGTATTGCTATAATTTAGCCTGAAATTTTATTTTATTTTTATATAGTCTCCCTGGTCAGGCATTGTGATGATGGTATTTTGCTGTTCCGAATTCAGGACTACAAAACTACTATTTTGGCCAGAGTAATGTGACTGGTGATGTAAGATTTGCAGTTCTAACAGGTGTTATTTTCTCTCTGTCACTTTCACCAATCTCATCATAAGAAGGCCTTATCATTTTTTTTTAATTTTTAAATGAATTTCAATGTCATTTTCCCTCAATTAATTTCCATGTATATGATATAGATAATAGCTGGACTTTGGACTCATTTAACTCTCACTGTAGTCCCAAATCCTTCAGCTGATGAAAAACAGCAGTACCTTAATCCCATTTTATCCTTCAGGAGATTGACATTCTCTGGTTCCATTTGATGACAATAAAAAACCACGAAAGGCAGAACAAACTCATATTGCTGTGGGCAATTACTTTTGATAGAAATCAATCCCTGTCTTTTTCAGGAAGCAGGTGTCCTTTGCCTGGCTACCATGTGCATGCCATGTGGTTATGAGAGAGCATTGAATTTTGGCAGGCCCAGACTTTAAAATATCAGGAGAAATAGCATGTGCTTGATTGACATCCTCAATCTTTTGGGATTTCTGAGACGTGCTCAGGCACATCATTCTTTAGTTCACATCTTCTCTCAAGACTATCCAGTTCCTCCTTCCTCAAGAACATCCAGCAATGTTTTTTTCTTGGCAGCAGGACCAAAACTTCTACAAAGAGACCTACCCAGAGCCTAGCCTAGTCTAAATGAAGTATGTAAAGAAAGATGGAAATTAGATTTTTAGGATAATTCATGTACAAATTTAGGAAAACAGGATATCTTTCTAGAAATACAACTTTTTTCAATTCTCAAGGCTTGCAAACTTCATTTTAGAATGATGCTGGTATTTCTTTATCTAGTTTTTCCTGGGTTTTGTACCTATTTTAAATTAGTTCTGGTTCAAAATTGAGCAACATTCAAAGAAAGCAAAATAAATACTCATCACATTTGTTGTAGCTCATTAACCTACTACTGAGGTAATTTTGGTTTTGATATTTTCCTAATCTTTGTGGGTATACAGAGAGTTTTTATTCATTCCAAAAATACTTTCAAATGTACCTAACACTGTTTTATGTGAAAGCTAGTGGAGAATCCATATTGCTTGCAGCGAACAACCCAGCAGCAATCAGAAAATGTCCATCATTATAAGGAATGCCCATGGAGATACTCACTATGAAGTACAGTTGTTTCACAGAGAAAAGAATTTAATTGGTTTTGGTTGTTTGTTTTGTGTTTGGTTGGTTTTGGTTTTTTGGGTTTTGGTTTTTTGTTTGGTTTGGGGTTTTTTTGTTTGGTTTTTTTTGGTGGTTTTTTTCGGTTTTTTTTTTTTTTTTTTTGTTTGTGTTCTTTTTTTTTTTTTTTTTTTTTTGGGGATTTTTTTTTTGGTTTTTTTTTTTTTTTTTAACTAGGCAGTTTCCACAAAATTTTTCCAGAAAGACAAGTCTTTCTACATCAATTTTTAAGGTCATTATTATTTGTCTTCTACCCCCCAAGAGACCTTTTGAAAGGTTAGACACATTTTAGCTGTACTTTCTGGGCTTAAGCACTGCTGTTCTCTTGCAAGTTCTTGTTTTCTTTCAGTTCACCCAAAAATTTTGTTAGAATTTTTAAAAACTCCATATAAAGCATTCGACCCCAACCACCCCTATGATATATGGTGACCACAGTACTTGAAGTCAGATGTACACTTATTGGAGCCATTGGAAGAACCATCCCACATATCAATCTCTTAATAGACATACAGAAGTTTCAGAATCTGAATTTCCACAGGTTTTATATTTTTCCCATTAGTAAGTAAGCCTCTCAGATTAGCTGAGTTCAGATTGTAAACTGGAGAGTGATAGAAAAAATCAACAAAATTCTAAAGGAAAGAATGGGGAGAGTTTCTCTCAAAGATTTGTCTAAGCAGTGATCTTATTCCAATGGTTTGAAGAGTTGGTGCGGTTTAGAAAATTTTCAAAAGTTATGTGGGTGAAGGAAAGAAAAAAAACTAAAATACCTTTCTTCTAATAAATTGATATAGAGGCCTGGTTTAGACAGAGCATGCAGTTGATGACAGGTAAAGAGGAACAAATTTGGACAGAAATATTGGGGGTTAAGTTTTCACCTCATTAGAAGGATGTCCAGCTGTATAGAGGCCAGATGAGCAGAGATAAGGAGAAATAAATGCTCATTCTTATTTCAGAGCTGTGCTTTATCCATCCCAAAGTGGAGTGAAGCAATAGCTGCACTTGGCCTTCTCAGGTTGGATTTCCCAGATATCTCATCCATGCCATTGTGTCAGGCAGACTGTGTTGGCAAAAGGGATAAGGGACACACGCCTTCCCAGAAGTAGCAAAGTGTGCATTATCCTACCTAAGGAAGTTCTGGATCAGTACATATTTGAATGTTTTGCTCAATTTTGCTGGAATAGAGTTTTTCTTGTTTGATGTTCTTTGTCATGAGATTTGAGACCTTTCCCAGGGATAAGCTGCTGTCTGTTACCACAGCTGAATTTGTCTAGGTGCTTGAAAGCAGTTGAATGGTACCAAGGCATGAATTATTGAATTCCTCATAAATGAAAGAATGGAACATTCACAACATCAACTGTCACATTGCTGAGAGAGGCCACAAGACTTGTGATCTTTTCTATCTCAGGCTGAAGTGGTGGATCTGAGGAGTATGGAGAGCAGCATGTGGCTGCTGCCACAAAATCCAGGAACCTGCAGATCTTGTAACCTCCCAATAGCTTTACCCTTTCTGGAGAACCATCCTTTCATTAAAGTTTGCATGTAGCAAACACACAAGATAAACATTTAACACTATAATTCTTGAACTATCCAAATTTGGGACTGTTGCCTCTTGATGCAAAATCAGGAGTGAAGAGAGTAACTATAAAAGGAGTGTGTATACATGATCTCCTAGGTCTGGGAAATAGCTCAGTACATGTCATTCCTTGCTGTCTGCACTTGAATGACGAAGCCTTTTCCATTCCTCCGATTAGAAAACAAAAATTGTCCTTGCAAAGAGCTCTGTAATAGTTGGGACAAAGTTTTGAATTGCTGTAAAAAAGCACAGATGGGCAGGAAAACAGCATCTTTTGGGCCTGGCATGAGAGCAACTTGCAACCTTTGTGTTCTCTAGCTGCCCAGGCAAAGATAAAAAGGAGCTGGATCATTCAGGATGAATGTCTAATATCCCACATACTGCTGTATGGGATGTAACAGGGAACTGATGTACCTGGCCTCGGGGTGTTTCTTTGCTACTTAAACGCATCTGGCTAATTTGGGGAACTATCTATCTGTCTTTGGCTGACTAATTCAGAAGAGATGAATTTGGACTCAAATCACTGAAAGTTGTTCTTTCATATTGATGGCCTGGAGGTAACCTCAGAGCTAAAGAGCCATGTCTGATCATCTCTTTTGATTTGGAAGTAGTTTTAAAAATAAATTATGGATTTTTTAAATTTTCATCTTTTCCTAATAAAATATTTAGACACTTAAATAATGGTTAATTAAAAAAATAATGAAAACCAGAAAGGAAACCTTTGAATTTCAACTTTTAAGAATGTTTTTCCCTACAGAGCAACAGCAATATTCAAGGAAGATAAGGCTAATTATCATGAATATTATTACCAATGCTTTACCTGTGCGGAGATAAACTAAATGAAATTGCCCTAAGTGGCAACATTTCACAGAGGTGAATATTTGCACTCCAAACATCTCCTGAGAACCAAATATTTGCCTACACATATGAAAGACATTAATATGAATATATTTAATATAAATTTAATATAAATTCATATATTTTTAATATATATGCATTTCATATATTTCACCTCTTTCATGTAAATATGAAATATATATGGATATTTGCTTTTGTATTCAAGTTGGCTGAGGCACAGGGATCTTAACTGTTATATCTACAATCACAATTCAGGATTGATGCATTGACTTGTCTCAGGTTGCTCATAACCTGAGGAAAAGGGCATCTTAGAGCAGTTCAAAGCCTCCAAGTTCCCAAACATATTCTACTAGCCATGGGAGAAAAGCCAGCTAAGTATGGAGTTCTTTCAAATCATTCTATCCCCTTGCTTTTCACAGGAAAGGACAAAAAATGTGGATAGGCAGGAAGGCAGAATCACTGATACACCAAGGGATGCATCTTATCTCCATGCAGGAATGTCCCTCTCTCTGTCACTTTTCATTTGTACATAAATCCAAAATAGTGGCCTATTGTATTTGCGAAGTGCCCCGTGGCAGGAAGGAATGATGAATCTGATTCCATGTTCTTAGAAGGCTAATTTAATTTTTTAAGACACTATATTATATTAAAGAATACTAAACTAAACTATACTAAAGAATACAGAAAGAATACTTACAGAAGGCTAAAAAGATAATAATGAAAACTCGTGACTCTTTCCAGAGTCTCGACACAGTTTGACCCTGGTTGTCAATAAGTGGAAATAATTCACATGAAACCAATGAAACAAGCACCTGTTGGATAAACAATCTCCAAACACATTCCAAAGCAACAAAGCACAGGAGAAGCAAATCAGATAATCATTGTTTTCCTTTTTCTCTGATGCTTCTCAGCTTC
Organism: Pheucticus melanocephalus; assembly: GCA_013398405.1. NCBI lineage: Eukaryota > Metazoa > Chordata > Aves > Passeriformes > Cardinalidae > Pheucticus > Pheucticus melanocephalus. Next base: position 116,988 of record VZSJ01004849.1, read on the forward strand.
CCAGGAGCAAAATCCTGGGCAAAGGGATTTTTCCAGAAAATATGACTGTGACAGTGGCTTATTTTGGTAGTTTATTTGTAGTGAAATGGATCTGACTTAGTGCTCCCCTTCCCTGAATTACCTCCTTAGTGACACGTATACCACATGTTTTGTGTGATTTTACAATTAGGTTCTCAGGATCTAAAAATAAAATATATAAATATCAGCTTTTGGCTTTCTTCTCTAAAAAGTATTCTGTGTAGATACACAGTGCAGACTGACCCTCCTCATACAAGCTTTCCACAAAGAAAACAGGTGGTGTGAAAAATGTGTATTTTATGATTGGCTTTTCGCAAATATTAAAATGAATATTATATGTGTTATGTTAGAAAGTTATACTGTATTAATTGTCTTAAGTTAAACGTTAAATAGTTAAGTGTTAAATATAGTACTAGGTTATAACAAAATGATAAAATAGAAGCTATGCTATGTAAGATGCTTTTTTTAAAGAAAGGACTCACACCAGATAGCAGCCACAGGACACCTAAATCTTTCAGAGAAAGAGAATTTATTGCTCCATTAGCAGAAGAAACAAACTTCTTCCTGCCTCGCTCAGCCAAGAAGACGCCGTCAGGATTCAGAGGAAGAAGCTGACACTGACCAAACATAATCCTTTGTTTGAATGGAATTTATGTATCACGTATGAGGTGTATGAATGTGCAACAGGTTATCGTTTTTAAGGGTTAATCCTCTGTTAACGTGGGCCCTTTTTCAGGTTTATTTTGCCCAGAAAAAGGTACCTGGACCATCCGTAACTCTTTGTTTCTATTGTCTCATATTGTCCTAATCCAAATTGTCCAAATAATTATTACTCTAATTATATTATTATTTTTATAACCATTTTATTACTATTAAACTTTGAAAATTTTAAAAACAAGTGATTGGCATTTTTCACAGGCGTCATGGTTTGGCATGAGAGACATTTAGGGAAGTGATGCGAAGTTTCCAGACGCAAGAAAGCTGGACGCGCCTCTGTGAAAAACACATGTTAAAGATGAAAGAAATCCGAGAACTTCCTCTTTTGTTTCCAGCCTGGGGACAGGTTACAGGGACAGGTTACAGGGCCCGATGGTCCCTGGCTCAGCCAGGCCGAGCCAGGTGGCCCTGCAAGGGCAGGGGTCAGGCCCCTCTCCAGGGATCCGGGGCCTCACCAAGCCCCGTCCTGCCCGGGCCAGGCCCCAGCAGCTGCCAGGCTGGAAGGTGGGGAAGGCTGTGGAGCCCTGGCTGGAGCAGGCCCAGTCATGGCTGTAAACATCTTGCTACCAGGTCCCCTTCCCCCATTGTGGCCACCACACGAGATCAAGCGGCTGAGAGCAGGGGCAGCCCTGCAGCCTGTGCAGAGTGGCCCTGCAGCTGGAATTGAATGCAGAGAAAACCAAAGACCAGCCATGAGGACGATCCTGACACAGCGCAGCTCCCAGCTCTGAGACTGAGTGTCCATCTGCAGGCCCTGGGTGAGATATTAACTCTTTCAGTGCTTCAATACTCCCTTGAGTGAGAGAAAGGAACAAGATGCAAGTGTATAAAGGAACAACATGAAGACACCAACATCAGTGAAAAAAGTCCCAGATAAGAAGGATGATGAGATGCCTTTATCCTGGGGCTGAAATCCTCTTGTAAGCTATGGAGAAAAAGGATTCTTTTTCCCTGTAATGCATGAAACTCTGGAGAGATGGGTTCAAACTGATAGCAAGCAAAGGCCTCCATGCCTCCAAGAAGATGTTAAAGTACCTATGGTCCCATGAGAAGTTTAAACAGAGGATGAGAAAAGAGCAGTCCTGTGCCCCCAGGAGAAAACAATCTCTGTTCTCAAAGACAAAGATGATTTTAGAAATAAATAATGAGAACATTTACCTTTGAACAGCTCATCTTTAAAACAATACACCATAAGTCAACATAGCCCATAGACAAGCTGTGAGAAAGCTTATACAAACTGAGAAGGACTTCATGATTTCCCTGTGTGGCTACTAGTCATAGAAATTGAAAACCATGAGAGAACTGATTTTTTTCCTCTTGTGGAGAAGTTTCCATAACATTAACAAGAGGGACTTCTCTCCCTAACTGAAGAAAGACAATTTTAGTAGAAAACTGACTAGAAATTTTAGGTTTTGTTTCTTTACATTGTCAGTAAATAAAAAAATTTATAGGATGAGGAGAAGTGTTCTGAAAGGTTTGTTTTGATTCCTACTACTGTTTTTTTTCCTCTTAGTTACTGTTAATAAAATTTTCTTTTTACGCTTTTAAAGTTTTGAGCCTGCATTGCCTTTCTTCTAATCCTATCTTCCTACCTCACAGCAGGAAGTGAGTACATGAGTGATTGGCCAGCTCTGAAAACCCACCACACTCATCAACACATTGGTTGAGAAAATTTCAAATTAGAGAAATCTTAAATTGGTGAACCAAAACCACTGCAACAGGTTATTCCTGAAAATCTAAAATGGGAGTATTATTCTATTTAACCTTGTCTTCAGGGTGCAACAACAGGATATTGGAGCAAACTTCTACTCCTCTTTTTCTGGAGTTTTGCTTAATATGAAGAAAATTTAGGACAATAGTCAACATATACCAGCACACTGGGAAAGAGTGTTATCAAAGCAGCTTATTGACTTCACAGAAAAGAGCAGTTTACTATCAGTTTCAGGTGTCTCTTTTACTTAGGTTTGGTTTTGTGTTGCACATTTCAATAACTTGGAACATATTTATGTTAACTTCTCAGTTGCTTCCTGGGGAAGTTATGATACACAATTGTTAACAACAGAACTTTCAAAGGTGTCTAATTCAGACCTATTTTACTTATAAAGTAGTACACAGTGCTATTTCAATTGCATTTTCCCCTTTATGTGTTTATAGTGTATTACATTAGTAAATAACCATGGAATTTGTTCTCTGTGAAAGGAAAATAACAACCCTGAATTAATTCAATTAAAAGACCAAGTGAAATCATTTGAATAATTATAGCAAAAATTGCAAAAGTATGGATTGTTTATTCTTTTGTCAAGCTTTTCTTTTATGCTCAAGTCTTAATTTTGTACTTCTCAAGATACAATGAATAGCACAGCAATTTAAAATTAGGCTTGTCATCTCTGTTCATAAAATGAACAACAAAAGAAAATGTCTACTGGCTAGAAAGGAGATGACAAGGTTCGGCCAAGCACATAAACATTTAAAAAGAAAGCTGTCAGATTCTTACATCATTTAAAGAAAGGTATTAAGAAGACAAAGCATGAGGTATAGAAGATTAAGTTCTGTATAGAGAACATAACGAGAAATAAAACCACATGATAAAGGGGTGAAAACAGTCTCTGTGTATGTTGTAGACTTGGAGAAAATTCTTCTGAAACATTAAGGGAGAAATGTTGTTTATAGAGGATGCCAGTTCTCATGCATCCCACTCAATGTGTGCTGGTGTGCCTCATTGAGTGAAGCCATTGCTTTTTAACAGCAGCTGCCTGATGTCTCTTTCATAGAACAGAATTCCAGTGCAGTTATATTACTCTTCTTATAATATTTCAATTCTAAGGGATTTAAGAATATAGAGTGTAAAATGACAGCATGCTTGTAGTAGAAACAGGTGACCCCAATGTAGGGAATAATGTGCTCTGACTCCACAATTCAGGAGGCTGAACAATTGCTTTATTAAGCTATATTATATTACACTAATACTGTACTAAATTACTTACTAAAGAGATACTATACTAAAGAATACTAAAGAAAAACCTGTGACTGTCTGGAGGCAGCCAGGACACAGATTTGGCCCAATTGGCTAAGGAAAAAAAAAACAACCTTCACTGGGGTCCAATAACCAAATCACTTTTGGTAAACAATCTCCGTAACACATTCTACATGTGCCAAACAACAGAAGCAGCAAGTAGAGATAAGAATTGTTTTCTCTTCTTCTCTGAGCTTCTTACTGCCTTCCCCAGGAAAGTCCTGGGAGAGAGAATTATGTGTCTCTCTGTTCAGAGAGTGTTATTAGCATGTTAGCACACATGCTAATAAATGTCTTGGCTTTATTCTTCAGTTCGTGTACTAAGAATAAGAAAAGAGATTGGAGAAAATGGCTTCATAGTCTAATGTGGCTGTATAACTGAGATAACTTTTTTGATCAACTATGTTTTTTCTACAGGTGTCCTGCTCCCAGCACCTTGACATTCATGTTCTTGTGCATCTGTGACAGCAACAGATAACGCCCACTATGGAGCTGCAGGAGCTTAGGAAGGAAAAATATTTCAAGAGCTGCTTCTGCATCTTTCCGGTTCCTTAAACAGAAAAATGACTCATTGAAATGCTCACTAGCTTCCTCCATGAATGCAGAAGGCATGGAATGAAGCTGAAGGCAAGGACCCCAGAAGAGCTTGATGCTGAAGGGAGAGTAGGGCCACTCCGTTGTCAGAAATGAGTCAGAACCACAGTTTTTACCAAAAATGCTAAGTGTGTGTAAAGCTCTGCAGAATGCAGATCTGTCTTTAAAAGACAAAATGCAAAACAGACAAATTCAAATGCAAACTGAACAAACCCATGCCTTCTCAGATTAAAATGTTAACCTTGCAGCAAGGACTTAAGTTAAAAATGTTGCTGGGAAATTACTGGCAGTGTTGTTCCAGTGCCCCCAAAAGAGAACCTAAACACATACATTTTTCCTCCTTAAAAGCCTTTCATGTAAAAACCTGGCTATTAAAGGAAAATGGAAGTTTTGACATTGCTATCAGTAGAGTAGGATTTCCATCCTTGCTTTTGTGTTATAAAATGTATAGATCAAATATTCTTTCCATGCTTTAGGCTTCAAGTCCATCTCTGTTACAAACATTTTTTTTATTCATAGCACTTTCCATTCTGTTCAGAGAAGATGTGTGCTCTTGACTGAGGGATTTTTTTGCTGCTGTTTTTGAGAGAATACAAGCAATGAAGATTCATTTCAGTATCTTACAGCTTCCCTAAACCTGGAGTATTTCCAAAATAGTTCAGTGGCTAATGTAAACTGGATCCCTCCAGAGCGTTTCCATTTTTTTCCAGCTCGCCAAAAATAACTCTCCCTGTTTTCAATGTAAATTCCAGAATGCAAAGTATAAATCTGATTTATTCAGAGATAAAAATGATGTACTGTTATTTGCTAGCTGTAGAGGAAGACACTGTAGGGGCAGTATAGTTCTGGATATGGGATTTAAAAATGTTTTTGAGCCTGAGATCAGAAGTGAAATGCATGGGAGTTCTGAGCATGAGAAAAGCAATGGATCCATGAGACCATATGGAAGAGAGAACATAGAAATAGCAAATTAAAAGAGTTACTAAATCTGTTTTTCAGAAGTATTACAAGAAAAGCGCCATCTTGAGCTAGTGAGCAAGCAGTCTTTTAAAACAGAATTTAGGGAACATTGGGTTATTTCCATAAATAATGTTTTCAATTAAAAGAGAGATAGTAGAACCATTTAAATAAGACATATTTAACATTATTTGTTTTCACAAGGCTATAGTTTTAGATGAGGAAGGAAAAACCTTGCAACCTACTCATTCTCTTGCAAATGTCAACAAGTAAAACTATTCAGAATTAAGTCCCCTCTAACAACACTGTTTTGTAATGAAGAGAATCCACATAGTCCTTAGTTGACACCACTCTGCAATATGTATAATTTTCTCTGACTGCTTTTACTGATCTTTTGACTGTCCTTGCTACCTCACAAAATCACTGCTCTCCCCTGCAATGAGTTCAGCTCAAATGACAAAAATCAGCTTAACAATGTGATGCATCTACTGTGGGCCTTAAAATTGGGTTTAGTTGAGTAAGGTGCAATGCACAGCCTTTTAGAAGGATACATTTTTCTACAAAAGAAATAATTTTTTTCAATTAATTTAATGAGAAAACACTGAGAATTTCAAAGAAAAATCTTAACTAAAAAGAATGTAGAATATCATGTTTGTGTTTGGTTAGTTTGTTTCAAAATGTTTATGATTGCAAAGTAATAGAATATTCTATTTATTTTTTAGGTATTTTTATTATAATAGATGAAGAAATCCTATTCTGTGCACTGAAATACATTTGATTGTAGCACAAAGCATTTTGCACTTGTTTTTGTGTTCAGCTTCATTAGTTTGTTTAGTGACAGCAACAGC
>VZSJ01004849.1:123144-192578 GCA_013398405.1 Pheucticus melanocephalus
ATGTCCCTAAACATAAACTAACAAGGGAGAGGAGAAGTGGAGTGTGCTCCAAGGTGGGAACCAGAAGCTGGGACAGCCCAGGTGCCAGGAGGTCACTGCCCTCATCCTGTGACTGGTTATTGGTTACCCATCTCAGCACCAGGAAACCAAGTGATAAATTTTATTAACAGCATCTCACTTTTCAAAATTTTTTTGACTTAACAGGATTCAAAAATATGGTAGATGATTTCTCCAAAAAACTTGTCATGGAAAATGTACTCTTCTTTCTTTCCAAGTGTTGTAACAAAGTTTGAAAATGATGGCAAAAATACCAGGGTAGCAATATAGACTGTTACAACTGGCATAACTCCACAGGCCTTGAGCAAATGTATTTTCATGTTCCCTTTATAACACAAAAAGCACATCAGACAAGATGTAAAATAGATGCTTTATGATATGCAAGTAGGAGGGCTTCTGAGTTTTTTGAGTAATTGCAATCAAAAAATTTGATAGAAACACTTAAAGCATTGAAAAAACAATAATTTCATGTATTTTAGCAGTCTATGCACAAATGCATCACAGATATTCCCAATAGTTCACAGTTGGATATTAACACCTCACTTGTCTCAAGAGGAGCAATATCTTTTTCTGTATTTTTTAGCAGATGTAAAAGTGCTGAAAAAACACACTTTACTGAAAATATGGTTAATTTTATGTTATAGTGTGTAAATTTTCCAAATAGTTTTGTTATTTTTCATATGAAGCTGTGTACATGAAAGCACATCCAAAACTAGAATGATGGGAAGATGACATTTCCTTCTGAGGGGGTCTTTCCATGCTATCCATTGAGTTATTAGAAATATAGAAATCAGAATGATGGACTCAAGCCAAGTGAAGATAAAGAGATCCTTGTTAAACTGTGAATAGATTGCATTTAAACAGGCTTATCTTACTTAAATTTAGATTGGTAAAACATTAAAACAAGAAGAACTAAAGTTGCCAAAGGTTTTTGAAAAAATGAGTTAATTCATGTTTTCACTATTAGGAATCTAAAATCTCTTTTAAAGGCATGGCTTACTAAACTAGGAGCTTTTTTTTAAAATCAGACACCTAGAATATGTCATAGTGATGACTTCTAATGGGCTGTCAAACCAGAATGCTGTTCCAGTGATTCCTTGCATTTTAGGAATTAGTAATGAAGTAAGGAATGAGTATCTATTTGCCTAGTTGGAAAGAATCAAAGAATCTCATTCCCTGATTAATAAACATTCCTGAGCTGATGTGTAAAAAAAAAAGTGTCAGTAAGTAGAAGCCATATTTATTAAATCAAGTACTAATAAGAGACAGCTTTCATGAAACAATTTTCAATGTGAAAATATAGTGAGATGATATAGGATTTTACATAAAATGAAAATTAATACACTGTAAACAAGATATGAGGACTATCCTTATAAAATAAGAGAACAATATAGAAATGAATATTTCTAAAAATTACTTCTGAACACAGTGATTTTAATTATATATGATTATAAATTCTTATTGTGATGCCAAAAAATTTTTTAAATACACTTGTATATACAACAGAAGAGTGAAATTAACTAGATAAGACAAATCAGACTACTTCATTAAAGTGTTTGCCTGAGATATGAATAAAATGTGTAGAGTTTGTGTCTGTAAATTTGAGAGGGGAGAAGAAATTGTGATGGAGGTAAAAAGAAAAGCTACACAAGTTATTTGAAGCTGAAAAAAACCTCTAGACAGTTTTCAACCTGCTTGGAAGAAAAAAAAAAATTAAAAAAATTGAAAAGTGACTTGTTCTAAGTACCAAAATATCTAACAGAGAAAAAACATTGAGTCATTTTTCAGAAGTTAAAGAGAGACATATTTAAGTAGAAGGAGGAAATCAAACAAAAACAAACCAAGCAACCAAACAAAAAAAAAAAAAGCCAGAGGCTTGAAGACATTAACCAATTAACCATGGGAAAAGTCTAAATGTGTTTGATACCTGATATCCTCAGATCAGGACATAAAACACTCCTACAACCTAGCACAAACTTCTTACAGCATGGATGAAACACAACATCCTGCAGGCTGCAGAAAATTGAGGTAGTCATTCAAAATTGTCTTGTTAGTCCTTAGTTCTGTATCAGAACAATTGTGTCCTGAAATCCTCACCTTTGAAGTGTTTAAATTGTGCAGTGAAACGGATCTTGGTACTTCAGCCTCCAGAAAGCTCTTTTAACTACAGCACAAGTGAGCATTCCCAAATGAGCTGCTAGACTTCCCAGAAGACCAGTGGAGTAATCTCTAGCAAAAAGAGATTAAAAAATATCTCAGTATGTTAAAGCCACATATCTGTGCTTGCACAAAGTATTTGCTTTCCATATTTATGAAATTCTGATCTACTTGGCTGTTAGCTTGTGATGTCTGCCAGAAATCCCAAGCAGAGAACACAGGGAACAAAGTTAAAACCATGTAATAGCAGGCCTCAGAAGAAATCCTCGTGGGCCAAGGTAGTTGTTGAAAGGCTATTTGTAGAAGAAAATTAGTTTTCCAGAAAGTAAATGGGAAATTGATTCTGTCAGTGGAAAAAGATCTAATTGTTTATTTCTTGATCCCTGTTTTGGGTAATCCTGGGTTGTCTTAGTAATGTTAGCCATACAAGCTCCATATAAAATAAGGGGAAAAGAAAAAGGACTTTTTTTCCTGTTATGTACACGTTGCAATGTTCTTCTAGTTACTGTCAATATATTCTGTTTAAAGCATAGGTTTTCCACCACAGCCTTCCTACACAGGAGAATTAATAGATTTCTTCAAAATAGAGACTACTAAACCATAAGATTTCAAAGGAAAAATGCTTAAAGATGTGCCTAAAATCTAATTCTATAAGCCTTTTGAATCATTTATATGGGGTCCATGGTCATGACAGTCCTCTCTATATGTTTTAATACGGCTGACATGAGCAAAGTAACTCAAAGATCTATGCAGGTATATACATTTGAGTTTAGCTTTGTAGTGGAATAGGGATTAGCTTTCCTTGTGAGAATTATTACATTAATTTTAGATGTATTTGTAAAAACTAACTGAGCTTCAGTTCTGCCTTCAGTCCTTTTGTTGATTGTACCATCAGGAATTATGAAGAGGCACAAAGCTGAAACATAATAAAATAAGCAAACCTGATTTTTTTTTAATGTAATTTTTATCCAGCAGCAATTTAAATGTTAATTTTTATCCAGCTGTTTGCTGACTGAGTCTTCACAGTTTTGTGGGATTCCAACCTCATTGCACTCCCATTATCCTGATTAGTTGTACCTAAATCTTGGATAACCAGGAACTGTACAGTTATTTAGAAAGTTCTTTTTTTTTTTTTTTTGCTCTAAGGAGCACAGTTTTCAAAGGGTGGTTAAAATCAACATTAGCAAGTACAAAGAAATCTAAAAGATGTGCATTTTAGTACTTTTGAAAAACATCTTGTGAACACCTTCTACAGCTATAAAATGTACTAATATTCTGAGAGGGTTTTTTTCAGGACTCAATCCAATCTTCCCATGAAGTTCCCAGAGAGTTTGTTTCTCATTCTTTGGTTAATACATTTTTGGTAGAAAATGGAGATTAGTGAAGAAAGACGCTAAATATATTTCAATCCAGACTAGCTCACTAAGAAATTCATCTTCTCTGTGTGAGATACTAGTTTTGAGTCTCTTTCCTGATCATTTAAAATAAGAAATTGTATCAAATTCTCTCAGATAGGAGTGAGCACGATAAAGACTAGAGAAGGTATAGTTTAAAGTAGATGAAGAAAACATGAAGTAAAAAAAATAAGCTATACAATGTAGCCTGTCAGTAACAGAAGCATTTCAGAGAACACAGGAATGAATTTTAGCTGGATCAGTTACTCATTCAGATTTAATTCTTTTAAAAACAAGAAACTTGTTAAAATAGGACTTTAAAAATTATTGAAGTTTCCAAATGGACAGCAATATGGAGAATTCTAAAGAAAAGTGGTTTAATTTAAAAGATATGTCAAAGATGAGTGACTGCTAAAAAAAGAAAGGAAGGAAACAGGTCTGTAATAGCTACCATTTTAATATGGTGGAGAAAAACAAGACTGAAGTGCATGTCTCATTAACTCAGTCTGCCTCAAATCCCAATGAGAAGACAATAGAGATGTTATCTTTCACAAATAAATTAACTCGTTTCTGTAATTATTTAGCTCTTTTTTATGCAAAGGGACACAAGGGAAGCTGAACACAGAGAAACTGAGACACAAGTATAGCATTCCAAGCAAAAGAATGTAAATATCAGTAGTATTCTGAACACACCATGGCATCTAAAGTTACTATTGATTAAATAATCCAGCACAACCTGATCGTTAAAGTTTAGGATAACAAGCTCACTGTAAAGCAGTATACAATTGAAAACACCAGCGTGTATCTCAATCAATTGTGATAGTATTTGCAGATGACTGTCATGGTCTGAAGACATGAAGAATTCAGCAGTCCTTTGCTATTAGTAGTAGTAAAAATAATCAACTAAATATTGACAGGCACAACTAAGCTGTATCAGTGCAGAATCTGTCCCCTTAAGCAGCAGAGTTCCATCAGCTTCAGATTCATTATCTTTAACTAAGTTGCTATGGAAAAACATAGTTTCTTAATTTTTCTTTATTTTTCAGTCATATATTTTCATTTGAGTAGCCTTCATTTGCAGACATAAGTGACCTATTGTGCTTTCTGGCGACCAGCTGTATCCATAATTGTTCCTTTTGATTCCAGAGTTGTGTATGCATATTCTAGAAAACCTGCCTCTGAAGTGCAAGCTGTTAGCTCATTCAAATGCCTAACTTGACGAACATTGTCATCAAAGTGCCTTTAAAGCTTCTGCATATACAACAGGCTTTTGAAAACCAAACAATAAACCACGGCAATTCAACCTGGCCTAGAATAAGTACCTTGGAGCAAAGCTAAATTAAATGAATATCAGTAAGATGATAGAACAGGTAAACATATTTCAGTTAAGGGTTGGGGGATTTATTATTTTCAAGTTCTTTGTTGAGTCCCTTTAATATTTCTACTTGCTGAAAAATAAAAGTCACTAATGTTGTTCTATTCTCTCTGCAGAGGACCAAGTAAGTTTTTTTGATTTCTTACTTTTCAAATCTAGCAAGTTTGTTTTGTCAATTTGGGTGTGCAGAAATGGAGATGAAACCCACATCAAGGTATGCCTATAGCTTAGAATACTAGAGACAAAGACAATGGGCTAAGGAATATTTCTTATTTCATCTCTCAGGCTGGAACTTCTCAAAAGTTTGTAGGAAGCTCAACTGCTGGACGACAGCAAAAGAAAGAAAATTTTCATTTTTTTTGAGACGTCTTATTTCTTCATTGTGTTGCTGATATTGTTAACATTACAGCAAAATTAGAGTGAAACTCATCATGAAGAACTCTCATCAGGATGGAGTTAAAACTCCATCCCCTTCCAGACTGCTTGTGGAATTTACCTGAAGCAAGCACTGAATAAGTTTCATAAACACACCATCAGCTCCTAAGTTCTCAGTCTAAGATATATTTGCACTCAGTATAGTCTAGTGTACAGTTCAACCCTTCTTAAATTAAACAGCTGAAAGAAATTAGCTACATATGAGAGTCTCTTAGAGTGTAGTGTTAATCATGCCAAGGTTGTGGGTTCAATCCACAAATGAACCTTTCACTTTAGGTTTGAACTTGATGAGCCTTGTGGGTCCCATCCAACTCAGAGTATTCTGTGATCTTATTTTGTAGAGCCATTTATCCCCATTGACTCTAAAAGGAAAGTAAATATAACAAGCAGTACACAGCTATGAAGGAAATACCTAAAATTATCATAAATGCGGTAGCAGTAGAGTTACAGAAAAGTTGACTGAATGCTGTGGAGGTGATCTATCCAAACCTGGATTAGGTCAACAGTTGCTTTGTCTAGTGAACCTTCACAGCATCCATGGATGGAGGTTCCTCACTTCTGCACAACCAGTTGCAGTATTAAAAATCTTTTCTGATGCCCAGTCTGGATTTACCAAGTCATAATGTCTGACTACTATCCCTTGCCACTGCCACTTTGCTATGAGTTTCTTTTAGCTTTTGTTTTTTTATTATAAAACTGTTCTAATCTTTATGTACACAAGGTCATTCTTCCAAAGATGTTACAAATATAAGTGATACAGAGCTCAGTGACATGAAAGTCCCTTAAAGTTTCCAACATGAAACTCCCTTAAAGTTACCAACAAAGATCGATTTTGCAAAGTATTTCTCTTCTTCAAACAAAAAATGTTTTGAAATGACAGACAATTTCTAAACCTGGGTAATTTGGTTACTAAATCCATACTGAGCCACATTTTTTAAAACTTATGAGCCAGATCCTTCAAAGGCTGTATAGAACAAGCATGACATTTGACTGTATCTTCATTCTGAAAATATTGTTCCTTGCTACTTGCAAGAAAAATTGTACTTTTTGCTTTCCTTTAACTCTGTTATGTTTTTTCAGGGTGCAGTAATAACATACAGTAAATGTATTAATATGGAGGTGTATATCATAGAAATGTAACAAAGTTATCACATTTGACTGGGTATATGAAGGAAAATATTTGGAAAGCCATTAGTAAGTCTATTTTCAAGCCATGAATCTATCTCTTAGAGGGTTTTTTAGTGTATAAAGAATAAGTATTAATGCAGAATACAGCTCTAGGTATTTTATCTCTTTCATTCTTTCTCGACCAGGCTTTTCAGTCAAATAGCATATATTTGTTAACTATATGGAAAAAACCACTTCATTATGGTAGGGTTTTGTAGGCAGGTCTGTAGGATAATTTCATTAACCTCTTTTTCCTCAGGCTGCATGAATTTCTGCTATTCAACACCCATATTTAAATTTTTTTTTGCAATATCAATATAAGTTACAAGGAAGAATATAATAAATGTATATTTTTACATACTGGAGAAGTCAAGCAACAAAATACAAACTATGATAACATTTCCGATTTAAATCATGCAGGAAAAAAATGAGAAGTGATGTAAAACAAATCCCAAGGAAATAACTCATTAAAAGTCATGCTAATTCTAGTTTAGTTTTGTCCAGGTCCTACAGCAATGGCCTCCAGTATCCTGGAGTCAGTAACTTACTGCTGTCCATGGTTGTAAGTTGAAACTGGGGCTTGTACTTTTTACTTTAGCTTGTAGTTAATGGTGAACTTCTTTTGTCTTACAGTTTAAATAAATGCACAAAAAGTCTAAAACTTGAGGCTATAGAATGTTTAACATCAAGAGAAATTATTCAATTAGGTTTAAAAAATAACTGAAGTGCCATGAAAATAAACTTCTCAAATATTCACTGAGAACATTGTGTCAAATATGTGACTTGGTCACTGGTATATCCCTTATACATGTCTGTTATTAGTACAGATTATGATGCAATTTATCTATAAGAATTACAAAATCTTGGGCAACAGATAATTGTCATTCTTTAGTACCCAACACATTATAGAATAGTAGAATGGCCTGGTTGGAAGGGACCTTAAAGATCATTGAATTCCAACACCCCTGCCATGGGCAGGGACGCCTTCCACTAGACCGGAGTGCTCAAAGCTCCATCCAGCCTGGTCTTGAACATTTACAGGGATGGGGCACCTGTGCTTTTAATTTCCTTCCTGATTCTACTAAATTATAGTAATTGAAAGAGCTTATTAAATGGTTCAATCACCACCTAAAAAGCTAAAAAAATATTTGGAAACCATAACTATCAGAATATATGTCATTAGGAGGCTATGTCAGTCCTAATGCCATGGAAATCTATCCAATCATCACACAGAATTTACCAGCAATACACTACATGATAATCCTTCTTTCATTTTATTGTGCTTTTGTTTTACTCAGGAGAAGATAAGAAAGGCAGTATAGGCACTCCTGCTAGAAAATATTAGTTTCTTCAGTTTACAAAAAGAAAAAAATTGCTTTCTGGTATTTTTTAATGTGTGTAGGTATAAAGGTATACTGGCATATTATTGAAAATGCCAATGAAGAGCAATAGATGTAAATATTCCGTTTGAAGGAAGCAGTGTTCCAACAGAGGTGGAGAGTGGAAAATATCTTGGCTATGTTTATGCACCGGAATGGCCAAAACCCTCAAGCTAAAAGGGAAGAGGAAGAAGCATGTGCCAAATTGGCACATAATCATTCTCCATTTGAGCAAATGAGAAGTAACATGCAAAATGTGTATCCAAGAATACCCTCCAGAACAGCTCTCTAGTTTCACTTCTGCTCCAACTGTGCAGCTGTGTCCATCTTTTTGATGTAGAAACAGAGGCATAAATGCAATATTTTCCCCATAAGTAAGAAATTTTGCTTCTGTCCAATAACTAGGGACCATAGTCTGTAGTTGCATCTAGATTCAGTATTCACATTCTAATTTATACAGGCTTTCTTACAGCATAGTTGAACAAAGCACATAGGACAGCAGGGTCCAAAAATTGTACAAAATGTTTTAGGAAAAAATCATAAATGGCATTTCTTTAGTTTTTCTAGTCCTGCGCAGCGGCAAGCAATGCATTTGCTTAGGTATTAGTTATCTCCCTTCTTAGCTGAAGACATAGCAGTGAGCTCAGTCTAAGTATTTACATTTTGACCATTCTTAGGCATTCATCCCATCACTAACTAGAGCCAAATAGTTGTAGAATTAAAAAGGCTTTATTCATGTAAATTTTACAGGAGAAAACAGTCCCAATTCTCATCAATTCCTCCCCCAGACTGCTGGCACAATTTCCACATTAATTTTTTCCTTTGTTATCTTCATCATATTCGAACTCAAAAACTACAGTTTAAAGGATCAAGCTTTTGCCATCCCATTCTTCAAAGTACATACCTCTCTCTTTTCCTCTAAAAAGACTTGAACTACGTCTTGTAAGAAATAAAGTGTTTAGAAATAATGCAACCATATGATCAGCAAATGCTCTATTACATATGGAACATAAATAAAAAACTCCAACATTTAGTCAATGGCTCATAAGTGGTTGGCTTGTAAAATGGAAACAAAAATCTGCGTACCACAGGACATATCAGTACTTGAACAGCTAAAAGCTTGCAAACACGTAGATTTCAATACTTCATTTCAATTTAAAATCTCCATAAAAGTTACAGTAAGATTTGGAGACTTACTATTAGGTGTAGAAGGTTTTTTAGAGTACAGTGTTATTGAACCATCAAAAATACATTCTATGAGGGTAAGAGGGACAAGGTTGTCTCAAAGAAAGTGTACAAACTTTGATCTGCCCAGGAGAAGGGCATCAGGGCAGTTGTCTCCTGGAGCTGTGCTAGGAGAACAAAACAGCAGGAAAGTCACCCATGCTAGAGAAGTTTTTGTTGATTCAGTTTCAAAGGCACGAAGGAGTCCAAACCAAACAGATTAAATGGAAGGCACCTAACAAAGAGTTTTTCAAATGCCATACTTCTTGGCCTTTATAACACTAAAGGAAGCCCCAGGGATTTTTTTCCTCACAGGAATTCTTAAAATATGGTGTATTTGTGTGTGTTGGAGCATTCATAAAACAAAAAAAAAAGTCCTTAAAGCCACACAATGAGCAAATAGAGTCAGAAACTTATCTGGTATTTTCCAGATAAGAAACTTATCTGACATTTTCCTTAAGGTGAACGAAGGGAGTGATGTAAATTAAAGAGGCTAAATTCAGTGTATCATAAAGCGCCAGTCTGTAGTCTTTTTGCTCGCACTGGCTGTAGTGTATGAAAATGAGACTCACAAGCTCAGAGCAAAATGAATCTGTTTATTGCAGAGTTAAGACACTAACTTAGAAATTTTGTTCAGTCCTTTCCACACAGCCTGGTTGCAGGCCTGTAATAAATCCATCAGCCTGTAATAAATACATCAGTTTGTTAGTTTCCTCAAGGTTTGCAGGTTTTTGATGGATGCCTTTCCTGTTCTCAGGTAGTGCATAATCTAGGTTCTTCCATGCTTCCCAGGAATTTTCTGCAGTGTCAGGCTTTGCTGTTTCCATACAACTGGCAAAGAGTGAAAGTCCCATTCTCAGCTTAATTATCTTGAGATAATGCAAATGATATAAAGATAAATATATAAGGCCAATTCTATAGCAAATAGATATAGTGAAAAACACACAGCATTTTCATACATTTTTGTAGATCAGCTGCTGCCATTTTTCCCTTGGAGACAGAGTTGTGTTCTGTGTCAGCATTTTATAAATATTTTAAACAGGAAATATCAAGTGCAGAAATATTAAAAATTCTTGGTGTCCTTTATGGGTGAGCACATCTATTTTAAACCTCATGTTAGTGATTTGGTTTCAGAAATCCTTAGCTGTAACCACACAGAAATAAATGGGAACTTCTTCTATCTAGCTATGAGCTGAAACCTATAAAGGAAGGAACTTCTGACATAGAGCTGATTCTTACAAGTGCATATTTCAATTAGGAGACTTTTACACAATAGTATTTTCTGAGAATAAAAGCAATTAATTCTTAGAATTATCATAGTTGTTGTAGATTTACTGCCTATGCTGTGTGAATAATGCATATGTCAGTGCACCCTTTCCAGTTATTTGTTGACTTTTAGATTAGCTATTTATAATAATTAAACAGAATTTTATTGGAAAAAAACAATCCAGAACAAGTAATACTAAAGTACTATGTCATTGAAAAATAGCTTGGTAGTACATAGGATATTGTATATGTCAAATATCCAATATCTGTGTTGAAAGTAAATCATGATTGTCTTTATTGCCTCAGGAATCTGCCTTAGGAAATGGACTAAATAAACAATTGCTAGGAAAGAAGGTAGTCTGCCTTATACCCTTTGGAAATGGCTCATTTCAGTGGCAGGTTTGCCTAAAGAGCTATGAAAAAAAAGAGTATATATTCAAATACATAAGTGGAATATATACTTGTATAAAATGTAATTATGGAAAAGCCAATTCGATCAAGGTTTCTGCATCAAGCAGTACAGAAAGTACTACCACAATCCTGCCACTTGCTTTCATTATGACTTCTGGCAATAACTTCAGACACATAGAAAAATTAATATTCTTACTGGTTGTGATCAGTCAGGTAGAGGAATAGGAAAAAGCAAAGCGTGTTACTATCTCTATAATTTACAGTAATCCAACGCAACAGCATTTAAAAGTGCAGAAAAGTGAATACAACAAATGTGAAGAATTCTTGCATTGATGACAGAGCTGCTGATCAACACCTGAGGTATGATTGCATAGTGTTTGTTTTTAGTAAACATTTGCAGGCATGAGTCTTACAAAAAAGTATACAATTTTCCGCTTCAGTGGCTGGCTTGACTGGCTTTCCTACAAAGAATAATATGAGTGGGTGTTGCAGGGCTGGATTAAAAACAGATCATGTGTTCAGATAGCTCGTGATCTACCCATGTAGCGCTTAGAATTAGTGTTGTTTCATTATTCTGCGTCTGTCTCTTTTACCTGTGTTTAAAATGAAGTTCAAAACCTGAAGTACCATCAGGATAAGGATTCTGTTTGCAAATAAAAATGTGTTTCTTTTAATAATTTAATTAACAAATTTTGTATACTGGCTGATGTTGCACTGTCCTTTAGAACATGGATAAAAGTGGAAATAACTTCTTTTTGCTGGGTACTTCTTATGCAAACTCTTCCTAAGTGCCAGGAATAAATCTCTAAGATTGGCCCGTGTTGTATCTTCTATAGAAACATTGGGAAGGCTTTAACCTAAAACTAATGCACAGGCAGAAGAAATGTTGTAGGATGAGATAAACAACAGCAATATATTTTAATTAGTATTTAGCAGCCCACCGATAATCATTGCATTCAGTTTTAGGTTAGCAGGGGCTATTCTGATGAAATGAAAGAAGAAGAAGAAAATTACACAAAATAAATAACATTTGTGCAGTCTTTTACTGTTCAGAAATACAGCAATGAACAAGCAAAAAGGAATCATCCAGAAATTTCAGGGTAGCACATCAGATTTCATATTGCTATGATTTTTGACAACTTCCATGAAAGGAACTGAACACATGGCTGATGCTCCTATGGGGAAATTATGCTGTTCTTGGTAGTTTTGCCTATAGCTTTCTCTATAACGTAACCTCAGGTTGCAACTAAGAAATACTTTTAGAATGTTTTCCTACTTTCTTTTAGCAATCCAACAAATTAGATTATTAAAATCTACAATAGTTTAACAAAGAAAAGAACAAGATTATTTAATCCTTTTAAACCACAGCCACAAATGGAAAAAACACAATCTACATAACTTAAAGAGCTCTGTGCTTTAACAAGTGTCTGTACTTGATACAGCCAAATTGTATTTCCAAAATTTATGCAGCTCTCCAACAGGGAAATGCAGCTCTTGGTGAAGTCCTCATCATACAACTGCTATGAAAGAAAAAAATATCCCAGAGCATCCACAGCCCTTGGATGCCCAGGCAATCAGAAGTTAGCCACCATTCACACTTGGAAAAATCTGCTTCTAAGCAGCAGCAAGACAGTTGAGAAAGAAAAAGAACACCTCCAATTTTATTATTCATAATTTTTATTAATATTTTAATTGATACCTGTACAATAATTCAAAAAAAATATTTTAGCTTCATACTTTGTTTTACACTGTTATATATTATGACAGCAACATATACTGATACCCAAACCAAAGTTAAAGTTCTTATTTTCTTTTGTTGCAATCAAGATGCTAATTGTTAATGCTTTTAATGAATAAAAAATACCCAAACTCTAATATTTGGAAATGTATTTGTGTGGCTTCAGTATGCAATTTGATATACTAGAAATAGTATTGACAACAAACATATATGTGACATCTATTTAATCACTATATGCTTGAACACTGTGTGTTTATCTTCTTAGCTCTTGCTCTGTAGAAACTTGGAGACAATATTCTAAACCAATAATTAAAGTCCATCCCACAGACACTGTCCTCCCTATTTTTTTTTTCTCTTCAATCTCCCGGCTATTCTAAATCTGTGTAGGAGTGAGCGTATGATGGATATTTTTTTTCTTCAATTAATTTAGTCCAGTGCTTTTGAGCTGCAAAATTCTGGAGCAATGAATTAGACAATTAAGGTTTGCATGCCAGGAAAAATATTTTCCTGTGCTTGTTCTATAGCTCCCAGACAGTAAATTCCTTTCCTACTCTAGTATTCCATGCAATATGAGAAAGAGTATATCACCATTTTTAATTTCATTTCAGTTAATACTCTTCATCTGATCCATATCTGGAATACTAATGTAAGTCAGAGGTTTTGCATACTGTCCTATTTCACATAATATTTTTTTAAAACAGCATTGATGATTTTTATTAAAAAACCAAGCTTACAAGCAAAAACCTGGGTGCACATTTTGCTCATAACATAGCATAGCACAATTCTCTCAGGCATGACATGATGCCCAAAGTTAGTGACAGCAACATGGTATTCCCCATATATTCTCCCTCTTTACATCTGTCATAACTACTCTGAAAAATGAATACTTGATGAGGAGAAGAGGGGGAAAGGCTGACAAATAGACAGCTCACATTGCAGAAGCTTCTTGACAAACTCTCTGAGGAGCGCTGTGTCAAACCTCAGTCATGATCTGCATCAGTAGCCAATGCACGAGCAGACCAGAGGGGGGAAAAGTCAGATCCATGGATGTGATGAAAGATTATTGCTTTGCTATCTCTTTGTGTCTTTCACTGGGATGGTAGATCCATCCAATACACCTTATCTTCCAACTTAAAATCTTACACTTCTGGGGAAGCTCTTTTTCCATTGCAAAGGTTTATTTTTTGGTGTGCTTCCAGTGCCTAAAAAAATGAGGATTATCATGAGTACAATAAATTCGAGGCAATAAATCTCAGTTACAGTGCTCTGTCAAAGATAATTTCCACTTGTTCCGTTTAGCAACACCTTGTAAGGCTACAGGCTAAAATTTGTTGGGTTTTTTTTAAAGAATGTCCTTTTACAAAGGCTGGATGAAGACAAATTGAAGAACATGACAACTAATGATTGTCATGAAAAAGTTTAATTTGTTATAAACTTCATTATGTTTCCAGTCATTTCTTCCCATTGCAGCTCTCTGGTTATCTACTCCCCAACCCTATTATGAGAGTTTTAGAATTTTTAGTTCTCTGCTTATAGTTTAACTCTTAAAAAATATCTTAATCAATGTGAAATCAATCCTCACAAAGAACTATAGATATGATTGGACTTCATCTCCATTCTTCAACTGTTTTTGTCACAAGATGTGGAAAAAATATTCAATCAAATAGAGCATAATTTGCTAGTTTTCTGTGCAGAAATGTTGGTCTGTTACACAAATTTTAATGAAGAACGAAAGATTTCATCATGTAGTTCATTTTCCAAAGAACTGTGATTCCATCTTGAAACAGTTTTTCTGATAAAAGCTAAGAAAACCAGGATACTTGCATCTTTCAGTTCTGTGTAGTCTTTTATCATTTAAACCTGTCCTATTTGGCTGTCCCTGCTTTTTGTTCTGACAGGTATAGGCAATAATTAGTAAAAATAAAATGTAAGAGAGTATGTGACACAAAACTCTTCAGGAACATTTCTCTCTCATAGATTTGCACTTTTTAGTTGATTTATTTTCCACGGTTTGCAGAACATCCTGTCACATCTTAATGGTCACTCAAAAGTAATGCTGCACAACCTACACAACCTGGTAAGCATAAAAAGGCAACTTTTTTCTAATAAGTCTGTAAAACAGATACCCCAAAGATATTTCTCACTGAATGTTACTGAAGGCCAAATGCAATCTAATGGCAAGTCTGGTTATTAAAATGTTAGAAAGATACAATAGCCCAGCTGTGTCCTCAACCATCAACTACTCTGTGACAGGCAGCCTTGAAATTAATCAAGTCTGTTCTGATGCTGATAGAAAGATGCTGAAGGGCTATTCCAAGAAACAATCTAGTAATAAAATGCCAGTACAAGGAATATTGCAGTTATTCATAATGGTATCTGGCAACAGGTGTTTTATGATTACTTTTTACACCCAGGAAATCAAGGCTATTGAATCCCTGGAGTTATTATAAATGTTTCTTTTGCTGTATTGTTGTAGTTTGCATTCAGAGCTCTCACTAAAAACTCACCATATTATTGAAACAGGCATTACTGAAGTAAGAATTTAAATACAGGCTCACATAAAAGACAATGAGCTATTTATGAAGCTATATAAAAAGGAGAATATAAAGAAAGAAAACACTGAATCATCTGTGATAATGAGTTTGGCTACCATGACTTCTGGTCTTGTTAATGTCACCTGTGCAGACATAATAAAGATTGAAGACGTTGGTAAAGCAAAAGAATCTAAAGACATTTGAGGGAAAGAGGAAAGTCTAGAAAACTGTGTTAGCCAACTAATGAACTTAATGTACATGGAACTGGGGTAAGATTTACTGGTTCAGGACATCCATTTTTAGAAATCTGTATAGAACAATTCCCTCTGGATTCCTAAACAAACTCTGCAAAGAGAGCACTCAAAAAAATTCAACAGAGTGAAAGATTGCAGAGAGCTTTGATGAGTAAGAGACGCAAGGTGGAACTAAAGAACCTCATAATCTAAGGAATCATCCCCTGACACCTGTCCCCTTATCTACATACCCTGGTAAAGCTGTGAAACATCAACAGAAGCAGATTATGTAGAAATTGCAGTATGACAGCAGGTATAGATTTTGGGCCTCTTGCTGAGAAATGCATTTCTCTTGCAGAGACCTTCATGTCTTGTTTTTGTCTTGGGTATTTTGTGCAACCAACATCCTGTTCTTCCTTATAGGTGCAAGTGAGCAGCTGCAACTCTACTATGATTTACAATTGTATTTGAATAGTGATTAATCTAGTGTTTTCCTAAGGGTATCTGGTTTTGCACATAATGAGACAATTGTTCAGGCATTTGTGAAAATGCCAGTTGAATTGGGAAGAAGTTTAACCACTTCTCCAGGAGCACAGATGCTCCATCTCTCTGCTAGGGAAAATATGTGGGTGTAGTTGCAGATGCCAATATTGTCCAGTTCTCCATATGTCACCACAGTGTTAATGGGGCCATTTCAGTGTGCTGGGAAACTACACACCTTAAGCTAAATTTATATGCATATCAGCTGGATGCTTGCTTTGGAGCTACTATTGAAATTGGACTTAGGACTAATTTACAGCCCTTTTTCCTATCAATTTGTGCAATACTTAGTTTGTTCCAAACTGAATTAGCTGTGGCATTATTTGCTTACTTTTATTGTGTAAAAAGACAAAATTAAAATCAAAAGAAAACTCAAAAGATACCCTGCTCTCAGTGAAGTTTTCCTTGAATTTTTTCTCTGTGATTTCGTGCCATGAAAATTCACATCTTGAGAACCACTTACAGCTCTGGTCTCAGGGGTTTATGAAGGTAGAGAGAAGATACAGGAAAGCATAAGAGCAATGATTGTGATCAAAAGGATGGAGCAATTTTAAACTGTGAGACTGAAAGATCTTTGCTCTGAGAGGAGAAGGCTAAGAGGCATAGTGTCACATTTATAGAATCATGAAGCTAGCAGATGAGGCAAATGCCAAACAATTATTCACCAAATTGCAGAATGCTTTGAAGCTGGTCAGAGTTTAATTTGAAACTCACTTTCCATAATTTTTGAGAGGTTGACTGGATTGTGCTTGGCCTGACCTGGGTGCAGGAGGAGTCCCTGTGGGATAAACAGCCCCCAAAATATGGGGGGCTCTAGGGTCAGACTGCACCCCTTCCCTGAGAGCAGGGGCAAGCGAGAAGTCTGGGTGAGAAATAGTCCAAGACCGGGAAGAAGGAAACCCCAGCACAAATACCACAGTTCCTCATGACAAAGACCTAGGGGAGAACAATAGATTGTCACAAATTCCACTTTACACCCCAGTTTTTGGGGAAGGATGATACTAAATGGGATAGGATGCAGAGGGACATCAGAAGGGTGAGCAAAATTCCAAGAGAAGGAGTTAGATACAAGGAAGGTCTTTTGAAAAACAGAACTAATTGTAACTAATATTGTTACTAAAGGTTTCCCAGTTTTGATGACTTGATGTTAATTGAACTGTTTATGGATTATTGGCTCAGTGTGTGACGCATTCTTTTTTGCCCATTTCAAAGTTCTGGGAATGACACTTCCTCTTCTCCTGGAGTCCTGTGCAGAGAAGTGAGGGAGTGTCTGACGGTGGCAATTGCTGTCTCCCTCTGTGGTGTGAATCACATGCACTGAAGTTGCTGCTACAACCCATGCCTTGGGATACTTCTGAAGAATGTTCAGTCTAGGAGTTCATGACTGTGGAGGCTGGCAATAAAAATAGTGGTGATTCCTGATGGAGGACAGTTTCAGCAGCTGTGTTTGATTCTTCCTGGTGCAGGAAAGCTGGTACAAAAGAAGACCTACAGAAACTGCTGCTCCTGCTGTTGTTATTCTCAGTGGGGTCTTCACAAAGGCCCAGAGAAATCAAGGAATCAATCCATCTCTCCCTGCATTTCTTATGGGTTCTGAAGCATGTGTGGGCATGGAAACATAGCCTAACATGCTTCTCCTAAGTATCTCCTAAGTATCTAAGTATGGTGGTATTTTGTGACTGCTGGAGACAGAGAACTGTGCTAGAAAGACCAGTGTTTAGTGTAGTAGTAGTGAATTTCTAATGATTTTGCTCCTGTTTGTCATCCCTATACATTTAATCAGTCTAGTATATTAAAATATGTCAAGTTCATAACAAGCTAAAAGGGGCACTGATGCTACCTGGTATGATGATCTCAAAATACAGATTATTGTTCAACTGGGCTGGGAAAATGTTTTGATCAAAAAAAGTATATCAGGCTGCTTATTTCAGAAAAAAAAAAAAAGAAAAAGTCTTGAAAGTGCAAAGTCTATGCTTTATTCAATACAGTCGCGTTCAAACACAAGTGCAAATATTTCTCTGAAAAGAAATTACTGAAAGCACTTTCTTGAAGGCTGGCAGTTAAATGTACTTACTAGGAAATTAAATATATGACATTCTAAAAGTATACTTAAGCTGTCATGAAGTTTATGTACTGAAATGAGACCCCTGGCTTCCCAGCTGTTTCCATGAAAATTAATTCACAATAGTTGACCTTTATTTTGCCTAGTAAAGGTTCTCGTGTTTGTAAGATGAGTCCTTGGATATTCTTCATGTGATCTACTCATGTTTTATTTGTTTTATAACTATTGACTGCACCCTTTGTTTTTTCCTTAAGTAAATTGCTGGAAAAAGAACTATTTTGTTGGATAGACATTGGGGTTCTTATATCTGTTTCTTAATAATAGAGCTGTTACATGCATTTGAGGAATTTTAAATATCAATCCCATATAAAAACACAGGGACACAACCACAGAAAGATAAACAGAGTGTTTAAGGTCAGGTTGGATGGAGCTCTGAGCAACCTGGTCCGGTGGAAGATGTCCCTGTCTATGGCAATGGGCTGGAAATAGATGATGCTTGAGGTCCTTCCAACCCATTCTGATGTTCTGTGATTCCATGATGTCCACAAGTATTCCTACACATACAGAGAGCTAGAAACAAACATATCACTTTCTTCAGCAAAATTTAGTTGATTCTCTTTTTTAAACAAGATTAAATTTTGGGGATGCCTCTCAATCATATACCATGGAAAGGAAACCATGGTCTACTTTTCATTAGCACATGTATATTTCCAGAACAGAGCTTTAAGAGGTAAAGCAGAGTCTTTGAATTGCAGAGAGTTTGTACTGTATAACAAAATTAATCTTGAGATTAGCATGCAGACACCAAGCAATGTTCCTCTTTGACATGGTGTAACAATATTTATAGCCACATATTTCACCAGTGCTGAATTTGTTGTTTGGTTTTTTTTTTTCTATTACGGGATTTGTACTTATGGGTTTTAAGTCTGGGAAAAGCTGAGTTTCCTAGAAACTTATGTCTGTGGTTTGGGGGGCAGAAGATGGTGAAGATTTATCAATAACCATGGAGGGAGAAATGAGATATACCTCAAATTAACAATTAGAATTAAGCAATTCTAGTCTAATGACTATTAGACTACTGGGTTTATAGCTAGACAATAAAGATATCTTTTTAATGTTGCCTGTCTCAGACAGTGAGTGCTCTCCACCAAATGTACAGAAAATTACACTGTTTAGAAAACATATTTATCTTCCTTACTAAGTTATCTCTCTGAAAATAACATTTAAAAATCTAGCATTCTAGCATTATGACTTTCCCAGAAGGGTAAATCTCTATGTAATTGTTTTAATTTTGGAATAGCTTGTTCTTAGCACAGGTCTGCATTCCCAGTCATGTGGCACAAAGCCTTTTCCTGCTGCTATCTCCCAAAAGTGCTGCCTGGAGCTGCATGAGACCAAATCAGGGGGATCTCTTGGCCAGGTGCTCTCCTGTTTTCTCATTCTGCAACATACTGTCAAAATGTTAATAGAAAAAAAAAAAAAAACCTGAGATCCTGAACCCAGAAACAGAGATGAAAATCTGCTTATCAAACCTTCAGGCTCCTGGGCCATCTGATCTCTATTAAATAATCTGTGTTCATCCACCACGATGCCACCCTTTTCATCTCCTTATCTATTACAGACTTCTCTCTCTGTGGCTGCTACCACAGTATCCTCATGCTTTCATTGCTTTCCTATGCAATTCTTATAGTAGGAGACATTTCAACGCATTTAACCTTTAAAATAAAATCATGTTTTCTATTTTGAACTTAAAACTGTACATTTTGGAGAATGTTAGACCAATGACCCAGAATTTCTTCTTCAAAATCAAATACTTACCTAAATTTTGCAGATTCTGCAGTAGTTAAAGCATAAAAATCCTTCTGCTCCTATCCAGTATTTTTCTTCTGATTTTGACATTTTCAAAAGCAACAATTTTAAAACCAGTGAGTGAATATATGGAGAAGAAAAATTTTTGAGTTGTTTCAGGCGGTGCTGTTAACTTTTAGGTAGAATTTAAAAACAACACATGGTGTACCAAACTAGTTGCATTAAAATACTCTGTTAATAACAATCTTTATTTCCATTTTCTACACCAAACAGCAACTCTGATATCGGACAAAATAATTTCTTTAAGAGGTGGAAATGACCCAGCTTTTCATCCTCAAACAACTTTGGCAATTTTCATTACAACAGTTTAAATAACAAATAATATTTTCATCCTTTAGAAGTGACTTTATAAAATCCCAAAATTAAATCTCTTTCTGAATTATATTGAAGATAAAATTTTCCCTAAGATCATAAAAAATATGAACTCAGGTACAGACCCTTTTCAAAATTTCATTAGGTACTTTGAGACACCTGGAAAGGTATGAAAGTTTTGTGATAAAAGCCTGAGCCAGGACTGGGCAAACAACAGGGTCTCTCTACCCTCTCATTTTTGAGTTAAAGGGAAATCACTTAGCACTTCAAAGGATCTCAGGGTCTCAGCCATTGTGCACAAAAAAAAAAAATCACTGGCCCAGTTCTGTTCATTCACAACTCAATGAGAGGAATATTTGCTTTTAAAAGGTAAATTTGTTTTAAAATTAACTATTTTTTCATAGCCTAATTCCGTTGATGTAGGATGGAGACAATGTACACCATAAGTAGGACACATCTGTTTGAATTAAGTTGTTTCTGTGCTATAGGAAACCTACCCTTTTTTTTTTCAGTCTCATCCACATGAATGGGTAAAACTCTAAATTTTGCATGTGTATGCTCATTTTCTGTGTTACCACTGACACTTCTTTCTCTCCCTTGAGGTAGTACTGAAATGCTCAACATAGGTAACACATTTTTTAGTTTCACACAGATTTTTATTATTATTTGTTTTCTTCAGTCTATTTCATTCATTGTGATTAGCATCTTCTATTGTTAAAAGAATACATTATAAGTACCTGGGTGAATCCATTGTAGCACATTCCCAAGAGCAAAGCCTTTAATTTTGAAAGTTAGAATGCTGTCAGTTGTTTTCTTTATACATTCTGTCTTCAAAGGGTCTGGGTCAGGAGTGCTGGGGCTGTCTGATACCCTGGTTTTGCTTGCCAAGAATCTGAAGGACTTGTAAGCTACATTTTGCAGTCATTTTATATTCAAAGCAATGCTAAAAATAGCAAAATATTAAAAATATAAAAATATCAATATAATCAATAAACATTTCTCTCTCAAATATTACTTACTTTAAAAATTTATTCCTCTATCACAGTAGCTTATGTAAAATTGTATCATGTCAGTCTGACCTTGTATCTAAAGAAAAGCTAATTCTGAGGGGCCAAAGGAAAGAGGGATGCACAAGTAGCTTAAGAATCACTGTAGTTTATATTCAGAAATGCAAGAACTAAGCATTTACAATCAGTGTTAATGATATCCAAAGACTAAATAATAGTTAACTTCTTCCTATGGAATAAATTCTGAACAAAATCCGTGCCTATTTTCTAAGAAACAAGTATTATCCACAATAATATAAATAATCACTTACAATGTCTTTACTGCTTCATTTCAGTCCTCTGTCAGAACCAATTAATTCCTTGAAAATGCAGCCCAAAAAGAATAGCACCTAAGATTTGAAGAGATGGCATTTTAATTTCTAGAATGAGTAACATTTTCCATATTAATTCCTTTATAAACCTGCAAAAATACATCAAAAGGGGAAAATTGTGTTGCTTTACATAGCTCTAAAAAGATTTTAAAAATTTATACCAAGCTGTTGGATAAATATTTCACATGATACTTGAAATAGCTAATAAGTATACGTAATTTATATTGTTATTGATAGTGACTGTAATCAAAATGGCTGTCTGACAGACAGAAATTTTATTTTAAGAGAAAACATTCTTAAATTTCTCACTTTTTCCTCCTTCTTTTATTTTCTTCGAGAGCAGTGGGCAAAAAAAAGAAAAGAAAAAAACCTGAAAATGAATTCTTTTTTTTCCTTTGGTTCACATAAATAACAGTTTTATTTGAAAAGACTTCCCTTCCCTTCCCTTCCCTTCCCTTCCCTTCCCTCCCGTTCCCTTCCCTTTTATTTCCATTTCATTTACGCTCAATAATATTTTGAATGATAATATCTTTGTTATGGTGCAGATGTTAATAAAATATATGTATTTTAAATTGGCACAAAAAATGTCCATTTTTTCATTTTTCCTGGAATTTAGAATGGTACCACATGAAATAGTCATTAAATGATGTGTTTTCCTGCTGTATTTGTCTCCTTTGATGAAGTTCAGACTGATTTTTGAACTCAGAAACATGATATATACTTTTTTTTCATTTTAAGATGAATCATTGCAGGCTATGAAAAGACCAGTAGAATCAGACTGACATTTTAGAACATATATTTAATTGTTTTAGCTCCATATTTCACCACACAGCATTGATTTTGCAGAGGGTCACATATCTATAGTGTGAACTTTTCATTTGAGACACTGTTAGGGCAGAGGCATAAATGGCACTCAGAGTTATGCAACTGCTTTAGCATTTAACTTATTTCTGTTATTTTATAAGTATTATTTCATATTAACCTTCACTTAGAAAAGTTCAAAAGAAGAAACATGATATTTTTCCTCAGGGAAAATGTTTGAATTATGTCATAGAACTGGTTTTGGTTAATAACAAGTTGCATTTTTAAGTTGAATTAGTAATAATATAATGCCAGCAAAGATAAAAATGAAATGGAAGTCACTCGTGTTGACAAGAGCTCCCTTGATGTACTGTTATGGGTGAGAATTTCTTAAAATAAGAATGCAACATAAAAAAAATCGACTTAAACACAGCTGACATGTTGTTTTTGTTCTTCCAATCTCTTCCCATTGTGACATTTCTGGATATTCAACTGCATTGGCATTAAAGGCACTTTCTTATCAGGAAAAGCTTGGCAAATTCTGAACATCTTCAATTGTACCTACATGCATTTTATATTCTCTCTGTCTGCTTTTATATTTCTCTTATTCATATTTTACTTTCTAAATTTTTTTGCAAATTTAATTTCTTTTATTATTATAGTATTGCTTCCCACTTACACTATTTTGCTTTTTCCAAATCCTAGGCAATTATATTGGCCAGTAATGCTTTTAACATTAAAAAAGGAGGAAATGCTTCTAACTTTGATTAGACACATTTCAAGCTACTTAAAATAATTTGGATGACAGTAAGTTAAAGTGCTTACTGACTAATGAACATGCTATCCTAATGCTGTCTTCAGCTTGGATATCATTTTCAACCTAGTGAGTGGCTGATCTTATCCATATGGACATGACTGTGTGGAGATGAAACTAATAATTACTGGTGAATTTTATCCCAGTCAATTCTTGTTGCATACCTGACAGGAGCCTACAAGAAATTTGGATGGAGAGAGACTAATTACAAGGACAGGGAGTGACAGAACAAGGGGGAATGTCTTCAAACTGGCAGAGAGTAGGCTTAGATTGGATATAAGGAAAAAAAATTCTTTCCTTTGAGGGTGATGAGGCCCTGGCACAGGTTGCCCAGAGAAGCTGTGGCTGCCCTGGAGTAGTCCAAGTCCAGGTTGGACTGGGGCTCTGAGCAACCTGGTGAAGGTGTCCCCATGGCAGGGGGGTTGGGACTAAAGTAACTTTTAGGTCCTTTCCGACTCAGACCATTCTGTGATTCTATACCAGAGTGGTGCTTTGCTGCTTTAGAACCTGCTTTCTAAATCAGTTTGAAAAAATAGTAAATGGAGTATTTGCTGCTGTTTTGATTTTTGAGGATATACTTCTTACGGAATAGTCACTTTGGGGATATTGGAAGGTTTTGAAGCTAGTACCTCAGAAACCAGTGACAAGACACACAGTGATGCTAAGATACAAATGCATGGATTCTGAATACAAGGAAAGTAATAAGAAAGACCAAAAAAAAAATATTCTCAGTCCAGTGGAGGTAGAAACTAATTCACTGGGCAATGAAACTGGCGAAGAGTCTAGAGAGTTGTATGGGGATGTTTAGCCTGGAGAAAAGGAGGCTTGGGGGAGACCTTATTGAAGTTCAGGTTGGATATCAGGAAGATTTTTTTCACTAAAAGGCTAGTCAAGCATTGGAGCAGGCTGCCCAGGGAGATGGTGGAGTCACCATCCCTGGAAGTAGTTAAGAAATAATTGGCTCAGTGCCATGGTCTGGTGAGCAAGGTTGCACTTGATGAACTTGGAGGTCTCTTCCAAGGTTTGAGGTTTTCACTTTGATGCTCTAGGATTTGGACAAAACTTGCTACTGAATTATTAAAGCAATGATACAGTCAATCTTATATTTTAAAACAAATCTGCATGGGGCCATAATGACTGATAGGAAAGAATTAAAAACATATTAGTCTGACCATAATAATACGCAAAACTTTGGGAGAGATTTTCAGGCTTTCAAAGAGTGGAAGGAAGTAAGACAAATTGACCACTTTACAAGACCCTGTCAAAAGTATATTTGCAATTCTGAAAGGCTAATTCTTTCCCTAAAAGGCTATTTTAGACTGGAACAGACACAGTAAAAGAAATAAGCAGAAAAGAGCTTTTTTTATGGTTGGAAAATGTACCTTGTAGCAAAAAGAGGGAAAGATGTTCTATGTGTGTTATATATTGAGTAAGGGGAAGGTGAGATGAGGGAACAGAAGCTTTATTAAAGGACATTATTAACTCATGAAAAGAGAAGAAAATTAAATTAATTAAATTCAGGTGGAAATGAGTACAGCTGAGGACAACCTTGTAACCACCAAAGTAGTGAGATGAGAATTGCCTGTAACAGAAAACTTTTAGAGGTAGGCTTGACCCATTTATGCAAAGGATGATAATTTTGTAATAAGGGGGTAGAGGGTGTGATTTGCGTAGGTGGAATGACAAAAAATCTATTTCAGATCCATGTTTTAAGATCCATGGAGGAACTTCTGGGTCTGCTCTAGAAACTTGCTAATATGCTAGTGAGAAAAAAAGGGACTACTTCTGAGAGTACTTTTTGCTTGATATTTGTTTGATAGATTACTGATTTATTTTTTCCAGGGAATACTATAAATTCCTGAAATAAATAGAGAATCTCTAAGGTGTTAGAACACAACAATATGTTCTTATAGTCTCTAACACAAAAAAATCCAATTCATTCACTGTTACTATAGTAAATTTGGAGACTAGGGAATAGTAACTGTGTGGTAAATTGTTCACTTATTTTGGCCCTGTATGGTCCAGTATTATAAACAATTTTACCATTTCCAAGGAAGAATTCCTGAGGGATAGGAGTGTAGTGAATACACTGTGCAACTATTCTGCTGCATCACTCTGTATTACCAGCGTGTTTGCCCTTGAATTTCACCCAACCCACTATGGAACTCCATAGGGAGGGTGAGTTCCATTTGCTCCCTCAAGTTTTTCCCATTTGATGCAAAACATTCAGTTATTCATCTTTTTTTGATTGAAAATATATTCATTACGTTCAACTGAACAGAGATAGCTTCATAAATAATGATTTAGTAGCTTAGTACAAGTACACTGTTGAATGGATTTTTAAGAGAGATGGTAAATTAATTCTACTGGAACTTCTAAGCCTGATTCTTTTTGAGCAGGCAAAAATTATAATTTTTGGAAGAGGAAATCTGTTGTCATCTAAAGTAGTGATAAACATTAACTTATTTCAGTAAGAAAGGCTATGGTCACTTTATTTTTGGCATCTTGAATATGACAATAATATTTAAAAAGTCTTTCTTTAAAGCCATTTCTCAACTTTCTTTATTCTTGCGGCTCTCAAAACAAACTCTTTTATGTTTAAGATGAAAAAAAATATGTTTCTGTTTAATTATTCTGGAAAGATTTTAAACATTTAGGCTTTCAAATACTGAGTGCAAATATTAAAGTTTTCTTTTGGCTGAAAATTTGGGAGGACCTATTTGTTAAACTTCAGGTAACCAGTACCACACAAATACCTTTTGATATTTTTGCACACATGATCAGAAGACTTAAGACCTGAAATTCCATATTATGCAGCATTGATCTGTTCTGTTTCCTAATAATATCAAAGATAAAATACCTGCTCTGAGGCAATGATGCAACTTTGTCCATAATGGACATGAAATGAGCATAAATACAACTTCAGTATTAAATAAAATTCATAGATAATACATGCCAAGTAGGTATGCTGAATTAATTCAGAACTTTTTCCCCCTTTCATTATGCCCATATGGCTGTGTAAATATATGTTTCATGTGATTGTCCAACTATTAATCTCACTTAATTTTTCAAAGATTCTTGCTGGACAACCAACCTTCTTTCAGCCTGTGGTAAGTACCATTAGCATTTATGGGAGTTGTAGTACACATGGTAAGGACGGCAAAACACTTAATGTTCATTTGGTTTTGATCTTTTCAAGTATGAGCCATGTTGCATGGACAATTTTGTCATGATTCTCTAGTAAAATCACAGAATAAAACTTGATTTTATGATTCTCATATTAAAAATATGCAAACTAAGAAAGTATCAGCAGTGTGAGTGAAGGTTGTGAGTATGGATCTAAACAATCCATCATTCTAAAACTTTGTCTTCCACATGTTGAGCTTGTAGTATTCAGTATATTTTTCTTCCTTTGTGGTGCTGGGAAGGTAAAGAGTGAGGCTGCCTTGTTTAAGAATCTTCCTCAACTTATATTTGTTAATGCAATTGAATCCTCTATCCTTTTTCTGGCACATGTGATTTATTTGCTTTCCTATTTGCAGAGGTTTATTCTATCTTGACAATCCCAGATGAAATTTTACTAGCTAATATTTTTACATGTGTTGTGACTCTAGCAATGTACTAATTTTGTTTCCATAGGAGGCCTTAACTTTTAGCCTCTTGTGACAATACAAGAAAGAGGTTACTTAGTTATAATTAATGTTTCTTTAAATAGGTCACCAAAGTATAAAATCAATGGTAATTAATTCACACTTAAGCAAATACTCAACAATTCCCTTGGTAGACTCATAAAGGCATCAGTTTTGTCTGTAATTATCAGTGCCAGGGTTATTCCATTCTAACAAATCTGGAAAACGTAGTGCATGATTTGTATTTCACTATGTCTTTAAGATAATTCATATTATAACAGAGAAGAATTTCAAAAGAATATATAAATTAATTTTATTTTCACTTTGAATTATCGTTAGTAGAAAACACTCTATGGCCAGATTCTACTCCAATATTCTACAATCTCTTGTACAGGTATAAACCCATCATAAATTCTTAAAAATACAACTCAAATGGCTGGTATTGAAAACATTGTTTTAATATATATTCTAACTATTTTTTTAAGAGACACCAGAGTAATAATTGCCCTACTTGATATTCAGGAGTCATTACATTATGAAAAAATATGTAGTTGTTTTTTTATTCATAGGACAATAAGAGGTTTTTTATTTTATTGGGCTTTTTTGGGTTTTTTTTTTACTCTAAGACTGTGAACAGGAACCAGAAGTGTCTTAATATTATATAAACATTAACTAATTTACTAGTGACAGTGGTGTTGATGTCATTTGCCATTACCAGCAGAAAGGTAACAGGCTGTTGGTTTCCCTACCCATGCAGATCCCAGGGAGTAGCTGGGATGCTCTTGCCCTAAGCTGAGTTCCAAGGAGTTAGGGAAAATGTTGGTGTAAGAAGTAGCAAAGATTGTCAAGTCTAGGATGTAGGAGACGTTGGAAGGGTGAGCAAAATACCAAGGAAAATTGGTAGATGTTAGGTTGGGCTTTAAACCAAAATAAAAAGGAAAAAGGAAGAAGGTATTGCTGTTGAAATTTTCCATATATCATAAAACACACTTTTAAACTGTTAAAATGTGAATTTGATTAACAACACACTTTTAGCTCCACATATATGTGCTGTGTTCCCTGCAGGTCTTTGCAAGATACCATGCATAAAAAATGTTAGGCAATATTTCACTATCTCTGACACTCATATTTTCTCTGACACTTACATGTTGTAAGGTGCTGTTGGCATGCTGTAAACAAATGTCCCAGAGGCACTGAGAAACCCCACTGAAATATTTGGCTACTGTAATTTAAGGAAATTACTTAATTAAAACAAATTTATATGATAACATGGGGTGATATTCTATATGTGATGATAGCATTAGCAAAAGACACAAATACCTCTGGAAAAGAACAACCTTAATTTTGGTTGTAAGCTTGTTTTTTAGCCAAATAGTGAGGAATAAGATGCTGTAATGCAGCTGCTGATTGTCATCTGAGGCTCTCTAATGTACAGTGCCTGGTGTACAGCAGTTGGTAGAGGAAAGCCTGGCTCTGCCATAGGGATGTGTGGTGGTGGGTAAATCCCAAAAGCCTGGACCAGCTCAGGGACTGCATGTTTTGGTTGGGTAGGAGTTTGGATTAGGGTAAGCAGAACAGCACTTGTTCCACAGGAGTCCTGAGGACCTTAGGGAAACATCTTCCTGGCCATTTTTTTCTCAGTAAGATATTCTATATAAAAAAACTTTTATTAGAAATCATTCTCCTTTGTTCAAATTAGTAAGTCTCTGGAGAGACTATAAACAATATGAAGGGGGCTGAGAAAATGTATCTAACTGAGGAACTGTCAAATGAACACTGTCTTCCAATGCTTTTCTGCCATTCTGCCGCTGACTAGCTCAGCTCTTCGTATAACTAAATATTCCACTATGTCTGATAAGCAGCCAAACTCTTCTACTCTTCAAAAATTTGCTTTGACTCAGGGGCATCCAATGAGGCTTATGGCATGAGAGACTGTGGATGATTGCTTTTTCCAGCTGTATGATCACACAGTATATTAATACTAATGAAGTCTCTCAGATTCATCCTGCTGATGCAAATCCAAAGGGATACAATGCCTTCCTTAGGTCTGCCACCAGTACAAGTTCTTTAATTATATCAGAACATTATTCAATAACAGCAGAACTAGTCCACCCCACTCATTCTTCACGGTAGTCACAACTGCAGTGAAAAAGTTGAGCTGATTTTCTGACATTTAAAATGCATTTGTAAAGTGTT
The DNA here is from genome assembly GCA_013398405.1 of Pheucticus melanocephalus. Classification (NCBI taxonomy): domain Eukaryota; kingdom Metazoa; phylum Chordata; class Aves; order Passeriformes; family Cardinalidae; genus Pheucticus; species Pheucticus melanocephalus. Next base: position 152,116 of record VZSJ01004849.1, read on the forward strand.
TTTGGTTTTTATATTTGTGAAGGAACATTTTAAAAATTTTGGATTGTAGTTTATCCTCTGTATAAATACATATTTTTGTGAATTAGCAGGAGGACCCAGTTACCATGAAACTTATGTAGACTTACCTCACTTTCTAAACCTGTTTATCCTTAAGTTTTCGCTTTTTTAGTTTTCATAAAATCTGTAGGCAGAGACAGAATATTTGACTTTATCTTTTTATTAGATTAAAAACTGGATTTGGAACATGTCTTTGGGACACATATCTTTGGTCTTATGCGTGTCTCCAGGATTTGTCTGACCAAAACTGATTTTTTCAGATGTATTGAAACAGGATTCTCAGGCAAAAAGGATCAGATATTTGTACCTAAAAGACAGCTTCTTAGCTGGTAGTTCATGCCTTTTAGTCAACAGTTTAATGCTTTTAAGAATCCAGTATATATTTAAGCCTTATCAACTTAGGAGATTATTAAAATCAGTTAGTATCATACATAAATAGGCTTAGGACAGAATCTAAAAAAAGAATTAGAAATCATGCACTAGACTTTATTTGCATAAAAAGTATATACAACTGAAATTTGCATTTTAAAATTAGGTCATTCTTGGCCATACATTTCTGTGAAAATTAACATCAAGCTTTCCCATATATATATGTGAAAGAATATAAGAATTTGGTTTTTTTTTTTTTTTTTGGTTTGGTTTTTTTTTTTTGGCTTTGAAGTATAAAATAATCCCATTTAGCATGGAGAGATGAAAGTATCCATGAATAAGTACAAAGAACTTGTAAATCTGGCATTTAGAATAAAAACACACTTCACTGTCTTGACATCAATCATTCAGTTTGCAAGACCTTCTCGGGTAAAGGAGGAAGAGGAGACAACACACTTTGATGAGTTAGAGAAATTTGCTGGTTTTAAAAATAAGTTAACAATAAAGCAGCATTGGAGATGAAGAAAACTGATGTTAAGGCATCTGAGGACAGGCAAAACCTCTGGTGTTATTTGTATTTATTATTCATATCTAAAACAAGCCATCAGGCAAGATATCTGCATTCCAATGTTGTTGAGAGGACTTGTTCAGTCCCATCAGCTCCTTCAAGAATTTGCATTCAGCTTTGCAGTTTATTTGAACAGAAACTGGAAATCTGTTTCTTTTTCCTCAAAATTTTCCTGTTTATATATAATCAGATCTTGTGATTTTTTGATTGGTTTAGTTGTCTATTTATCCCCAGAACAGGATATCCAAGGAAGTTGTGGATGACCCATCCATGAAAGTGTCAAAGTCAAAGCTGGATGGAGCTCTGAGCAACCTGGCTTAGTGGAAGCTCTCCCTGCCCACTGCAGAGGGTTGGAACTGTCGCAGACATCCTTTCACTAAAAATCCTTTAGTATTTTTTCTTCTGAGAAGCTGAGGCCTCAGAGACAGAATGTAAACAATGGTTATCTGCTGCTGTGGAATGCAACAGGTCCACCTGTGATTGGCCCATCTTGGATGTTTATAATTAATGGCCAGTCAAGGACTGAGCTCTCTCTGGGACAAGAGTCAGAGAGAGCTCCTTTGTTATCATTCTTTCTATTCTATTCTTAGCTTAGCCTTCTGAGGAGCTTTTCCTTTCCTATTCTTTTTAGTATAGTTATAATGTAATATATATATCATAAAATAATAAATCAAGCCTTCTGATCATGGAGTCAACATTTTCATCTCTCTCTCATCCTGATAACCCCTGTGACCACGGTCACATGGAACAAAATGAAATTAAATGTCCATTCCAACCCAAATCATTCTTTGAGCCCAAGATTGCACAGTCCCTCTCTGGTTTGCATTAACTTAATGTCCTTAGGTCATACTCCTGTTTGCTAGAAACTAGGAGTAACTTCTAACTTCTAGATCTCAAGAAGATCCTGTGGGGATCTTTCCTTACGAATAGAAATGATGAGAGAACAAATACATTTCCAGACATATGACCTATTCTTTTCCTTCATTTTGAAATATTTATATGAGCAGAGCTTTGATGTAAACATACTTATAAATTCTATTAAAAGAAGGGTTAATATTTACATACACCAGAGGTCACTTTGGGCATAAGATGGATACAGTTACAATTTTTTATCTTTAGAATTTATTTTTTTACAAAGGTTAAAATTTGCTTTAAATATGCTGGGTTTCTTTTCTTTGGACAGAATTACATTTATATATAGAAATGCATATATAAATAACATATGCATGTATATTATGATTTGTTACATATATTATATTTTATATAATATACTTATATATATTACATATTATGTGTTTTTATATTATAATTATATGTTATAATATATTTATATAAATTTATATGCATAAATAATATATGTATATGCAATATATATAATGTGTATATATATAATATAATATAAATAATCTACTGCTCTAAAAACACCAGTCAGCTTTAATGCAGTGTTATGCACACTGTTTATACATCTGTGTTTTGTTGCTACTTAAACTACTTTAATGTTTACACTTCCTATTGCTGAAGGATGTTGTGTGTTGTTAGAGATATCTTAGGAACAAAAGCAAGATAAATAAAATTCTTTAAAGTACAGAAAATCCCTTACCACTAAGATAACTAACATTGCACTAATACTTTAATTTCACTAGAGAAGCACATGGAGTGAACCAGCCTGCAGGAGGGTGAGTTATCCATCCCACTTCACACATCATAGTGTGTTGCAGAGGGGCAGGGTGGTAGAAATGCTGCAACCTTCTTTGAAGTTCAGAACTTCTTCTCCAGAAGCTGCTCAGAGTAAGGCCACAAGAACAGCCATTTCAAGTCCATGCACACACACACCACACATAGCTCAGCAGAGGAAAGACAGGAAGGGTCTTTGCATGATGTATTCCAGCAAAGATTTATTCCAAAGCTGAAGGGATCAGAGACAAAGACAAAGCCATGTGGTCTGCACAGACTTACGTATGGGGTCAGTGACCAATGACCTGAGGGCACAGGGCAGGAAAAGGGCAGCAACCTGCAGGGGCAATGAGGGATGAATAATTGGGGTGCGCAGTGTCAACTGACCAGTGGGGGAGGCAATCTGATGTGGATTGGCAGTAGTGCTGCAGAGCATCATGGGTTAAGTCTTCTCTATCAGCCTAGGTGGGGAGAGCTCTATGATATCAGAGGATTGCACAGCAGCGTGCATAAAGTAAATTAGGTAATAGGTATTTAAGAGATGTATGAACATATTTGTCAACATTTTGACGACAAAGAAACAAAAAAAACCAAAATAGATTAAGAAAGGACTGGAATAGGATTCAAACTCCTATAGAGGATCCTTCAACCCTTTGAAAAAACTAAAGCAGGTCTGTTTCCACATGTTTCAGTTTAAGAAACCTTTTAGGATTGTATTGATCTCAGTGTCCCTCTGAGACAACAGCGACCTTCACTACATACAGTTTGTATATTTAAATGAGCACTAGTCTTAAATAAATGGAATAGATAACAATGAAAGAATCATTATACTTTATTTATCTTTATCTCTTCATATGAAGTATTGAACTTCATATGAATTTTGTGGTGTAAAAGATATACAACTGCATTCTCAATATTTCTTCTCAGACAAGACAGTTTCTTATTATTTTCTATTTTTTTCACTGTTTAAATATTTTATTGTAAATTTAATATTGAAATTTCTCTTAAGTAAAAAGTTGAAATACAATCACTAACAAACTGGGGGTTTTCTGTATACAGAGACCGTATACATTGATAGATGTAGCTTAAGTGTGCATATTGGTTATATACACCATGGCAAATAGGCATTGAGAGTTTGTTTAGCCATTTCATTCTTGTTTTTCTGATTTGAATTGGAATCAGATCATGTCAAGGTGTGAGGACTGTTAGATTGGTCTAGATTTAAAAAGAAAACCAAAACCAACAAAACTAAATATCACTTCCGTCCATCTTCTGTGGGAATTTACAGTCCTTATTTATATAAATCAAAAAGTTGACCAAATTTTATTTTGTCAATCTACTCTAAATGTATCTGCTCAAGCCAGAACTAAAGGAAATTACAAGTATGAATCTTGGGGTTTCTGGAACTAAAATTTAATCTGACTTTGTTTGGAATTCGGAGAGTACACTCATTGACTCAGTCTTCCTGTTCTGTATCATTGCTGGGCTATTTTATTTTCATTGTCATTACTCTCCTGTCTTGGGAGGTGACTGGGATTTCCTGTGGGCAGACAAGTCTCCTGAGCAGTCAATTCCAGAGCAATTGTTTATTGGATGGTGTGAATAAATTCTGAACAATGCCTGTGGGCTCTGGCTGAGGCACAAGAAATAATAAAACCACCACAGTTGCTGTAAAAACACATAAATGTTGTAATACATTAGCACTGCTGCTATTGTCTCACATTTAACACTGGGTTAAATCATGATCTTTCATAAATGAGCTGTGTAAATGCTAATGGGCATATCTTCAAAGGTAATTGGAAAGGAATTCACTGTATCTATCACTGCCTTGGGAAGATGCTTGGTCAGGTGGGACACTGGCAGGCCTTTATGATTTCTCTGAGTCATATACAGGTATCTGAAAACCTCTGAAGGAATTATTTATATTTCACTTTTGGGGGCTCAGTGAGTAAGATGTTTATACAGATACTTAATCTGAAACATCTTTAGAATGCCACCAGCTTCCCTGGGATTACTCATTTGCTTGTAATTTAGGCATGAATTTGAAGCTCTAAATGAAGGATTGATTGAAAAACAGCTTTAAAATGTGGCTCCCTAATAGAAACAACTGTTCAGTAGCAAAATCCTGTAGCTCTTATTCAGAAAAAATAATTATAATTAGATGGAAATTCTTGTGTAAGGAAATATTTTTAAGAGCTTAAATTTACTGAATCTCTTCCATCCATATTATTATCTGACTAATTAATTTAAATGCAATGTTTTTAATGGAAGAAACATTTAATTCTCTAATTCCTAAGAAGAGGCAGCTTTTGAAATTGTCATGTGGGAGGAGTCATTTTCACACCTTTCAGTTGTCCTTCATTGAAGAGAGTATTTCATTGGCACAGTATCTAAACCCCTCAAGAACCTGGAACTGCTCAGCACATACAACTGAGTCCCACAGAAGAGGAGGGTGATCACAGAATCATAGACAGGCTTGGATTGTAAGGGACCTTAAAGATCTTCTCATTCCAACCCCTCTAATGAGGGCAGGGACACCTTCCCCTAGACCAGGTTGGTCCAAGCCCCATCCAGCCTGGCACTGAACACTTCCAGGGATGGGGCAGCCACAGCTTCCCTGGGCAACCTGTGCCAGAGCCTCACCACCCTCACAGGGAAGAATTTCTAACCACTAAGTCAGGCTGTTCCCTTGACAAAAATCAGTGGTGAAGAGGGCAATAGCATAAGGCAAAAGAAAGTAGCCTCTCAAGTGAGGATTACAGAAGATGCAAAATTATTCTTTTCTTTTTTTTGAGCGATATAATAAAGAAGCCTTACTGTACTGAACCACTGAGGATTATAAAATAAATCTAAGGAAAGAACACAGAAAGACCTTTGTTAGTAGCTGCTATTTCTGCTAATTTTATAATTTTGGGATGTCAGAAGTAACACATGACTTGAGAAGAACGTAGAAAAAAAATTCTGTAGCAGATATACTCTGTTGAATGAGAAAAGTATGTTCTCTGTATGGTCTGCATTTTATTCTGACAAAATTTGTATGATAGGAAAAACAAAAATAAAAGAAAAAAAAAGGCTGTTATAGATTTTTTGAACCAGGTTGTAGGGTTTCTTTTTTTTTTACCAGACTTTAAAAAGTCAGCCTGTCTTTAATTAAGTTGTTAGAAGGTTTTATTTTTATAATTCAACTTCTGAGAGTTTTAAAAGAGTTGTGCAATGATAAAATAGGATAGGAAAGATATAAGAAAGTAAAATTAATAGTGATCACACATTGTTGAAATAAGTCATCTTAAATATGGTTTTGGAAATGGATAACAAGCAAAATATTATTTTTCTTGAAATTCCTGACATTAAGTCCGCTGGCTCTAACCAGACTAGGAAGTCTATAAAATTTATGTGTCTAGATGCAGAAGTCTGATAAATATCCTGCCTCAAAGTGCCAGTGGCAGCCCAGCACACATAAACCTTGTCCAAGTCTCTGGTTTCTGGACCAAAGCAAATGAACAGCTCAGGCACAGCTCAGTTGTGCTCCAGCAAGGATGTTTCCAATAGCGATTTCTGAAAAAAACCCCAATTAATCTTTGAATAACACAACTGAAAGCACTACTAGATGTCATTTATTTGGTGACATATAGTGCAGGCTGACAGTATTCAAATCAGGGAATACAGATAGCTGTGTGTGGTTTTGAAGATGCATTAAATAAGAGATACTAGTTCAATGCTAGTTCCCTGAAGATGTGGAAAGTTCTGCTTTGACAAGTTCTATTTTTGCTAGGATCCCCATATTAGTCTATTCAGAGGCAGAAGGGATTAAATTAAACACAAACAGAGCCCATCAGTTGTCAAGCAGGGCTATAAATGGATCTTTTTTCCTGACTTGTAATTTTCTGACTGCACAACCTTAAAGAGAAGCACTCTATTTTACAAGGCAACAAGAAAGAGACTGGCACATCTAACTCTGGACACTGGCTGGGGTGGATTATCCTGTAATTTCCCCAATATTTCCTGTCTTCTTTTTTATGGCAGCATAGGTCTACATTTACTGCAATTATTAAACTGCTGTATATTAGATGTCTCACTTAGATGAATATTACATGTCATCATGTGCAACAAATCTGTTGATCTTTATTTTCTTATAAAAAAGCCTTAAGGATTGAAAGATAGTTCTTTTGAGTTCCTTTTTATAAAAAGGAACTCAAAAAAGACAAAACTGTGCAAAATAAGCTTTCTGCTAAGGTACTATTTTTGTGTGATTAAAGCAGCATATACTGTTTGTCACATAGAATCATAAACAGTACAATGCTGTATAGGCTTCAGTTTAGTATTGTAGTAATAGATTTATTTAACAGGAACCACTTTGGGGAGGCATTCATGACCATCTGTTTTGATAGTTCTCATAGACGACAGCATTGTGGAAAGGTTTAGGAGTCTTGACCGGCAAATGTGTTTTATTAAGTATATGCAGGTAAAGTTTTCTTATATGAAGGCTAGAGCTATTTGTGTGAATATAAACTCCTTTATTTTCCCAACATATTCAAAACTGTCACCTTTCCATGTTTCTGACACTCTCACTTAATGTTCCAGGAACCTGCTTAAATATATCTACTTGCTTCTCTTTCTCTCAAGACATTTTACACTGCTGAATAGTGATTTGAAAAAACAGAGCATTTTCAAAGCTTCTAATGTAAAATTCATTACTTCCATGGCTAACTTTTTACAAATTATTAAAATTAAAAACTATCTAGTGTTTAAAAAGTAGAGACTTTTTCCTTTTGACTTCTCTTGCTGTCAAGCCATTTTGTGGCATCTCAGTTTTGTTAATAACTTTAGTCTTCTGATGAGTCCTATGGCTGGTTCATCATTGCAAGGCAGGCTATTTGGCTCTGGTATCTTTGGAAACTAGCAGGGTTTCTTCCTTTGATCTTGGTATATTCTGTATTAGAATTATTTTTTTTAAGCTATTATCATTTTTGTGAGCATAGCTTGCTCCCCTATTCTTACAGAAAAGAATATAACATAAAAACATTAAATTAAATGAAATTATGTTTGTTTCTTCCCAATAAGAAGTACACCTAAGACTGTAGTGATAAAAAGCTAAAATCATGGACCCTATGTAATTTTTGGGATGCTTTTCCTCTTTCACATATAGTCCTTGACTGGAAAAAAATCAGATCTGCTCAGAATTTTAATATTCCTGCTCATGAAGGAAATAATCTGATTAACTGTTCAATGTACTGCCAGAGATAAGAAATCACTGTCAATATTAGAAAAAGAAGATCATCCATGTCTATTTCAAAAGTGACAGCATTTAATAGTTAAATCATTAATGGTGAAATACATGAGACCAAAATACACAGTGTGTACCTCAGACTGGTTTTCATTCTAAACTGCAAAAACTTTTGGAGTGTTGTGGCTGATTGAAGTTTATTGTGAAATTTTCTGATTTATAATGAAATAGTACAAATGGGAGTTAGTTTAACCTCAGCATTCAGAGTACTCAGAAACCTAGCAAATTTAAGAACCTTAGGAAGTTTATTGGACTGTGCAGTAAACACTTGTAGCAGTTGGGAAGTTAGCAGGCTGTATTACTGCACTCAGTCTTAGGGGGAAAAAAGACAAAAAAGAAAAGAAAAATCCATTCTGCAGTGTCCCAGCAAGAATATGAAATACTTCCTTTGATCTGAATTGATCAGGATATAGAAGTATCTTGTCAGAGGAAGAAAATCTTGTATCTGGTAGGAAAAAAAAGAAACCAAAACTAAAAAGTAAACAATCAAACACACCAATTAAATAAAAGAACTTTTTAACTGATGATTAAGATTTCCTATTGATTTCACATACGTGTCATGAGGATGCACCATTTTTTGGCTGATTGTCCTGCCAGAAAATTCAAATGCACAGGGGTAGCCTTGCTCAATAGAGATAATCTTGCTCATTCCTTAATACATTGGAAATACTGCTCCTCTTTTTATTTGTTTTGTGCAGCAAGTTGATGTCTTCACTAGGGGTGAGTGAGTCACTAATTAAATATAGAACCAGAACATCAGCCAGCAATCAACCTTGCTCATGAAATCACTAGACCGGCAAAGGATCTGTTTCATTGTTATTATGCAGTGCTACTGTATTTTCTCTAGTTACTGTAATAAAAGGACTGGGAGGATGTTTTACCCCTCTGTTGTATGTTCAGATATTCAGTCCAGCTCTTGGTAGCTGAAAATGGTAGGAAAAAAAAGTTATGTAATGCCTGGACTGATGAATATAGGTATTGAAGCGTGTAAGTGAAAGTGCCTGACTTACAGCTGGAGAGAATTAATCAACAAAAAATGCCAACTGGGATATTACATATTTGCAAAGCACACAGTCAAAATGAAGTGAATGTTTTATTAGGAGGTTATGATTCAAATGTTTTGTTTGATCCCTTCTTATTGATGCTTACATCAAACATAATTCTTTTCCCTTCACTTAATCTCTTCTCCCTTGAATCCATATATTATTTGGCTGTAATTCTTATTTCTGATTTTTTTGTAATGAATGTATTTTCACTTTAGTCCTTGTGTTGATGACTCTTACTGCTAAGATGGGCTAATAGTCTAGTATTTTTGGTCGGGTTTCACTGAATTCACTTGCACAGCTAATGCTGAATTACAAACTTCTGAGTTCAGTGAATATTGACCAAATATATGCCTTTTTTATTACATTTTTGAGATACATGAAAACAAAACTTACACCAAAAACTTGAATTTCTCAGAATTTAGGAGCAGAACAACCTCAACTGAAAGAGAAGAGGAAATTGTGAGGGGATGAAAAAAGGTCTGGGAAAGAGCCAGGAGGTGGAAGGGAGAATGCGACAATCATTGAGGGCTGGAAGGAAGACAGACATGGATGAAGTAACTGTAGCAGGGAAGAGAAAGAAGAGTCTGGCTCAAGAACAACATTTGTTCAATGCTTTACAGGAAGAAATGAAGATTAATGTTTGTGTGCTAGAGGAGGAAGAAAAGGAAGAGCAGGAGAAGAAAAAATGGCTATATATGAAAATTGATATATTTGTAATTGGGAAATTTATTACTATTGTTTTAGTAGCACTATCAATGAAATAACTTGACCAAATATGAGAGCTTTATTCTTGGACATGATGGATTCTAAGTTCTATTGATATTCCCATATGGCAGGTTAAGAAATTAAAACCACAAACATTCACTAGGAATTTATTTCTCAGGAAAAGTGATGATCACTCAATCACCTAAAGTATAAGATACTCAAATCCAGGTATTAAAACAACTTTAATATCACATGCCAAGTTGACAAATCTGCTTACAGCTGACACCATCCATGAAATAACTTCCACACTGCACTGCATTCTCCTGTGGAAAGTTTTGTTAGCCACAGTTTAAACCTTTTATCAGGGCTTGTTGTATAGGATGAGGGACAATGGTTTTAAGCTAAAAGATGGCTAATTTGGACTAGATATAAGGGAAAATTTTTTTACAATGAAGATGATGGAATACTGGAATGGTGCCCAGAGAGATGGTAGATGTCCTGTCCCTGAAAATATTCAAAGCCAGTTTGGGTGGGGCTCTGAACAGCCTGATCCTGCTGAAGGTGTCTGTGCTCACTGCAGGAGGGTAGGACTGGGTGACCTTTAAAAGTGTCTTCCAAGCCAAACTATTCTATGGTTCTATAAAATCACAGATTTGCCAAAGGATTTAGAAACATAAATTCCTCTGTAACCATGGAAAATTAGTTGCAGAGCTGGTCTTCTTAATCTGTGTCTTTATAGAGATTTAACATCTAAGCAAAATAAACAATGAACAATTAAAGAAAAAAGATTACAGAACTAACAATCTAATATTTTCCTTTATGAACAAAGAATTTCACCCTAGAGAGAAGTGAGTCAGTTTCTGAGGGTATTAACTAACAATAGCTTTCTGAAAGGTTTTGATTTAAGACCATGCTTCTTTCCTTTGCCTTTGCTGCTACTTACCCAACACTTATGACCTTGTCTACCTACAGATACTATATCCATTAAATTCTGTTATTACAGTCTTTATTCAGCCTCATCAACTTCTCCAAATGGAGTTGAGAGAGCAGGAGAGAGAAGAAATATTAAAGTAGATTTAATAGGGATAGATAGTGATTCACAGTGTTTCATAGATACCATTAAGATAACAAACAATGTATTCTCAATGAATAAAGAGTTTTATAAAAGCCTTCCAGCTTCCTCCTGCTGATAGCTTTTAAAGTTTCAAGAGGTAAAGCATACATTTCCTTCAGTCAAGGCTGTACTTTGCAGTCATGGGGACATTAAGGTTCTAAGGGACTCACTGAATGTCAGTCATCTTTTATATTCAGTCAATATATCTTTCTCAATTCATGAATTGAGAAGAGATTATGATTTTTTTATTAACTTGTTCTGTTTGTATTGTTCACTGGATGTTTTTCTGTGACCCTGGTGGTTCCAAAAAACACCAGTCACTATAGGATTATGTGGGTATAACTGATGGAAATTTGATACAGCAAGTCAAATACAATTGGTATTTGTTAAAAGTATGAAAACTTTTTTGCCTTTTGATACCTGAGATGTATTGCAGTTGCTTTGCAACCCATACAGCAATTCTATTCTGCTTCTCTAGTGCTCATATGCTTGAAACTATGTAGGCTCACATCAAATTAAAATGGGCCTTAATAATCCCTTTCAATGGCAAAAAATTCAGAAATATAGATATTATGTAGGAATTCTATAATGTTTATTCAAAATCTGCATGTTATATGAACCTAATTTCTGCTTTTAGGCATCCTACTGATGAATGGACTAAAGAATAGCAACACCACCTGCATGAACATCCAGTGTGGATGCTCAGATTTCTGCTCCACCCCATTGCCCCATATCCTCTTTGTGCCACTATTCTACTACCTCTCTGTTGATTACATTGTTTTGCTGCCATGTAAACTTCTGCAGTCCTCTCAGTGATCTCAAAACAATATGTAGATTTGGAAAGCTAAGTCTTAGACTCCAAATTATTACAATAGGATTTACTCAAGAATAAAGAAATGGCTACAATTTCAATTGTATCTGTGATTCATAAGATGCTAAATATGTTTGTGAAAGAAAAGATTCCTTATGAATTTGTGTATTTAACCATTTCCCTCCCTTTTTTCTTTTGTATGATTTCCCAGAATCAAGCATTGGTGAGATTACTTTTCTTTTTAGAGCCTAAGAAGCATCATTACTCATGGATGATACAGTGTTTTAAAGGGTCTTTTATTGCAAAATAAACACTTGAAATATACCTCCAGATATGAGGAACGGTCTGGATGGCAACAGCTTACAGTGACAATACAATCAATTGTAGGTATTAATCTTTGCTATAGAAGCAATTTGTCAGTCTCTTTGTCAAAATGAAGTTTGACTAATCCTTCTGATCAGCAGGACAAGGAATACCAAGGTCAGATAAGGCTGAAAAATTTTGGAAAGTTTCTAGTTTGGATATTTCTATGCTTCTCTCCCTATTTACTTTAGTACACATATTAAAAAAAATTAAAACTCACTGGAAATTTAATTCAGTTGATTCATTTTGAAGAAGAATAATAAGAAAAATTTCATTTGTTTTGTTTAGGATATATTCAAACCTTTCCAAAGTCTACTTAAATCACTTTGCATGGTTATGTTTTAGAAGTCATACATTTTACTTTGAATGAAGAAGGTCAGAAAAAAGCAGCTATATTCTCTTAAGAAATGTTTTTTCACATACAATAGTATTTCTCTTAGTGATGTAACTGTGTCTCATTGGAAAGGGAGAAAGTGATCTTGTTTGTCATTTTGGTCATCAATTATGAATGATATTTCTAATCTGGCAACTGTTCATAAGGAATTTTTGAAAGCATGCAAGAATGTTTTCTAGGTTGCACCATGTATGAAACCAAGCAAATGTAAAGTGGAGGAATTTCTCTTTGTAATTCACAGAAACCAGCAGCAGACTGAGACAGATCTGAAATTTTGAATCTTGCATCTAAGGATTGAGTCTCCATTCATCTTTTGTTGACCTCAGTAGCATAGAATAGAAATCCATGTGGAGTTTCATGGATGCAGTAACAGTACAGAAACATGTAAAAACCACTGATATTAAAACTACCTCATTGGGTTTTTTTGAAAGGAATCAGTTAATCAAAGGAAAATAAGATCTGCAAAACTATGCATCAGAATAGGGGCATAAAATATCCAAGTAATCAAAAAATCAGTAACAGTATGCATTGTTAAGATTTTTCCCTATTCTTGCTGGAGAAGTTTCAATGTTTGAAAGAATACATTGGCACTTTGAAGAATTATTGTTCTAGTCTGAGGCAGTACTGAGAGGAAAGTTAAGTGCTGCACTACACCTGCTAAGGAATTAATGTGCATTATCTAATTTAGGGATATTTATAATTGGTGAGTGTAGCTGGTAGGTGGTGTGTTACATTGCAAACAGTATCAGAAAGCATAGGGCTCCTTCCATTAGCCAACTAAAATGCTGGACTTCATGTTGTCTCAGCTGGAATTAAATTTGTAATAGAATATATGATTATGAAGTGCACGTTCATGGATGTTGGTTCTTTTGCTATATGCCTTCCAAGTGCATTAAGTAATCTCTAACAAGCTGTCCAGCTGCACCATTTTAAGACCAGTTAATGTGGAAAGGCATTAAGAATATTTGTGAAGGGGAGAACTGGTTCTGTCAAGGGTCAAGTGCAATAAAATAAAAATTAGGAATCCTTTGCATTTAGGAATTATCAGTCTTTTACCTCTTGCTATCTGACTTTTCACTATTTATTTTGTTTATTTAGGCTCCATTTTTGCAGATTTTATTGAAAACATCGTATCCTAACTTTCCTCTGAGCAGTGAAACAAAGCACAATAAGAAAAGCAGTCTTATTCAGGGTCTATGGTTAAACTTCTTTGACAGGAATTTGCACTGTGTTTACATGTACTCTTTCCCATTTATATGGAAGTATCATCATTCCATTTTGACAGAAAACTTCTGCATTTCTTATACATTAGAAAGGCTTCTTTCCACAATCCTGACCTTTGCACATGCTGAAGAAAAACCTAGTGTAAAAGTAAGATTGGCAAAGACCAAGAGAAATAGATGATTATAGTAAACTGCAGAGACAAATCACATGTTGTGTTGCCACTCACTCATGTTTCAAAGAAAAAATCTAATGGATTTATTCTGAATACTAGATATTTACTTATTTTTCCTAAATATACTTAGAAGAATGTATTTAGGGCTTAAGAAAGTAACACCTAATGTTTTTGCACTTATTTGATCAAAGTAGAAACCTTAAGCATGGATTTTATAGTATCCTTCTGTAGTATATTTACTTGCACATAGCCATGGTCTTACACATAGTCATCTTTTATGTTTCCCAATTTTAGGATACCTGAGAATTTAAAATTAAAAATTACTCAGGAATCTTACCATTAAATGAAATCCAAATATAATTATTCATTTGTACAATATAGACTCCATTCTCTTGACTGCCATCTGATCATTTGTGCTTCCCTGTGAAAAATCCCTATGTTTGTGAAGTTTTGATGTGAGAAATCTTAGTTAAGTTCTTCAGGAATATTAACACTGAGAGAAAAAAAAACAAAAAGAAAAGAGAGGAAAGTCTCCCCCAGGTTTTTGTGCTCTGTAATGCAGTGTGTGCTGCAGTGCATTACTTCATTGTATTTCTGCACTGCACTTTTTTAATGTATTCCAAAATTATAATTATGTGCATTTGAAGGATAAAAATAGCATAAATTTCAGGGATTTTTCAGTTAATAATAATAACAAAAAAAAAAGATATTAAACTGTCCATGAATTTCTTGTGTATTTAGAAACATAATAATTAGCACTTAGCAGCATCCAAATCTTACATTTTAATTAAAGTTTATTTACCATTGGGTTTAGACTCAAAGTACAGCTGCCTCTTACTGTGAACCACAGCATCCCAGAACTTTGGTGGTCACAGCTTGGCTGCCACCAGGTTTTCAAACAAATTGTTGTTCTGAAGCAGGGGTGGTGATCAGCTGCAGTATTGAAAATGGAGGTAAACTGGAAAACATCCATCCCATATATAAAAAATGTTTTCTAGTTCGTAGAGATACAGTTAAAAATCCTGAGACAGACCTTCAACTTGTTTAAAGAAGATAAAATAGTTGTAGTGAAGGTGCAAATACTTGGAATATGCTTTCATGTTTGTGTAGGTTGCATTTTTTCCTAGGACAAATCAAAAAAAATCCACACACAACCACCAGCCCCCCTCAATAAAACCAAACCAAACTAAAAAAAAACAAAACCACAACAAAAAAAAAACAAAGTAAAAAAACCAACCAAAAAAACAAACACAAACATGAAACCAAAACCAAACCAGAACAAAACCAAAATAAAACCCAAAGAAAAACACACACAAAAAAAACCCCCAAACTTGTGGAATTTTCCATCATGTTTTTATTAGCTTGTTACACCCAAGGTACTGAACAGGTTAGGTTTTTGGTTTTGTTTGGGGTTGTTTTTTTTATTTTTAACTTTCTACGCATAAAGCTTGTAATTGTAAAAAATAATGAACCTCATAGCTGCTTTCAAGAAGAGGTTTTCAATTTGAGAAGCTTGACACAAGCTTTCAAATAAGGCCAAACAGATTCAAAAGATTGTGATTTTAATTGTTGTTTTCACCATCAGCCTTTTTAGTGTTTTTTTGTTATTGGGTTTTTGTTGGTTTGGTTTTGTTCTTTTGGTTTGAGATCTATTGATAAAAGAAAAAAATATTGACTCACTACTGACTGGAGTATTACTGACAAGGAAATAGTAAATCCTCATAGCAGCAATTTAAAGTAACATGAGAACTTTGTGTCTTTGAATTAGAAGTCTGAACTATGATATTTAGGTTTTACTACACTTCTTTTTTTTAACTGAGTCCTGTGAATGAAGAATATTAGTTTTTAGCTTAGTAATACCTAGAGTAGAATGGATTTTCTCTCTTAAATTACTGAACATTGTTTTCTAGATAGGAAATCTAAAAATATTTTTTCTGGGCACTTAAAAGAGTGAGATCTCTAGGACTGAAACTTTTGGATGTCTATGTATTTGGCTTTTTAAAAAGAAAAAAATTCTCTCTTAAAATGAAAAATAATCTATCTCTTTGTGATATGAGAGATAAGTGTAGATAACAATACTTATAATAATTCTTTTTTATTGTGCCAGTATTTTATATTTACAACCATAAAACTTTATTTAATTTTAAGATCACTCTAAGACTGCAAGCACAGCACAAAGAAGATGAAGGGTTAACTACTAATATCTGTCTCAGCCAAGGGGAGGTTTGGTTAGGGCTACTTGTTTTACAGTTTCCATTTCCACTGTGGTTGGGTTGATTAGAAGGGTCTCTCTGGTGTCAGCAGGTACACTGAGATGAGTTTCTGTTTCTGAACCAAGATTTTCCAGACATTGTCAGGGTTTGTAGTGACTCTTCATGGTTGCAATGAGCATCATCTTTCTGTTTGAGAAGCAACTTCCTCTGTTTCTCCTCACAAAAGCATTATTTTAGAACAATACAAAGGACCACTGGAACTTGATTAAGGAAAACCATGTAGGCAAACTGTGGTTACACAATAAGTAAGCTTCTCATAAAGGCAGGGATAGAAGCTCAGCTTTAAAAATTGCATGGAAATGCATGAGAATATCACAGAACAGTGCACAGTAAAATTAACACTGTCTAGTACTTCCAAATAGACTATTCTACCAATATTGCTCTGCATTTGGAGTATTTCTTAGTATCTCTGCTTCAAATTATGAGACCAGAAATTTGTCATCCCTTTTTTTACTAGAAGAAAAAATGCCAATATCAACTAAATATTTGCTTTTAGTGCAGCCATGTATTTATTATGAAACAGTGATTCAGAAGAAGTTTCTTTTCCCACACCCCTTCTCAGGATCCAGAGCTTCTCTCAAGAGTAGTCCCATTGTCTTTTAAAGGAAACTACATGTTTTAATTCCTAGTTCAGCTCCTTGTTCCTACCTAGGCTCAGCCTCATTTTACTCCCATTAACACTATATCTGCTATTGTGTAGCTCCTGTCCCCCATCACAACAGTATAGTATAGAAGTAGTTTATACTACTTTATAGTATGATTATAATGCCATTTTTCAGAACCCATGCTATCAGTATTGGAGCTACTAAATGAAGCAGTTGCCTAGCAAACAGTGAAGTAAAATCAATGCAAACCTGTTAAAGGTTTTCACATTACCAATCTCTGCACTTCTCTGAAAAGACATCAAATATTTCAGTCAATTCTAGTTTTTCAGCCTTTGATGTCAAATGCCTAAAATGACCATCACACAAGAACACCTTATAGTATTTATAGAATATACTACACCGTATGGTATTTATAGTATTCAAAGAAAAATTCTATTTTTTTAGTCTTTATATGTGATTGTGAGCTGCTTGTAATAAAAATGAAAAAAAATGAGATTTTCCTTTCTTATAGGAGAACAAATGTTTTAGTATTTTGAAGTTAATTTCATACAGGTTCCCTAGCAGTATTTGTTTTAAAACTGATGGACCTTTCTCTGTAGAGAAGGCAGGAAGTAAACATGTTTGTAGAGGAGCACCTAGATTTTGTATTCTTTGTACTCATACTGTTTCTTTCCATACCTTTGGGGAATATCTTCACATTCATTTAAAATGAGAAGTTCTGTTCCTTGGGAATAAATTCCTCTTGGATATACGATCTTTTAGGTTGATCAACTCCCTAAATAACCATCTTATTTTCACAATGCTTTTGACTTGCCAAATACTTTACTAGGTCATGAAGAGAAAAGTAACACAGTTAGTAGGGATCTGGGTCTGTCTTTCTAATCTACTATATATTGTAAGTATATGTAGTATATATATATAAAGTAAATTTTGTGTATATATACATACATTCATATATAAAAAATTATATATAAAATTATATATATATAGTTATATATATATATTCGTATATAGTTTTATATATATACTTATAGATACAGGTATGTATAAGGAGTCCAAGTACCATAGTCGAAGTGATATGTGCTAGAATTTTTGTTGTAAGGTATCCATGGTACTTTTAAAAACTGGTACTTAGAGAAGGAAGACAAGGGTAATGTAGAATTCCACTAATTATTCTCAGTACCTAATTTAATAAAATTAGCTATGAAAAGGGGATGTGGTGTACATATCAGCTACATAGCTCTAAAATCTCATTTATAGCAACAAAAGGTTTATTACAACTGGAGATTACCATGGTTTGTTTGGGTTTGTTTGTTTGGGTTTTTTTCAGTGATGAAGTACATTTTGATTTTGTCATAAAGGCGATTGTGAGATGAAAATTAACAGTATCCTTTTCCCCCTGAGAACATACAGTAATCTGCTTTATTGCCTACTTTTTTTGTTTCTCTGAAAAGCTGTGTGGTTGCTGCAGGAAACATCATGTCTTGAAAGAGAAGAAATTGTGGAAATTGGTTCCAAATGAGAAATTAGTGTCAAAGACTCTACAGAATCCTCACCAGCATTCTTGACTGCAGATCAGACAGAATTTCCTCTTTCTGAACACAAATCTAGCAAAATACTTACACATGGGAGATGAAGCCAGAAGAATCTTCCATGTGTTCTAGTGTTTGTCTGGCTCAGGACCAGAGGGGCTGGCCAACCTTTGCTTGCTACACTGATTTCATGTTAAGTGTCCATATGTTTGTAGTGAGCTGTTCTTCATGGAATACCTCAAAACTCTTTTTACATTACAAGCTATATAGAAAGAAATTGCTTCAGCCAGCTCTGCAGTACATTTGTGGTGTATTATCATGCTGCAGTGGTTAATAGAGCACAGCCACACTCCAAAATGGCTCAGGACAAAAGTACAAGAATGCTGAATCTAATTAAAAATTCAAGGGAAAATGAAGCAGGCAGAGTGTAATTACATAAGCTGAAATTTAGCCAAGGCATCAGAATTAAAAGCTTATTCTTATGAAGCTTTCTTGACTTCTTAATAAACATTAGAGGTACAGGTAAATTGCTAAACATTTGCCTATGCATGTTCCCTTGAATTTACGTTGAATTTATTCAAGTCACTCTCAGCATTAACATATTGATAAGCCACAAGTTAAGGATTATTTAACTGCATAATATTTATGTGGCAAAGACTTTTGTCTGCAGGCAAGATATTCACACCTAAAGTACTATAATTCACATAGGATATAGAATGAAGTCAGAATATAGGCTTCCCAAAACCAGTTATTCTAATCTTTGCACAGAAATGAAGGAAAATGTGAGCAAAAATACTGTATATAAAATTCAAAGACAATCCAGTATAAGAACCCATATTTTTATTTTCTACATATAATGGAGACTATGGCCCAGGTCCAGACCAGTGAGATTAACATATCCCATACCCTTTGCTATGAGTGGGTGAGTGGCAATTTCAGAATTCTCCATCCTTCCTCTATCCAGGTGCTTCCTCTTTGTCTTCTTCCTGGTTGAGGAAGAAGATATGTGTTTTGTGTTGAGGTCAGAACTATGGATTTGCTTTATCATGCTGCACATGTGGAAACCACATGCTAGGCTTCCTATCAAGCACTGCCCTGTGTAGGTACTTTGGGTAACTTATCCATTTTCTTGTGCTCTGACTCTTTTTGATACTCCTGTACTTCCCGTTTCTTACGCCAGTCTCCTCCCACACAACCTGCACAGTTAGGTTTGCCCTGTGGTTCTAGTCCTGGTACCTGCAGTCAAATCTCAGCATTTTATGGGATAAATGACATTTAGGATCTGTTGGCTTTACAAGGCTTTAGTCCCCTGAACATGCCTAAGACTCCTTCCTGAACACCTTTGAATCCTGGCACAGATGGGTCACAACTCCCTGTGCAACCAGCTATGAAACCTGCCTTCCTTTTCAGTACCATCTGTAGCTCCTGCCACCTTCCCACACTGTTACCTGTCAGGTACAGCAGCTTCCCATGCCTTGACCAGTAATCCAACATAAGCTTTAGTGCCCAGCCAGCAGCCTAGAGAGCTGCCTGGAGCCATAACACACTTTCTGTGCTACGAACACAGCTTGGTCCACTGGAGATATAACATTTATGAAGCTGATTGTAAGGGCTTCTAGTGTAAAGACATAATCTGACAAAGATTAAATTCACATTTCAGAAATACGACCACAGATTTGAAGTTCACAAATACTGAATGAAAAAGATAATGAATATAACTTAAATCTGTGTCTCTGAATAAATTCTGTGGTGGTCTGATGGGACAGAAAAATAAGAAAAAAAATGGAGGGGAAGAAAAGAGGCAACATCTTCAGTAATTATTCAATTTCATTCATATTCATAAGACTACTGTCAGCAGATTTCTGGTGTCACCTACATCTGGGTTTCTGAACTTTACCTGAAAACAGTAGGAGTGTGTCTTCAGAGTAGTACAAGGAGAGGTCTCAGAGCAATTTACACGATACTTGCAGAGGGTGATGGCAGAATCCCCAGAGGGGATTCAGAAAATATGATGAGGTTTAAATAGAGATTTGAGGAATGAAGGAGAAAAAAGGACTGAAAATTGAGATACACTGTGGTTGTGATCTAGGAATTTTGTTTAGAAAGCATTGAAAATTTCTGGTTAGAAGAAATTAAAAACTATGTGTAAATAGCCAGGAGTTAGAGGCGGATTAGATTTTAAAAGAATGAAGAATTCTTATGCAGCATATCTTTACATAGATACTTACATATATAATCCTATAATTTATAACTAATGGGACCTCTAGACCTCTAGACAGCCTGTTTCTCTTCACCCTCCTCTCCACTGTCAGGTCTGTGGTAACCTTATGTAGCCATCGACTTAGTAGGAGGTGAGCTCTCAGACATATTTGCAAATCTTGAAGCCCCAGAAGCAACTGCTGGGACTTCCAATAAAAATGAGAATTAATGTTGTAAAAACTCCTGATTAACAATTACTAAATGTGAATTTGAAACTAAAGATCACAAATACAGATGATGAGATATTCATAATCGGAAAGCCAATGAGATATTCATAATCAATACAAAAGAATAAAGATTCCGCCAACCTGGTCTTTTAAAACTGAAAAAACAATTTTGTCAGCACACTTGAAACCAGTGTGCAGACCATCCAAAAGTACAAAAGAGAGTCAGTTATTCACTGTGACTTGTTATCTTAAGAATTTAATGCAAAAGAATTAATCCACTAGTTTGTTTTGTGTTTTTAAACAAAACTCTGTTTCATAAACGAACCATCATTCCAGAAGAAAAAATTGAACTATTCAAATTTAGAATTGACAGATTCTAAACTGTGTTCAGAATCTGTCAAGAAATGTATGTTGCTTGTCTGATTTGTACAAGATTTATGGGTTGATTTGAATAAGTAATTACCCATTTAGGGAAAAGTATCTCTGCACATTCAGAGTTAGACTTCTTTAGCAAAATAAATAAGTCAAAACCATCTGAAGTACCTAATCTGAATTTAATTTTTTGGGGGGTTGGTTTATTTCTGAAAGTGGCTCACAGAGATATTTGAATCTGCTAGAAATGTGTATGTTCTTGTTGCTGGTAACACCTTTAGCCCTTGATTTACTCTGACAGACTACAAGACTGGGAACAGATGAGCATTTTGTGATATGAAACTCCCTCCGGTGTCCAGCCAGAAGAAAAGACTAGATCAAACAACTGTGACTTCCATCCACTGTCATTGATTCCAGCCAATATGAAGGAGACAAGTAATTATTTTCAAATATGAGTCTACTTAGTACAGAAAGGGTGAACTTACCAAGAGTAAGAGTCAGTGCAGCAATGCTGTTTCTGTCCTCACTTGAGCATCTCACATCTGAGGAACTCAGCAGAAAGATGTTATAAAATTAAAAAAAAAAAAAAAAAGGAAAGAAAAAGAGAACAACAAAACCAATATTGCAGCAGAATAGCAAAGAGATACTCCTTCAGCTACAAGAGAGAGTTGAGCATTGCTGCTTAATTGCATTCCCTTGATTTATATATTTTTCTTCTGTCATGAATTGCTTTGTTTCTGGATATGTACAGTTGTTAGTAGAAGAAACAGACTGTGGCTCAATCACTGATACTTTATGACAAGTGATTTATTTTCATTTATATTCTAAGAAAACTTGTTGGTATTGTTTACTTTTTAATGAAATTGAATCTTTCATGGTAATAGTTTTTAAATTATTGAAATGACTGTCAGCAAACTAATTTTCTCTATCTGTAACAACTTTATCTTCTTAATGTTCTTGTAAACATTACAATAATAATTTTGTCT
This sequence comes from Pheucticus melanocephalus, assembly GCA_013398405.1. Taxonomy (NCBI): domain Eukaryota; kingdom Metazoa; phylum Chordata; class Aves; order Passeriformes; family Cardinalidae; genus Pheucticus; species Pheucticus melanocephalus. The sequence goes on from VZSJ01004849.1 coordinate 174,091, forward strand.
TTCAGTTTGTACTAGTTAAATGGACATTTGGATAACAGCAGCACCTTGAACCTGACCTTTTGTATTCGTTTGTGCTTTTCCTGTGGACAATCCTCATAGGAAATATATATTTTTAGGTGTTAATTTAAACTTAGACTTCTATCCCCAGACTACATATTAGTAATTAATATCTACAGTAATTAGAAATGTGTGGCTGGAATTTTTTACTATTTTTTTCCCCATATAGTTCCAATAATGTTTATAATCTTATGTTTCCAATTAATACTCTCAAAATAGAAGTGTATTCTCTGCTGTAACAGGAGAACACAGAGGAAATTCAATTTCTGATACTGTGATTTTCTTGGAAATGTAGCTTTCCAAGAAAATTCTGAACAGGTATGAAATAAGTAATGATTCCTTAAATATTTTATTCATGGGCTGAGATTCCATCTGATTTGCACCAGTGCAGAAATACTGACTTGGTCAGAGAGGCAGCGATTTAGATTGATGGTGGATCAGGGTCATGGTCTTTAACTGAGGGAAACATCTATATGGTGTTTCCCTTCCTTCAATTATGCTGTTGAAGATTTGGTGTAGCTGGCAGGATGTACAAAAACTGTGCAAGCACTAATCAGAAATACTTGGGACTATGGTGTGTCATCATGGCTGATTCAGCCACAAAATCGAAATGCAGCATGATGCAGGCTGCTAAAAAGGAAATTTCCATCAGGAAGAGGAAGAGAGTGAAATGGTGCAGAGATTCTCAAGTTTACCACATTCTGGTAAATGTGGTACAATCAGGCCATTATGTAAAATTCAAGTTAGTTTTTCTCTTTGTAGTGGTTTAGGTTTGCCAATTCAAGATTTCCCAACCAATGCACCAATTAATGTGGTGGGTTTCAGTGCTGACCAAATGCCAGTGCACCCACTAGAATTACTCATTTCCTGCTGTGAGATAGGATTAAAAGAAAGGCAAAACAGGCTCAAAACTTTAAAAGGATATAAAGAAAATTTTATTAACAGTAACTAAAAGAAAGAATAATAAGAATCACAGGAAAACCTTCAGAACAGTTCTCCTCCCCCTACAACATTTTCTTTCCAACTAACAATGCACAGAAACAATTCAGTCTGTTTATCACTTCTAAAAAAATCTTTCTGCAGTTCACTTAGGGAGAGGAGTCTCTCTTGTCATTTTATAGAGACTTTTCAACAAGAAAACAGTTCTCACATGGCTTTTAGTTTCCATGAATAGCAGCTGCCTGGAAAAAATTTGCAATCATTAAGTTCTTGCCATCTTTCACAGCTTCCCACAACTGTTTTTATGGGCCACATCAATTTATGGGGTACTATTTTAAAGATGAGCTGTTCAAGAGCAAAGGTTTTCCTTATCTATCTTTGTAGTCATCTTCATCTCTAAGAACAGAGGTCTTCTTCTTCTCTCCCTGGGGGGACAGGATCTTCATCACTCTCTGTTCAAACTTTGCATGGGATCACAACTACTTAACATGTGCTTACTTTAGCATGGAGGCCTTTTACTGGTTAAGTCATCTCCATATACTTTTCAATGCATTATAGGGAAAAAGAGTCTAGTGTATCAATTGCATTCTTCTCCATAGCTTCACAAGAGGATTTCAGCCCCAGGATCAAGGCATCTCTTCATCCCTTCCATCTGAGACTTGACTTCCTCTTCACTGACCTCAATGTCTTCATGTTGTTTCTTCGTGTTCTCACTCTATCCTTTTGTCTCACTTGAGGAAGGATTGAAGCAGTGAAAGAGTTCATATCTCTCCCAGGACCTGCAGATTGTCACGTTACCCTGGCCAGGCTCAGTCACTTGAGGCTGAAGCTGTTTGACAATGGAGGTTTCTGCAGTGGCTGCGCTGGGGCTGTGTCCGGATCGGCCGTGCTGGGAGAAGAGTGGTTGGGATCTCAGCAGCCAGGCTTGGACGCAGCGGTCGATGGCCTCTCCTTCCCCTGCCCTGCAGCTGCTGGGGCCCAGCCAAAACAGGGGTCCAGGCCTGACATATTACATCTTTGTTGGTTGGAAGGGAAAGAGAGAATTCCCGGGATTTTTCATTTTTGGCATGTGTCTTCACAGAGGTATGTTCAGCTTCTTCTCTTTTTTTTGGTTTAACAAATTGTCAATTCTCAAAGCTAATTACTGATTTGGTTTTTTTTCAGACACAGAGGAAACTGCTAGCAGCTTCTCTTTGCATGACTTCCATGATGCAAAACCAGTGCACTCTCTCTCTTTTCTCTCGGATGTCTGAGATGTGTTCCATCACTATGGGACACCACACTACCCTACATGGGTGCCTGGTAGCTCACTTCCATTTCTAGCACTGACCATTTAAAACCCACAAAGCACTTGGCTACTATGAGGCATTCCTTCCCTCCCTCCCTCTCCCCATCCCCTTTTTTACCCCCTTCTCTTCTCCCTCCCTCATTTCTTTCCATTCTACCCATGGGGTAAACCCAACTCTGATTTGGATTTTACACTATAGCAAAGATAGTTAAATAGGAATACTTTCCTCAATCTGTTTATGAATTTAGATGGGAAGAGAGCCAGCTATTCTGAAGATGCTTATCCACAGTTATTTGTGGTTTGAAAGTTTGTGGCACATATAGCAACTTGAGAAAATAAATCAGTTATATGGGACAATTATGGATTTTACAAAAGAAAAGCATAAGCAAGCAAGTATTTGCTTAATGAGACATATTTCTAGCTAATATGCTACAGTTTTATTAGCTAATTAAATATGAACAGTACAATGATCAAATAATGGGCACATTTAAAATTGAATCAATAAATCAGTCAGTTCCAATTATTCAATCACTAAATTACTGCATTAAGTAATCACCTCAGGTTATGAGTTTGACATGGGAAGAAATTGTTCAGTGTTATCTTTGTCTTGGGAGAACTTAAGAGGGACAGAGTTTCCATTCCATCCCAGAACCAACACAAATTCTCATCAATGAACACTTAAACTGAGACTGAGAAGGAACTTCTTACATTCACAGATGTAAGGCAGCAAAACTTTCTTCCAGAGTACAAGGAGTGAGTGAACAATGCTCTTACTCATGTGGTTTAATTTTAGTTAGTCCTGCAAGGAGCAGGGAATTAATTGAACTCAATAATTCTTGTGGGTCCTTCCCAACATAACATAATCTATGATTCTGTCATTCTTTCATCTCTTGTGTGCTTGAAAGTCTGTAGGTAGTTGGTTTTATCTTGAAAGCCCCATAGGAATATTAAGAACCGTTATATATGCACATAATGAATATTCTGTGCAGACTGAGCATTTAAACTTCCTACCCACATTTTAACTATTCCATAGAATTAAAAATATAGCATTTCTTATGCCTGTGGAAGAATTCAATGTATATCTTGTATCTGTCATGAAAATACTTTTAGTACTGGGATCTCAACAAGGAAGGCCTTGTTTCCTGTTTAAATCATGATGTAAAAATGATTGTTAAAAATAATGAAAATTTTCTAGAAGAAAAATCACAAAATAATTGGCATGTGAAGCCCAGGTCTCATGGAGTGCCTGAGCTACCTTTGTCCTTTGTTGGGTTTTCCAGGAGCCCCATGGCCAAGTGCTCACTGCCCAACCTCTCTGAGCTCCAGAGCTCAGGGAATGCTGCTGGAGAAGGGGCCTGGAGAGGGAGGGGATGCATCACCACAATCTTCATGATAGATTAATGTATATCATATCTTCTCTTTTATCCGGAGAATGTTTTCTGGCGTACAATCAGCAATGAGGGAATGGGCATTCAGTTCCTGACCTCATTAATGTTCATGAAGCCATTGTTAGCTGTAGTACTCCCTTCCCTAGAAGTATTTTGAGTATTGTCTTTAGTCACAAGGAATCTAAAGACCCAATCAGTGATGGTTTATTATATGAAAGTAGTAAAGATTGTATTTCTTTCCCCATACACACATCTCAGTATATAATCCTTACTTAATTTCCTTCACCATGTTGGTGTTTTAAGTAATACCTTATTCAGAAAACAGATGAACTTTTTTTTCATGTCAAACACATGAAACTTTCAGTTTGGATTGAAATTGCCACAAAATTATAAATATATTGAAGTACAATAAGCATGTTTATAGCAGAAATATAATTTTTTAAGTTTCTTTGGTTTTCGGGTGCGTTTGAAATATGATAAAATCAAATGCACACTTGGTGGTGTTATAATAGAAAAATAAATGTAGATGCATCTCGTCAGACTTCAAATAATAATTAAAAATGTTCCTAACTAAAAAGCTAAATGTATGATTAAATATCATGCTGTTATTTTTTAAATGATAGTTTCATGTTAAAATACAGCTGTATTTGCTACATTCAATTTACACAGCAGTTATTATCATTTATATACTGAATTATCCAGTAAAATAAAACCTCGCTATTTCATTTTCTCCTTTATACTTGTTGCTGTCTTATAAGCTGTGCATAAGTATCTCAATGGATAATATTCAGGTTAAATTTTTCACATCTCATATTCACTGAAGTATTTGCCTCTACATGTTGAAGTGATGTGATTTGCCAGCTTTTTGGACTTTTTCTTTTTGACAATATCTGACCCTTCATTTCCCTGTAACAGCAAATTATTTCTAGTTTCTTGGGATAAGACATGCAGAGCACTTAAGAATCATACCTTAATCAATGCTTTAAGCAGCATGAAATTGTCAAAATTAGAAGTGTTGGGCTCAGGCTTATTTGGTTGAAGTCTTTTGTGTTCTGGCCTGTGTGACAAGCAGGGACTTAAAAAACAGAACAGGACTCTGGTGATGGAACGTTTATGCATGCAAGAAATTGTAATATAATTGTCTTAGATTGTTCAGTTTCACCAGTATTTTCTCCCCCTATTCATTATCATGCAGCAAATATTCTGAGGTATATACTATGTCTTCATACCTGATTTCCTGATTTTTTTTCTTCCTCTTTGGAGAACTATCTTGCTTTGCACATATTTATTTTGATTGCTAAATCTTTTTAACACTTTTGATTAACTTTTAGCTAGAGAATACCTGTTTAATGGGAGTACTCCAGTCCAACCCAGTGGCAGTCCATATTATGTAAGAACATTTAAATATAGAGAAAACCCTCTCAGTGCATTTCTCCTTTCCCTGTTTGCATTCTTCCTCAAGAAGTGCTTATGTAGAGAGAGTTTTTTGGTTATGAATCACTCACATGTATTTTAATTCCAGCTCAGATTGCAACATGAGTCTGCTTCTATGTTTTCTTCTTGCTAAAAAACTAATAAAGATAAAAGTGAAAAGATCATTTAAATGTAGCTATTGTAGATATATAGATATACATGTAATTAATATTTTAAATGTGTATATATAACTAACATGTGTATAAAGTATTTCAGGATTCTTGTTATTTGTTTGACAAGAAAACCATTTACAGATCATATCTAAGAATGGTCCCTTGAGGGAAAGCTCTTTATGTGTATTCTTGGCCACTTCCATTAAAAATCTTCAACTTCCTCCTGTCAGAATTCAGAAAAAAATAGGGGGAGTCACTTCAATGTAATTCATCATTCCATTCTCACCACTACCCTGGAATCATCCCAAATATTTCCACTAAACAGCTTCATTCCAGCTCAAGCAGCCCAGCAATCTCTATAGTCTCTCACAAAACCCACTGCATATTGAGTACTGTTCTGTAAAAAAAGGCAGATCAGATTTCATTACAAAGAATATCAAAGCACTAGTCCAAACATTATTAACCAATATGGACCTTTATTTTAGAGAAACACCATGTTGGGATTGGCTTTCTCCTAAGTGAGATAGAAACTCATTTACTTGTGCACTGGGATATGCAAGGTCTACTGAAATATTATGTGGCAGAAACTGGAGTTCGCTGCATGGCATACTTCATGCTTTCTGCCACTTCCAATTAGCACGGATCAGTAAAAGGAAAAGTGTTGGATCAGGCAGCTTCCAATGATGCATTAGAGTTGAAAATTAAATTCTGGTACGTTTATTCATAAAAGAAATAAAGACCTTTAATGGCAGCTGCCTCTTGCAAAAGGACCAATCATTCATGACTCAGCTGAACACCTGAGACAGTTTTCGGTACAATTTGTTTTTTTGGTGGGAAGTTCATTTACGAATTTTTCATGCTGATCTAATTGATTTGCAGGAGGGATAACAACCCCATTTCCTGCACCTGGTTTGACAATTGATACCATCTGGTTCATTGGATTAGCAGCTGTAATTCACAACTTGTATCAATTCAGACATATTTGACAAGAGTTCTGCGTCTTTGGTCTCTTGCAATTCATTTCCCTCTTTATATGCTGAGCATCTCCACTGCCAGGCGAGGTTTTCTTAATTTATAGCACAGGGATAACAGGATGATGACAATTATTATTCTAGCCTAGTTAGAGCTGAAATAAGCCTGCATCAAGCCTAAAGCAAACATAAAGGGATGAATTAACATTGAGGGGCACATCCACATTTACTTCTGTGGAGATGGAGGATGCTCAATGTCTCAGAGAAGTAGATCATCCATCATGAAGAAAAGAAACATAATTATTTCATTTTAGAAATTATTATCAGGTCTATAAGGTTCCTTGTTGAGTGTCTCATCTGCCTTAACCCTGACATTTCAAGAAATATTTCAATATATCTCTCATAGTATGAGAAACTGAGGTAAATTTAAACCTGTGATTTCCTTCACATACAGGTTATTGCAGAAGTAAGGGAAATTGCTCGAGGGACACACTGCCCTGCTCTGGGGACACACCTAGCCATCAGAACTCTTTTCTGTTCTCCATGTGCAAGCCTGACATCACTTAACTTGTTCTTAGGTTTCCCAACCCCACAGGATGATGAAATAAAGCTATACAATGGTGGCCAATTAATTTGTGTTTTTAGAGTAGAGAAAATAAGCTAATTAACAGCTTACTGGTGATTACCACAGAATGGTGCTAATTGAGGTGAATTACTCACCAGCATAATTTGTGGTGAACTGCTGGTCATTATCCAAGTGCTGGACAGACTGTAATGGAAGGAAATACCTTTGTGCACATGCCCTGTTCACATATCTTCTTTGTTAGATTTTCCATCTTCTTAGTCCAGAGAGGAAAAAAAAAAAAAACCATGAACCTACTTACATTTGAACTAGACTATTCTCATAGGCTGATGCTATGGAGTTTTTGGCAAAAAAATCTGTATTTTTTGCTGTTTGAATACCGGAACCACTCAGGGCCTTTTTGGTCAAGTGACTCCTACATTGTGTCTCACCTGTTGAAATCCTGCTTCTCTCACTGTATAATTTTTTAACAGCTGTATAAACGCCAATGAACCGGAGTCCTTTACAAAATGGAAGGAGTTTCTGGCACGCCATCCTGCACAAAAGTTCCTGGAGAGCACGGATGAATGCACAAGGGTTTATATGGCACAGGCTGTCATTTCAGGATGCAGCTTTAACAAAGAGCATGAACCTACATCTTATTCATACAAGATCATTTTTCAAACCTGGAAAATAGTCCATTTTACAAACTCGGTGTTCTCCTTATATCACTCTATGATGTTAAGGTATAACAACTGTTCCACCATTTGGGACCACGTGTACATGTACACAAAATTCCAATGATGTAATATAGAAATATGTATTTATTACTGGTATATAAACACAGGGATATGAAACTTGTAATGAACATTGCCTTGGGAAGGAGCTAGGCTAAAATACACCAACAAAAGGTGCCATGGCGACAAAAAAAAAAGAAAAAGAGAGAGAGAAAACTGTAATAAATATTTAAATCCTATCTATTTATTTGGGACTTATCTGTGTGGTAATACTAATGATCAGCTTTTGAGGTACAAAGTGTAGCTCAAATATTAGCCAATTAAACTTACACTCTTTGATTAAGAAATTATTTTGCTAAAGTATAAGGTGTTTTACATGACCCATTAGTTCATTAAAAAGATTTAAATTAATGTTTTCCAGTCATTGAAGAATAAATTTCCTAGCAGGGAAAGTTGCCAGTGCTTGAAATCTTTGCAATACATTCTTTCCCAAAGAATAAAACATTCAAGTCTTGTGAGTGCAGGTACCTAGCAACCTTTTTCTGCTCTTGCAGCTCTCCATCAACAGTCTGCTTTTTGAAAACATGTTAATTAGTAGTACTGCTATTTCATGGGAGAGAAGGCTAGCTTAACTGCAGCTACTATCCAGAAAGCCATTATTTTGGAAATATTTCAATTAGTAAAAATATTCATCTTTTTTCCACTGTGTATAGATAATTCCCTAATGCAGAATTTTATAAATTGCAGCAGAGACATCGCTATTAAAATTTGCATAGCTCATTAATAGCACTGTCTACAAATGTATATGTTTGTTTTCCATATATTATAGACCCAATTAGGAGAGGGAGAACATAATTTTATATTTATAAGATTGACACATGTAAACCTTTTTATATATGTGTGTGCATGTATGCATGCTTTATGTATTTGTACATGTGTATTACATGTATATATTTATGTGTTTGTATGAATATTTTTGTGTTTGTACATGTGTATTTATATTCATTTTTTTATACAAGGAGTAGCAGAAGCAAATATTTAACTTTTTGTTTGTAATAAAACTGGGTAAAAAAAATTTGCTAACACTTTGATTTTACATTTCCTGTACAAAAATTTTACATTTTACTGAGCAAAAATTGATCCACTAGATTTAATGATTAATTTTGAAGGTTTTTCCCAGGAAGAGAGAAAAAAGCTAGGTCTTAAAATGAGCATTTAAAATCTCTTTAGCATTTCTTACTATAATTTTACCTCTACTGTAACTTCTAAATTCGTACTTGTCAAAATTGACAATAACAATAAGATGTTGCTGAAGCCAGTACACCTAGAGGAAAAGTGGCAATTACCATGAAATCACTATTAATTTAATATATGTTGAAGTGCAGAAATAACTATTCACAAAAAGAGCAGTTCTTCTGCTATAGTCATAACCAAATGGGATTTTAACAGAATATTGAAATCGAAAGTTTCTTCCTCTTGAGGGTAAAAATGTGATCAACAGTGCTTCTTTGGACAGGAAGTACCTCTATTTTCCCCATTCTACAAAAACAGAATCATAGAATCATTTGGGTTGGAAGGGACCTAAAAGATCATGTAGTTTCAACATCACTGCCTTGGGCAGAGACACTTTTCCCTAGACCAGGTTGCTCAGAGATCCATCCAAACTGGCCTTGAACACTGCCAGGGATGGGGCATCCACTGCTTCTCTGGGAAACCTTTGCCAGATCCTCACCACCCTCACAATAAAGAATTTCTTCCTTACATCTGAACCTACTCTCTGTCCGTTTGAAACTGTTCCCCTTTGCCCTGTCACTCCAGTCCCACGTAAAAAGTCTCTGCCATCTTTCTTGTCCTCCCTTAGGTACTGAAAGGCCACAATTGGGTCACCCCAAAGCCAAACAATCCCGATTCTCTCAGCCTTCCTTAACAGGAGAGGTGCTCAATCTGAAATGGCTGAAAGCCATTAGACTGCAGGTGCTTTGCAGTCCACTGACAGCCACCTGGTTTTGAGAATCAAGGTATATTGTCTAGTTTCGATTGGACACATTTCTGCAATAATTTAACTTATTGAATCACTTAGCCTGTATAAAACCAAAAATATATTATTCTAATATTTTCTTCCTTTGCATGTAATACTAAATTAAATATATTCTAACAAAAATACTATTTTCTGCAAACTTAGTCTCCTGTATACTTTCTGAAAGTGAATATGAGAATATAAGAACAAACAAGTTATTTCTGAGTGAATATACCTGTCATTTAAAAAATCTTGTCCTAACTGTGGTAATAAATTTGTGTGTGTAGTGATACCTTAAAGAAGTGAATTCATTGATTATTTGTTTTAAAATTGTTCAAAAGTGTTCTTTTTTCTTCTTTTAAATAAAAATTTGGAACATTCCATGGTGAAAATGCTTTTTTAAATGCTAGTAAAAACATAGCTAACAAATAAACACTCAGTTATCAAATGAGACTGGCAAAATTATTTTGGGAGCTGTGAATAAATGTGCTGTACAATATCCTACTGAAATAATTTTAGATTAATGAGACTACTAAAAAGTCACGAAATAATTTAATTTCATGTTTTAAGTCACATTCACATTGCTGTTATCTTGCAGTTTATTTGTGTTCAAGGTTATTCAGAGAATTACATTTAAAAGGGGAAAATAACTCCACAGAGCTACAAGCAATCTTTTTTTATCTTCTGTTTCCTCATTTTATCCAGAATGTAAATTTATTGAAATGCATAAGATATTCAGCTAATACCTGGAAATTAAAAGAATCAAAACAGGCAATGAAGACTAAGGTAAGTATGTTCACTTTTCCCTTCACATTACTTGACCAATTGAAAACAAAATAATAGGGATATGTTAGGACATTAATTTCTATAGCAAATTCTAAAACATTTACTTCTAAAGCATGTAGAATGAACATCGAGTGTGGAGTCAAAAAGCTTTTCAGGCCCAATTATATTATAGATAGGATAGATCTCCTGCTGCAGTGATTATCCAAGGAGAAATGTTGGGATTGTACAAAGACAGAAATTGTGATGAAGTTAAAGTCCTGAGACCCGATGAGTTTCATTTTATGTCACTATAGGGAGAGTATAATTGTATTTAGTCAGTAGAGATCTATAAAAGGAGTAGAGTAGGGCCAGTGTTTTACTTCTGGCCTCTTTTCAATCTGCTGTGTATTTATGGATGCCAACTGAATCTTTCCTTTTCTCTCTCCTAACACATAAACTTACCCAGAAAAGATTTTTTCTTAAATAAGACCTGTAGAGATGTCAGTGCCCCCAGGTGGCATCCAAGCATGCTGGAACACATTCTCATCTGCTTCTGTTTGTTTGCTGAAGGATCCAAGTGCTTCAGTAATACAGAGCCTTGGAAATACTACCACATATTTTACTGCCACAAGTTGTCCTAGTAAAATCAGCAGTGCTAGCTGTGCTGAAAATGTCAATAAAATGTTCTCCAGATTGGTTTCCAAACATTGTGGCTGCTCTTTGTCGCATAAGGGTCATATTTTCTAGAAAAAACTATTTCTGTGTGTATGGTGATAAAAGAGGGAGTGTGGGGAAGAGAGACTGAGAGAGGAAGTGACATAGATACCGTCTCTGCTCAGTCAGAAAAGTGCCTTTTACAGCATCAAATATTTGAATCACCCTCTTCAACTTCCCGGGGGGGAAGGGTGTCTGTGGTGAGCTGGGGGTTGGTCTCTTTCTCCAGACAACAACAGACAGAACAAGAGGACACGGTCTTAAGTAGCGCCAAGGGAGATACAGGCTGGAATTAAGGAGGAAGTTTTTCACTGAAAGAGTGGTCAGATACTGGAATCATCTACCCAGGGAGGTGGTGGAGTCACCATCCCTCGATGTGTTTAAGGGAAGACTGGATGTGGCACTTGGTGCCATGATCTAGTTGAAAGGTTAAAACATGGGTTGGACTCGATGATCTCAAAGGTCTCTTCCAACCTAGAAATTCTGTGATTCTGTGAATTTACCAACTTAGATCCTTCAGATTTTAAGCTTCCTTTAATACATTGAAAGTCAGATTAAAGGTTGCTTGAGTTTGCAGGGGCAAACAGTTCAGTTTGTTCCATTTCTAGTTCAACTTAAGAAACTGCAAATCCATATACAACCCATCAACATCCTAGACACTTCCCTTTTTTCAGGATCAGATCTGAGCAGTGGACAGAAAAGCAAATAATCAACCCATTTGTCAGTCAAACTAATTTTTGATTTGTAATATATCTTCTTAAATGAAAAGTAGAGCAACTGTCATTAACTGTACATATTCAATCAAATTCTCAGAGCACAAAGTGTCATTGTTACCTATTGGCTGAGTAAAGCCCTTCTGACCATATGCTCACACTTCTGATTGCAGGAGTGTTTAAGAGCAGCAGCATAAGCAAATCTATTAAAACATTGCTAATAAAGTCTAAAAGAGACAACAAGGATGATAAAATTTGGTTCAGGAATCGGTGTTGTTGGGCACACCACTAGCTTCCTGCACAGTTCTGTCTTTCCTAAGAGAGACAAGAAATTGTTTCAAACACTGTTTTTGCCTGCTGTGCACTTTGTAAACTTGAATAAAAACTCGCTGACACCAGCACACTTTGATGTAAACCAAAGCCTGCATTGTTATTACAAACACTCAGAAATCACAGACCTACTCAATTCCTCCAAATTATCAATGCTAATAAAACTATCTCTGGGATATTTTAAAAGAACTGTTTTTCTTCCTCAGTCTCTAAGAAATACTTCTGACCCTGAAACAATGTGTAATACAAAGAAGTTCTTGGCATGTTCCAAAGCCACATAAGCTTTTCTGAATTTGAATTTCAGGTAAAACACCAAGGTCTGAAAGAGTGTCAAGGAACTTCAGGGGTTTGGCAATGCTGGTTTTGCAAAATAACTTCTAAGATTCATTCCTATTTCATTGTGCAAGTGTGGTTCCTAATGCAATGCCCCTTGAACCTAGACAGTCTGAAGGAGTGATTTTTGTGAAATTCAGTAAGAACAAATAAAGAATTTTCTAGCTGTGAAGGAATAATAATAATAATAATATTTTTTTTTAGTAAATATGGGTTAAGATCCCCAGCTGGACAGCAGCTCTGCTGAAAAGGCTCTGGGAGTCTGGGCTAACAGCAAGTTGAGCACGACCCACCCAACATACTGACCTCTGTCCTGGGAAATTGAGGGGAGGGATAATCCCTGTCTACCTAGCACCCTGCATACTTCAAATCCTGGTTCCTCTGTACAAGAAAGGCATTCACAAACGGGGACAAATGCAAGCTGTTTGGGGCTGGAGCACTGGCACTAGGTCTGAGACTCACTGAGCCTGAAGAAAGAAGAACTTCAGGAAAACAATTTCCTGCCTCCCTCAAGAGTTTACAGGAAGAATGTTTACAGTAATACTTGGTCAAAGGACAAATGAACATGGGAATAAATTGAAATGGGGGTCATTCTCACTAGATATAAGAAAATTTTGCCACCCTGAGGGCTTTGAAGCATTTGAGCTGGCTGCCCAGAGAAGTTGTGCAAGACCATCTTTTCAAACTCTGAGCAAACTGGTTTGCTATCTGGCTCTGCTTTGGGCATGATGTTGGACTTGAAGCTCTCCTGGAGGCCCTTTCAGCTCAAGCAATTCTTGGGGGCTGAACTGATGCAAAGGTGCTACACAAATGAAAACTCCCCAGTAGCAGGAAAACTATGAGTAGATGTAGAATCTTTCAAAATTACTATTTGCTTAATTTCATTAGTGGAAAAACATATACATCTATGAATTTTCCACTCAGTCTATTATGGACAAGACATTTCTAAAGTGCTGCTTCTTTAGATGCTCAAACACTTGGATCAACTGATGGTAAGGTATTTTTCTGGGACTAGGGCAAGAACTGAGGTAGAATAATCTGCCATTTTCCATTGAAAACACATTGAAATCTTTTTAAAATACTAAAAATATTAATGAAAACTGAGCACTGAACTGATATCTAGGATTCAGTTGGCATTTGTTCAGTTGACATCTGTTATTAGGTGTTTTTCCATTAGGGCATTGAAATTCCAGAGTTGTGCCATCAGATTCAGTCCAAGATAACCCAATTGTAGAGTACTTCAAGGTGAATCTCTGTTTCTTGTAAACCTAATGTGATCTGTTGTGCTGCATCTGCCACTTGTGAGGAATTCCTCATGGAAGCCTTTAATGGTGTAAATTTTTTAGTGGCATGGAAGCCACAGAACAAAGGATTGTATATATCTTACTTTATCTAGTAGTAATATATATATAACAGAGAGAAAATAATCTCCATACATATTTTTGGTTGGATAATAATATTTCTATGTATTTCTCATGTCATATTCTTTATTTCAGTATTTCCTTGCATGATTTCTGTGACTTTGCCTTGGCTGCTGTATTTTAATTCCCTTATTGCTTCTGGAAAACGCAGACTGTCTCAGCATGCTCTCAGCATGTCCTATTTCCCTATGCCTTTTTTTCACTGATACGTTGTGGGTGGTCCAATCTCCTACAGAGTCTTTAAAGTCTAGTAGTTTTGACATCACACCAGGCTCGTGGGAATCATGCAGTTCTCCTCCACAACCCTGTTCCCTCAGCACTTCTTCCTCACTGAGTCTGTTGCTTTTGGCTTTCTCTGTATCAATCTCATGCAATCCCTAAGAGGCGCACAGATTAGTTCCATGAAGTGAGACTTGCTTCATCTATGGAATTCATGTCAAACTATGTATTTGTGCAATGTCTGATACTCTTAGCAGGACATAAAAGATTAGAGAATGATCAACTAGTGGAAGGATATTGGTGTTTTTAATGCACCTCTGCACTTTGGGAAGCATCGTCTGCAGCCTGCAAAAGCCATACATAACACTGAGGTATTATTGTGGGAGATCATAGAGATGTGAGCAAGAGACCAGCCTGTTTATTTTCCCTACAAAATGCAATTATGGAATTGGTGTACAAGATAATGAGCTCTTGAAAAGGAAGACCGTGGGAAAAATGCAAATACTAGCAATGCTAAATGAGAAATAACTTCAGTTGTAGGTGGGAGTGAAATGTTGGACACAGAGATAAGAAAACCAAGTGAACCAAACTCTTCTAATGGTTGATTCATAGCAATGTCTCTGATTTTCTTGGGCTCATCAAAATTAACTAACAAGACTCATCCATCAAACAGAAAAAATATAAATTAAAAAGACACTAGAGGGCTGTCTATTTTTACCAGAAATACACATAAAAATCTGTCACTACAAATGCCAAGAAATTTTGACCCATAAGGAAGTATTTTGGCAGACTATATCAAAATCACCACCAAAAATGGGACAAATTTATTAATTTTTGAGTTGAAATATAAAATTGATTCATATTTGCTGCTGTCCTCCATGAACCAAAATTAGGAATTTTAATTCAAACACAGATTTATTCTTAATTGGGTTTTTTTAGGCCAATTCTGATTAGAAAAAAAGTTACATTGCTGAATCCAACCCTCAACTAATTAGAGAAAGTGCTAGAGTAAATGCTCTAGGCCATCCCCTTTCTCAGGATACTGGAACCTAAGTTCAAGATATCTTAGATGAAGGATATCATCAAAAGCATCTTTAGACTCATGGGTTGCCTGACTTTTTTCTTTAAGCAGTCAAGCGTATCTTGTCTAATATAACACCACTAAAGAAAATACAGGAGAAGCAACAAAAAGCAAAAGGTTGAGCAAAACATAATAACACTTTTCCCTTAATCTTCACAGGGGAAATTGAAATCTTTTAAAGCCACTTCTTTTTTGGAGTACCCACCCTGGGCTCTGCTACTGTCTGCGTACATCTACTTCTCCCATGTCTGTTCCTGGACTTCTGTTGTGATTTTCCACTTTCACTGGGTACAGACCTTTTGTGCCAATGTATTGCATTACAACTGCAGCATCTACATACACCAGTGCCTGGTCTTCCTGCCCTAACTCACAGCATATTTGATCCATCTTTTTATAAACCATTTTGGTAAAAACTATGTCCGTTAAAGAAGGTGTTTCACCAGGTAAAATTCTCTCTGAACTCTGAGCAGCCGTTACTCCAAGTAGCCCACTAAAAGCATGTAATATTCCTAGTATCTGCAAATAAATGCCCTTAGCAATTGTATGTTTTCCCAGAAGTATTCTGTCTTCTTTGTCTAGGCTTATTTTCTGTCATTCTTGTAAAAAATGCAGTGGCAACAACTCTGTATGGGAAAAGGCTGAGGCAGATATAAGGATCAATGTATAAGGGTATAATAAATATATCTCGGGAATTTTCAGATGTGATTTGTGTTGTTATCAATTCCCTCTTGTTCAGAAAAGAAAGTAGAAAAAAAAAGAAAAAAACTAAGAAAAAAGGTGGGAACCCTCACAATTTTTAATGCCTTTAAATTAACAGCCTTGTGCAAAAATAGTGATTGACATAAATTTTTAAACAGGCTGTAATTTTTTTTCCTCTAAAAATTCCAAGTGTGTCATCACTGTCATTGACTTACTTTATGATGGTCTGAAAATGGATAAATACAGTACCTGAGGAGCAAGAGCATCATAAATCTTCATTCAAAAATCTCTTCTATCTCCCAGTATAACATGAAAAGTGAAAGGAACAGATTGCATACAACTAGGCAGAGCTGTATTACTTCACAAAATTAAATGATCAGCATGGTAATATGTCAGTTCATGTTGTTGCAATTCACAGAACAATTTCAAAATGAGCAGGTGTGCCATCAATAAACTACCAGGTTACATTTCCCTATGCTTATAAGGAAGCCTCTGCAAAGATCAAATTAGGCATCCTTTTCCTGAAAACAGAAGCAGTTTAATGACTCCTTCCCCTCTCCAAACCCCCAAGAAAAGTGCTGTAGTGATACAATATATTTTTTTACTTTGAAGGTGCCAGTCACTTTGAAACAAAATAATTCATAACCTTTCATGCATTTGAAGTTTGAGGTGGCACTTTTTCCTTTGGTATTCTTTTACAGTAGTAGTTTCATACTCATTTGAAACAACAAGAATTACATTTTTCCTAGTGAAAAAGAAAGTGGCGTGTGTATGGCTTTCTGCTATTTGATGATTTTCTGATTCTGCAAGTCTAGGGGAGTGTCTTCAGGAAACAGAGGCATCCTGTGCTTTTTTGAGATCAGTTCCTAATGGAGAGGTTTTACAAGCTGCCTTTATTATGTAACAGGTAGATTTAAAAATTGAACTGTTTGATAAACTGCAAAATTCCAGTTTGTTGAAACCAGTTTATTGGTGAATGGCTCCAACTCTTTCATTTGTTTTATCACACAATAAAAGTCTCTACCAGCTGATTCTACTCAGCCCAGCAGACATAAAGGAAACAAACAAAGGAAAAAGTGCCATCTGAATCTTCAAATACATAATAAGCCATGAATGATTTTGTTTCAAAGTGAGTGGCACCTTCAAGTAAAACACTACCATAAATCATTGTAGCACCTTTTTGATTAATTCTGCTGCACTTCCAATGTCAATTTTGAGCTTCGGAAATCCTTTGTAGGACATTGTATAAATATAACCACCATAAAGGTAGAAAAAGGAGGCAGGCAGAGGAAGAGTGGTACACTTGGACAGCTGGTCTAACCTCTTGGATGAATACAAGAGTAAATTATGAATCCATACAAATGAATAGACCATAAGGAAAGTAAATGAAAGGATGAGGCCTCATGGGTTTACAGAGAAGAATAATATAGATAAAAAATAGTATAAAATGTACTGTCCTAGATTGCAAGGCAATGTGTATTCTATTTGCCACCTGTTAGAGGTGGGGCAGTTAGCTTCTGTTAACTGGGCAGTTTTCTTTATCTCTTCCACAAACCAATCCTACCCCCTGGGAGATATCTGCTGTTAATAGGCCATTGAGTGTCACTGCATGACTGATAAAATTACAGCATCCCATTGTGAGATGCTCCACCCAGAGGGAGGAGCCAAGCATTCCTAACTGGATATAATCTGAGATTTTTGGGACATCAGGATAGCTTTTCCACTGGATTCCCAGAGGAGCAGCTGCCTCTTCCACTGGATCTTCAGAGGATGACTACACCCTTTCTACAGGCTCACTGTTCCAACAGAACCTGTCACTGCAGGAGGACTGCAGGAACAATTCCAATTGGACTGCTGCCAACAACCTGACCAACAGGGTGTCAGGTCATATTCTGACTCTGTCAGGGCTGTTTTGTATTACTGCATTGTTCGTTTTATTTTTATTTTCTTCCCTAATAAAGAACTGTTATTCCTGCTCCCATATCTTTGCCTGAGAGGCCCCTTAGTTTCAAAATTAATTCAGAGGGAGCAAGTTTACAGTTTCCATTTCAGGAGAGGCTCCTGTCTTCCTTAGCAGACACCTATCTTTTCAAACCAAGACATGTACAAGAGCTATCTATATTAACTGGTATATATATATATATATATATATATATATATACACTGCCTGACCTCAAAATAATCAAAATAAGGAATGTAGTAGTTAAAACACTCAGAACTTTCCCTTTAAAGTTATTTTACAATGTCAAAGCATGAAGAGTTCATGAAAGCATACATATATGGAGACATTAAGTAAAAAAATAATAAAAAATCTAAAGGCAATATTTTACTTCACCAGTGTATCCTATATTTTATTTATTTAAGTGTAGAGACTTAATGATCGGCTTTTTTTTTTCTCCTTTACTCTGGCAACCACTTAGTCTCAGTTTCTTTAATGCATTTCTAAGATTCTCTTCTATCCTCCCATCCTCTGCCCTTTCTTATTTCCATTTCCCAAATTCCTTGCTTCCCTACACACAGATTATGTCAAGGGGAAGAGAAGAGAAGAGAAGAGAAGAGAAGAGAAGAGAAGAGAAGAGAAGAGAAGAGAAGAGAAGAGAAGAGAAGAGAAGAGAAGAGAAGAGAAGAGAAGAGAAGAGAAGAGAAGAGAAGAGAAGAGAAGAGAAGA
>VZSJ01004849.1:192588-225173 GCA_013398405.1 Pheucticus melanocephalus
AGTCAAGTCCATGGTCCAAAAGGGGTTTATTTGGAAATGTCAACCTTTTGAACTCAGAGTATCCTTCCTCCATTTTTTCCTCTACCAATTCAAGATCCTTTAGATCCTTTTTTGTGTTTTTTATCCTTTGATTATATTTTCTTTCCTCATTATTCCCTTTCAGAATTGCAATGAAGAGTAAATTTCTAGTTTATAATTTTTTTCCTTCAAATTATTCTTAATATTTGGTTTCTTCAGGTAAGATGCCACACCTACTTTTTCCTAAGTCTCTGGGACAAAAAAGGCAATGCTACATTTTGAATGGACCTTAGGGCACATATTCATTTTTTTCACTTTTCCCCCCTGCTTTTCTTTTTTGACTATTCAAATTTTCAGTTCCTACTCTTCCATTTGGTCACAATAATTCTCAGATAATGACGGAAGACCCTCATTGTATCAGTGATTTTTAAATAGCTGGTGAATATACTGAACTGATTTAGCTCAGATGATGAACTACTCAAGAGAGAAGAAAAATTCTTGCTTAATTTCAAACTGACACATTTTAATAACAGGGCAAAAATACTAATTGTTATTTCACATAACATTGATACAATATAATGACAGGGATGTCAGATACAGCAGAGAGGTCTTCATTAAAAAAAAAATTATTGTCTGACTTTAAACCTTGCCTTAAAGTTGTTTCATGTGGATATTATCTTAGATGAGTGGCTGAAAGCAGTTATTGAACAGAAGTAATGTTCCTATATAACTTTTTTCTTAAACAATTCGAGTTCTTTCTGGTTTTCAGTCGTCTTTCCAGGTTCTTTCAAAACATGGGTGAATCTAAGCCCCTTGGCAATGTCTTGGGGTGATTTTATGATGATACTTTATTCCCTAACTGCCTGCTTTATGCCCAGAAAATGGATGCTGTGGCTTTGAGATGGACCCAGGGGTTGGGCTCCTGCACAGTTTGGGTTCAATCTCTTTCCGGAGTGATCTTCGGCTACACAGATGTTACTTCGTTGCATTTGCTGGGTTAATTCTCTTCAATTTTGGCAAGAAGCTTCTGGGGGGTTTTCTTTTGCAGAGGGGGATGGGGTTTTTGGGTTTTTTTGGGTTTTTCTTTTCCTTTCCCTGGCTTGGAGGGTTTCACCAGCAAATCCTTTTGGCAGGTTTTTTATTTTTCATTTGTTTGTTTTTCCTCTCCAGCCTGGGGAGCCTGTGGAGTGGCTCCAGCTGGTCCAAACCCTGGAAAAACTGAGCCAGCAAAAGAAGGGACATTAAACTCCACCAACTTTGCCTGCTGTGAGGAGGAGACCCACACCAGAAATCTGACAGGTTCCCCGCTGCTGTGTGAACTCTTTTTCTCCTCCCTTCGCAGAGACAAAGAGGGGCAGCTGCCATCTGCCTTCTGGCCATGCAGTGAGGTGTGGGTGGAGTGTAAGGTTCAATTTTTTTTTTTCCCCTGTGCTTTGCAGGTATCTTGCTTTATTAATAAACAGTTCTACTTTTTTTTTTTTTTTCACTTTTATCCCCTGGTATCCATTTCTTTTATTGTCAGAAGAAAAGGGAGTTATTGAAGCCCTTTCCCTCTAGAGAAAATGCTCATTCCAGGGCATTTTGTCCTGAAATTTGTCTCCAAAACTGAGACAGGCATATAACTACTGCACAGTCTTTAAATTATTCTCCTCTTGCACCACAGGAGACAGCTAAAAGACTTTTAAGAAATGTGACATATAGAACTATTGCTTGTAATACTTGGCAAGACTGCTCTGCTTGTCTGTATACAATTCTCAATTGTGACCAATTGTAGAGTTTAATAAAATTTACTTCAAATTAGTACAATTCTTATTCATTAGATTTGTCTAGTCCCTAAAGACAACAGATAACAACTTAAAATACTGCTATTTTTAGTCATATTATATTCAACTGAGGTGTTTGAGCCGCAGAAATACAATCATTGGATATCTACTCAGTGGAAGTAGCATTGTTCTTGAATAATGACCAAAAGGACAAAGTGTCTTGTGAGGTAAAGATTCAAATTTGTTCCAATCAGAACACTTCAGTGCAGAAGGTAAGGTGAAAATACATCTTGTGTAAAGTATTCAATGCAATGGAAAAAACCAGCAGTGAAAAACTCTACAGGATACACCACAGTTGTGTCTGTAGCCCTCAGCTGTACTCCTGTATGCAGGTTTTATCCTCCAGTATAGTAGCCCAGGTCCTCTGTTTGGGTGGTTGGTTTGCTGGGTTTTAAAAGTATGTAACTTGAAAATACCTTTCATTATAAAATGGATAATGAAGAGGAAAAGAAGAAAAAATGATACTTAGTTACGGTATCCAGCTTTCTCACAGAAGCCTAATATTAACACATTTTCATGGGAAGTTGTGGTCAAAATCACATGGCAGACTTCAGTTTTTAGTTCAGGATTTTGCTCCAAAAATTGTCGCTGCATTTCACATTATACTGCCAACAGCAACAATCCAGCATGCCAAGAAGAATTGGGCCAAACCTTCAGTGCTTGCCTACAGAGTCTTATTTAAGACTGAGAGAACTGGGATTTGTTCAAACAAGAAGCTTCAGGGACATCTAATCATGAACTTCCAGTACCTGAAGGAGGCCCACAAGAAAGATGGAGAGAGACAATTTATAAAAGCCTGGAGTGACAGGACAAGGAGGAATGGCTTCAAAGTGAAGGAGAGCAGGCTTAGCTTAGATATTAGAAACAATTCTTTACTGTGAGTGTTAGGCCCTGTCACAGGTTTCCCAGAGAAGCTGGGGCTGCCCCATCCCTGGAAGTGTTCAAGGCCAGGTTGGATGGGGCTCTGAGCACCTTGGTCCAGCTTAAGGTGTCCCTGCCCATTGCAGAGGGGCTAGAACTAGATGATCTTTAAGGTACCTCCTAAGCCAGGCCTGTCCATGCTTTTTTGATTCTTTGAAACACACTTTTTTGTCTACTTTGGGTCAGTCATTACATCTCATCAATTAAAAGGCATTCTTTATCTGTCGATGGAGTACAAATTACTGGTGATTATAATATATTGTAACAGGAGAAACCCATGAGTCTTTATTCTTCTCCAGCAAAGTGATGGGCATGCAGGTCAGTCTCTTATGGCTGACTTTTGGAATCATAGAGCCATTCATGTGAAAATATGTGGGAAATTTCTGTTTTCACTTTTCTGAAGAAATCAACAGAAAATTGCATTTTGTCAAACATTAAATCTGTACCCCAAGTATTAAGTGTATTCCTAGGTTGAATTGTTCAAATGAGTTCATGCTTACTATGGGAAATCTGACTCCTACATAGACTTAAGGTAGCTAGGATATGGCAGTTTTAAAATGCCACAGTGAAGTCACATGCAGGCATGTGTGGAAGCAGACTTCTGCAATGGCTAGAGAAATATAAAAGCACACACCATCCATTCTGAAATATTTTATGAATTGTTTTCCACTCAAGAGAGTCTTTATTTTTTCCAGATACATTTCCAGATACATTTAATATATCTTAAAAAAAAAAATCTACATATTTTCTATACATAACAAAATCTCTATCTAGTTTTTCAAATTTGATTTTCTAAATTCTTCCCATTGATAATATTTTGCACTCTATTTCTCTAAAAGCATAATCTCTTATGCTAAAAACTATGTGTTGAATCAAATAAATAGCAGAAATACCCTTTTTATATTATACTTTGTTATATTATCTTAACTGTATTTAGTAACATTCATTGTAATCAAACTGAATGCCATTAAACAATAGGCCAGGAAATTTCAAAAGTCAGTCTTTTTGATGACAAAGATCAGCTCTTCTAATACTTTTTATTTAAGAGCAAGCAAACAAAATTGTAGGTGCTTGTGTCTGTCTGTAGGTTGACCTATAAATGACCTCAGAAAGAATAAGATTTCAGTTAAATTGGTCATTCAAAGATTTCAAAACTAAAATATTTTTAAAGTATCAGACTTTACCTGTTATTAATATTATTTTTATGAGGCTATGAGTCAGTGATTAAGAGCTTTTTCCTTTTCTGTTGAGATCAAAATATCTATATTGCAAATTTAAATGGAAGGGAAAAGCTGAGGAACATGAAGAATTGGGGGACTGTTTTCTTAAAAAAACCTCCAAAAATTTATTTTAGAATTTAATCTTCAGCTGAAAGTTTGTATTATTATTTGATAGATAGTATCATATGCTTAAAAATCCCAAAACTCAACAAACCACTTCAAAGACATGTGGGGAAAAGGAAGTGGGTCATATAGATTTTTAAGAAGTTAAGGAAAATTTGTAATTATGACTGGTTATCTTAGCAGATAGAAATGTCTATTTCAGTCATCTCTCTACATCAGTAAGGTGAGCCAGGTATATAGTGTCTGATGTAATAAGATCTTACATGACTGCTTTGTAATTTTTTTAAATACTAAGAAATAACCCAATGCAAAGCCAGAATGATGTTTGTCTTTGGTCAATGATATAGTAAAATGAATAAGAATTATTATAAGCCTACCTTTTCCCTTAAAACATAGAAATAAAAACAAGCTGCTAAACAAATAAAAAAAGCCATAAACCATTGTCTCTGCCCCCAGTTATTGGATAAGATTTTGGTAAAGAGTTGAAATTTGATTGATAACATATTTAAACTATTTAGGCTTAAATAATCATAGATACTTATCACATAAATTGGTCAGTTTACAAAGGTAGATTTCATATGTCTGGAATATGAAACTGATAGCAGAGAATGCAATAGTGTGTTTATGGGAATGTCTACATTAATTGCTTTGTTACCACTCATATGCATTGTGTGTTTTTAGTTCCAATATGTTTATGGATGTAATAATGCATATCAGTGCTTGGCTCTAATAAACCCAAACAGTTGTGGAAATAAGGTGCTTTAGCTGTTATCATTTCCTCTTATATCTTACTGAGAGACTTAAATAGGCAGCACAATAGTATTTAAATCAGAGTAAGGAAAAGAGTGGAGATATTTGAGTCCACTTTTCTTTGTGGTATATTTGCTGCATTTTCTGCATTTCTGTTTTTGAAAGAATCTCAGAAACAAATGAAAAAAAATTACAAACCAGGTCCTTAATCTCCAACAAAATTGCATTTTATGCACAATGGGAAAAAAACCCTTAAATATAAATAAACATGGGAGAAATTATAATAATAATAATAATAATAACAATAAACAACTATTCTCCTGTCCACTTTGCTTGCATTATTTTCTTTATCCTTTAATATTCATTCTGATAACGAATTATTGCTTGAATAGCAAATGCAAAATGGAGCACTATATATATTTTAGGTTTTGTTCAAAGATACAAAGATGAATCTTTCTAAAACCCTGTTTGACCATTTGACAAATTCAGGAGATAAATGAAATTGGCTTCTGAAAAATATCTAAAGTGCAAGACTGTGTTTATAATAAGGAACACACAATGCCACAGACATAGAGGATGATATGAAAATGCTTCCTCAACAAGGAAAGTTTCTTTCAAAAACCACTCTCTGCAACCTTTCTCCCCATGAGATACAACTAGTACTGCCACTAAATCACAAACAATATGGTCAAAACATTGACTATAATAGAACAAATACTTGTAATAAGTGTTAAAACTCTCAACTCGTGTGTGGTACAAAGACTAAGAACCAAACCGTGACTGAAGACAAACAAAAAGGATTTCATGGCTAATGTTTCAGGCAGTTAATGTAGACAGCTTTTGTTTTCCATTGAGGTTAACTGGAAATAATCCAATTTTCTCAGACCTTCAGACAGCCTCCCCCAACATTCATGTTAATATTTCTCTTCACCCTCTGAGTAGAAGACTTTACAATTCCATTTGCTTCAGTGCAACCTCTTCCAGTTCTGATCCTGTTCTCCTTTAATTCTTCCCCAAACTAATTAATAAAGTGCTTTCAGATGCAGTTCAGAAGACACAACTTTTCTCCTCAGCTTAAGGAGGAAACTAGGTGATAGACTTCAGCATCACTCAGGCACATAAGACCTTTTTGATGCCTTTTCTCTAAGGTGACAATCCTGCAGGAAGGGTAGTAAACATGGAGA
Source organism: Pheucticus melanocephalus (assembly GCA_013398405.1). NCBI lineage: Eukaryota > Metazoa > Chordata > Aves > Passeriformes > Cardinalidae > Pheucticus > Pheucticus melanocephalus. Next base: position 198,628 of record VZSJ01004849.1, read on the forward strand.
AGAAATCAGAAGCCATAAGGCAGTGAGTGCTGGTTAAATCCTGACTTTCAGAAACCTAACTATCTAGTATTCTTTCAAATTCTGTAATACTGAGACATTTCTGCACAGCATAGCAATGTCATCTATTGTTACCTTAGTGCTAAATGTGCTTTTCCTGTCTATAATACACACAGAACTTTATACACTCTAGAGAAAGAGCAGCTGGAGTCAGCCATCAGGAAAGTTACAGAAATATGCACTTGTTCTTGTCACTTCCTATTGTTCATGGTGCTCTGTAATGTGTTCTTTAGATGCACTGCAATACTGGCTAGATCTTTTCTTTAACCTTGTGGTCATTCTACCCAAAGTAATCCACAGTGCTCTGTTAAACTAGCTCAGCTAAAAGCAAAACCATGTGTAGAAATTAGCTGTCATCATGTAATTGTGTTTTCTGTATCTGAACCGAGAAGAAACAACCTGTAAAATCAAAGTTGGGTTTATGTGAAAGAGAATACACTTTGTTGTCTCAGTCTAGTCTTCAGTCACCAGTGTGCAGCACGATAGAAACTTCAACAGCTAAACTGCTGCTGCTGCCCTTGATAGTGTCATTCAAACTGCTTTTGAGGCTCTCAACAAAGGAAACTGAGCTGTTTGACAATTAGATTTAAAAGACGTGGAGGAAATAACAGTCCGTAAAAGTGAATGACATTCTCAGACAGACTCAACTAGCATTTTCCTTCTCAATGGAGACACAAAAGGATGACTGTGGTGAGGAGAGTATAGCTATAATTAACTTGTCATTTGTATTAATAATTATATAGTTTCAAGACTGCATATTTTTACAGCTAAGGTCATAGACTAAAATACAAGTTCAATTCTTACTTCTCTCAGACTTCTCATGGGACACTGCACAATCAATTTATCTTTCAGTGCATTTATTGCTTTTAATGTGAAAAGGAATAGTAATTTTTTTTCCCGCAGTCATTTATGTGAATTTGTAGTTCTGTTTTAGTTGGAGTTTTTCTTATTATGAATGAGATCTAACAAGAATTTTAAAACATACTCTTTAAAAATTGGTTAAATTGGAATGGAAACATTTTAGTAAGGCATTTACTTTGCAAATTTCCCAAATTTACTAGAAAATATTTGGCCCAGTTCATTAAAATTTTCTATATGATATCCCATTTTAAGTTTAATTAAAATAAAATGGAGGGTTTTTTCCTCAGAAAAAAGAACTTTTCTTCTTATTCTTCATTTCATATTCAGCTTTAGAAATTTAGAAATATTACTTTAACCAATAGTAATAATTTAATTTGTATTGGAGAGGATCCAAAGAAAGGACATAAAGATGATCAAAAGACTGGGGAACTTGTCCTGTGAGAACAGATGGAAGGCCATAGGTCTTTTCTCCCTGAAGAAGAGTCAAGGGGGCATTTCATCACAGTAGGCTGGTGTGTGAATCTCCATGTGCAGTAACTAGGGTGACCATCAAGCCACAGTGAAATGCAAAGAGTAGATTTATTTAATTACCTCACCAGTGATGCTGGGCAGCACAGACACATAGAGACACAGGCTCCATTACTGTCTGCTCATCCCATGGGACAGTAGGGTGGGGCCCCTGCCTGCCCCAGTTCATCAGAGGGCTCAGTCCCCAAGAAGTTTATCTCAAGGCTGTGCTTTTCTGATCTCTCTCTGTCCCAGCAGGAGGCTCAACCAGGTCTGTGAGAGGGTGTTAACTCTACACAGGAATTCTACTTCTCAAAACAGGCACGATGCTCATATAATAAATGGAGTTTTCCCACACTGACGTTCTTAGCATTCCCACCTCTAAGGTCACTTTGAGAGAAACTGTTCCCTCCTTGTCAAATCTTCTGGTTTTAACCCTTTCCTCCCAACAGTCAGTAGTTAAAGGGTGGCAGTTTCATGAAGAACGCACGGAGAAGACAAGTGGCAATGACTACAAGTTGCACTGCGAGGGGTTTAATCTCAAAATGAGAAAGTAATTTTCTACTATAAAATCAGACACTCCCTGGAACAACCTGCCCAGGACAGTGGCAGAGTCCTCAAGAAAGGGAGGATGTTGGGCAATCTCACCTAAGCTCCTTTTACCACCAAAAGGTGGACCAGATGATCTTTCCAGGTTCCTTTCCAATTTATCCAGTGATCCTCTAAAGATATATTTCCTGTTTTCAGTTGAAGATGGGAAAAATATGAAACTCTTACATATTTCACAAGACAATCACACTTTCCAATTTACTAAATGTCTACTAGGCTTAAGAAATTTGATTGCATGAACCTTTTCACACTGTGCTGACCTTTAGTTTGACCCAAAGCACAGTATGGTTTCGTAAAGCAAATATACACACACATATATGTATATACTTATATGTGTGTATATACACACTGGTGTCTGCTGCATGTCATGGAACCTTTAGGTTGGAGAAGACCCTTACAATCACTGAGCCTAATCATTCCTCCAGCACTGCCAAGCCCACCTCTAAACCATGTCCCTAAGAGCCACATAGACATGGCCTTTAAACTCCTCCAGGGACGCTAACTAAACCACTTCCATGGGCAACCTTTTCCAACGCTTCTTAAACCTTTAGTGAAGAAATTTTTACTAATATCCCATTTCTTCTTGTTCTATTGCTTGTTACTTGGAGAAAAGCCTGAACCCCAACTGGCTCCACGGTCCTTTCAAGGCAGTTGTAGAGAAAATGAGCAGGTCCTTCCTGAGCTTCCTTTTCTCCAAGTTACACTAGTGTAGCTCCCTTGGCTGCTCCTCATCAGACTTATGCTCCAGACCCTTCCCCAGCTTTTTGGACACATTAGTTTCCTTTTAATGTTAGAATTTTATATCAGGTAAGGGAATAGGAGTAACAAATTTGAGCACTGGAGATTTCATTTCAAGCATGTCTCATGGGAAGCTTTCGGTTTCTTAGGTAGTCCAAAAGATAACCTTGCACAGCTCAATCTTGTCACTTCTGCTTGTATGTAACCATTGACATTGAGGGCATCTCTGAAAGCAAGAAAGGAATGGTTTAGATTTATCATCAGCTATACTGTCTAACATAATTTGACAGCATGAAACGATGAAATGGGTAGAATGATTAAAATTTAAATCCAGCCATACTTACAGTAGGTATTAAAGTCAATGCACTTTCTAAGCCAAAAGTCATTGGAAAGAGTTAAGGCAGAAGCACTGAACCTTTTGGGGTCCATCAATTTCAATTCATTTGCTCTAATTTTATGGATCAGTACTCGGTCTCTTCACTCTAGTGTCTATGAAATGTCAGCCCTTCTAGTGACAGTTCCTGAATAAAATGACCTGCATGTGTAGCTATTATTTCTATACTTTTCCAGCATTCAAATACTTAACCACATAATGTGTGTCTCCTAGAATTAGGCTGATGTAGCGGCAAAGCACAGCATGCTTTGTTTCCCTTGGCATTGCAAGTGGCATAAAATCCAGTTGACCACAGCTCCATGGTACACTGCTAATGGTCTGGAGAGATCTGTTTGTCCAAAACAGACACAACTTGCCATTTGCCAGATATGCTTTTAGAAAGTATATATTTGTACACTCTGTAAAGAGCTACATTATGTAAAATACATAAAAATATTATTTTTAAAGCAGATGGATTTACTGTACTAATAATGTAACTGATATAAACCACAAAAACATTGATGTGAAAAGCTAATGATGGAATTCTACTTAGTATTTGTTCATCATAACCATTTTCATTGCACCTGTAAACATCAACAATCCATAGGTGAAAGGGACCAGGTAGTGAAATCTCATCTATTTATACTTGCTTATATCAATGGAACTTAATGTCACTGTCCTAGTGGATTTCTTTCAACAAAGATATTTTCAGTAGCATTGATTAATGTCACATATTTTTAGCAATTTTAAAAATAATTTGATGTTTGTATGAAAAAAAAGGAAATAATTAATTTAAAGCTTTTCAAGACTGAGGATTTTAGAGGGATTGAGACTGTTTGTGGAGGTTTTAAAGGAAAAATTAGTGCATTGTGGACAAAACTAAAATCTTGCTGTTTTCTTTTTTTTTCTTTTTTTTCTTTTTTTTTCTATTTTTTTCTTTTTTTTTCTTTTTTGTCGAAGTGTCTAGAATCCAGCTCTTAAATGGAATTGCAAAGATGAAATCATCTACTTGCCTATTCCTCTGCCTCCAGTCCATTCATCATTTGATGTTTAATATTTATGTCATCTGTCAAAGCATTCCTTTATGAACAGTGAACTATTCCTGATGCACAATCATTATCAGCAAAGTATGGAACCTTAACTAAAAGGTTTTAGATGCTAAAGACTTCAATTTTGCATGTCCATGATCTTTTCCAGAAGTCACTTTGCTGTTCCCTCCATCCTGTGCAGCTCAAGAGGGAGTGGAGGCATCCTAAGAAGACAAATCAGTTTGCTTCCTTCTGCATTGAAGGGGAAAAACTTTCCAGCCCTAGAGATGACCAAGATTACTCATCATAGCACTCAGAAATCAAGCCTGAGGGGTTCCAGGGGAGCCTGAGTCACCATTGTGCTCAGGGGTGGAGATGGAGGAACCCTTAATATTTTTTTAATGTCTTTTCATTGCAGTTGCCATTAATAATGTATCATAACCTTTAGCCTTGTGTACCAATTTGGTCCAAAATTTTAGGGGATATACTCTATAAAGTGCACATTCATGCTTTGTCAATATTTTCAGCCATCATGTGTATAATAGGAAGCAAAGAAAACAGGCACAGTATACAGAAGCTCATCCAGCCATTGTGCCTGCTGTGCCACTAAAGTTCACTGACTAATGGATTTCTAATGCAGATGGAAGTTTTTGCACCATTGAGATATTGCTTTGACAGATCAGGCACAATAGCTGTGACTGTTAGTCTTTCAAGCCTGAAGAGTTTTCTTTCATGGCTTCAAGAGAAAGCTTTCCAGAGCAGTGAGATATTCACAGCAGACAGCATTTAAATGCAGGGGGAAGAGGGGAAAGTGACAAGAAAAAGAGAAAAAGTTGCTTTCTTTTTTTCAGTAATGAACGACTTAACAAGCTTGCTTGAATGCTGCAAGAATAAATCAAGTTAATTACACAAAAGTAAAGAGAAATTCTTAAAGAAAAAATGAAGTTCCACCAGGTCCACACAATGAAAAGTCATCTTGGAAGTGAAATATTCTGGCAACTTGAATTATAGTTCAAAAAATATTTTAAAATACTTGGAAATATCAGTAAATAAATAATGTCAAAATCTTTCTGAGATTATAAACTGTCATATACCTTAACTTGTTAGGAAACAATAGACAGGTATCTGACCACATTATAATTAAGAAAAATAAACAGGGCTATTAAAGGAATATGAATGAAAACTAAGACATATGCTTATAAAAAAAACCAAACAATTTTTATTATCTGCAACCCCACTCAGTGGACAGTGGACACTGAATTATGTTGTAAAGACCTTCCTTTGATCACCAGCATCTTCTTTTACCCTTTTCTGTACTCTTCCATTCTATTGTTTTAACATAATAAAAAGATATTTATTGTAAAATAAAGACATTGAAGCCAAAAGAGAAGTACTTCTAGTCTTGCTTTTCTTATGTTTGAAAAAATAGTTTTAATTGGGGCTCTTTTAAGAAGAATTGGAATATACATTGGAATAAATTGAATAAATAATATGCTTCATCCCAAAAGATATTATTTAAATTATAAGTATTATTTAAATAATGGGTACTGAAATAATTTCTTTTGCTTAAGAGTATAGTTTCTATATATTGATAATTTTTACTGCATCCTCTTTTCACTGAGAAGGCCAAGCAAGACTTTTCATTTAAAATATTCATGCAGAGCAAAACATTGCTGCTGGTGTTTACTCTCTTCTCAACACTTTGTAAAATGTAGATTTTTATTCCACAAAATTCATGTGTATATTAATTGTTTCTCAGCGCTATACCCATGTCTTGGCCTAATACCTTGCCTTCTGAAGCCCTACATTCTTACTTGCTTTAGCTGATCAGAATGTGAATTGTCATGGAAATTATCTCTTACCATGAACCTCCCCTATCTACAGCTGACCAAAATCTCTGTCCCTTTCTGCATCTGAGATGCATTTTACAGAGACCATAATCAGGTTTGCATAGTAAAACTCTATGTTACATTTTAAAGGAAAAACTGCAACTAACTATGCTATTGTTACATTAACTCCAAAATATTACTTACTGAAAATTCATATACTTTGGTTTTTTGTGCAATAGGCTAAACCAGACTATTTCCAACCCAGACTCCCAAATACAACTGCTATATGTGCTTGGTATGACCTTTGCTTTTGCTGGAAATGAACCTTAAATAACAAGTGTTATTACTTTTAGGTAAATTTAATTGCATTCATCTCTAAAGAACTGTGATCCTTTAAATAAATAGGGAAAAAGCTGAGCACTTATTCAGTATCTTTTTTTTGGTGACAATATATTTATTATTTGCTCTTTTAGTTCTGTTTTGACATCTAGACAACTTTAATGGACCTAAGTGCATTAACCTTTTACTACATTTGCATTATTCTGCTTTTTGATAAAATGTAAGGGTTCCTTCCCCCAAAACTAGCTTTCATTTCTCTAAAGAGCTTTAATGTAAGTAATTATTCTTTACAATTGCGCCAAAATTAATTTGCTAACAGAGCACTGAATAGGGAATTAATGGAACAGAAATTAAGAAGTCAGGAATATATTTGAACTACATTTTAAAATCTTATTTTAGTTTACTTTGTAATTATGCTTTGATTTAGCATTAATCTTGAAAAAAATACTTCATCACCTTCTTTAAGAACTGTTTTTTACAACATAGCCTTATATAACACTTGTTCTCTGGTCAAAGTATTCCAGTCTCCCTGAAAATCACTCTGCTTGCTTTGGCTGATTCAAAGTAAATTTTAACTCACCTCAGAAGTCCTATCAACAAGCTCAGTCATTAGTGGGACTAATCATAGACATTGGATTGGTCATGCTCTGAACTTCAGTTTTGGAGAGGTAAAACTTTCTCCAGGCACAAGTTTTACTGCAGTGAGTGGCTCCAGGAAGGAGAGTAGGCTGTAATCTCAGCAAAAACCAAATCTGAGGAACAGGAATGAAAGAAATGAACATTAACAGCATGAGCACCAACCAGAACAATGTGTGCCTTCATGGTCTGTTCCATACTGGCCTATTTCTGGCCTGTTAATTCAGAGCCAGACATCCAGCTGTACAGCTCCTGCTTTTTTGTCCCGTGATCTGTGCCCTCGTGAGCAGAACACCTTCAGGTATGTCATTCAAAGTAATGACCTCCTGATCTAGGTGGTCTTAACACTAACAATAATATGAATAGTCTTATTTTGTGAGGCCCACACTAACCAACACAGAAATGCAGCTTTAACGCATTTATTTAATTAATGTACCTTTATGGCATCAACACAGAAAGCAAGAGCAATCAACTCTATTGCACTTTATCAGGTCAATGATCCTTGATCTAAAAGAGATTTATGTAGAGCCTCTATGAAGCAGTAGCAGCTGTGGGGAGATTTTTTACAGTACCTTTTTATTTTCTGTTTTTAGCAACAAAATATTAAGACTTTGAATTGAATTGAATTGAATATAGTCACTGACGAAGCAATGTGTGCCCAAAGGGCTCATCAAAATATAGGGAGAAAATAATGTGTGTTTACCAACTACACATTGATGTAGAATATTGCTTTGATTGAGACTTCTTTGGGAGGAACAATATCACAAGAATAAGCTGCAGTCAAACTTCTGGAATATGTTACTTATTTTTACTGAAATGCCAAAAAATCCACCTCAATAGAATTGCACAGGCTTGCTTTCAAAACCTGTTAAACAAGACAAAAGTCTACACTGAAAAATACTAGATCCAAACCAGTGAAAGCAGGGTAAGTGAAAGGAGATTCCAAATTCCATAATGCTCAATTGAATTTAAAATACTCATGTAGAAGATACATAATGAAAGTTGAAGTATAAACCCAACATAGACTTTACAGAATAATTTAGAAGTCATGACAATTGCCACAGCACTAAAGTGAGGAAAAACCAGATTATTCATCTTTATATTTCTTTATATATGTTTATATTGTATATATGTTTATATATACAATACTGTAATTGAATAGAAGCACTAAAAGAAAAGCTTCTATCCATCTGTAGTATGCACCAGATTAAAAAGTCTCATTGCCTCATACTCTGCATTACAATAACAACTTTATCATAAATTCACCCATATTTTTATCTTTTGTTATTACAGGATCAATTCCAGAGCTCTTCTCACAAACTTAATTCTTGTGTTGAAACACAAGCATGACAGTACCAATAGGGTCAAATTGACTTGTAATGTTTTGTATCTAACCCAAGGAGAAGTCTTGCATCTTTGAGATTTTGCCACCACTGTTCACATCTTTATGGGTATTTTGGCATAGGTTTCTTTTTCTTTATTTTTTTTTCTTTACTTGAATGAAGGTAAGAAGATAGAGATTCTGATAACAACATAAGTCAGGGTGATTTGAGAAGACTCAAATTATTATGGAAGAGACTGTAAAATTGAGAGATCTAGCATCAATGATGGGGTAGATCCCCTGCAATGTGTGAAATGTGGTCACTGAGTGGTCTTATAGATAATTTTACAGCCTCAGCTCCAATTCAGTTCCATTTGCCCTGAGCCTGCTTAGCTTCCTGTCAAAACCAGCACTCCAAACTCTTCCAAGTTAGTTTTTTCAGCTTACTGTTTAATATAGATGTGATTATGAGTAGCTACTTTTCTCCAAAATAAGGTGTCACAAATGGAAGACTTGTAAATATAAGTCTTCTCTGTAGTGGTGACAAGCTCTGTTTTCTTGCTAGAAGGACATTTAAATTGCACTGCTTTGCTGCAGAACCTCATGCTGTGCTGCTGCATTCAGAAACCATTATCACTGTGGGAAATGATAGCAAGTGGATATATTAATTAGGAGTTTTGAAAAGCAATGATGAAGATAAGATTTATCTACATCTCTGTAACTCACAGCTATGTGAAACAGAGCAGCTAAGGAATGGCATAGTAATTCAAGTCATTGCATTTTATTGTAAATAAATTCATCTGGTAATAATGTGGGCTAGGAAGAAATACCTAGAAAGATAAAGTTAAACAAAGTTATTTGACAATGAATTTCATATGAGGGGTTTACCATAGGCCTTGGACAAATCACTGGACTTCGTTTCTGAATCTCCAAAGCAATATTTGGGTCAGCAGTTAATAGTTTCTCAGAGGATAATGATTAAAGAAGGCAAAGCTGCTGTGATGTCTAACTATTAGCATTGTTACCACTAAAGTTTGAAGAACTTATTAAAAATATAAAGGGTTTAGATTATATATTAGCAAAAATTTCTTCACCCAAGAGGTTGTCAAACACTTCAACAGGCTTCCCAGGGAAGGGATAGATTTATAATCCCTGTAGGTATTTAGAAGGTGCATAGATGTTTGTGTCACTTAGGGGCATGGTTTAGTGGTGGACTTGGCAGAGCTGGGTTTACAGATGGACTTGATAATTTTAAAGGTCTTTATCAACCTAAATTATTTTAAGATGTCACTTAAAAGAAAATATAATGAACTAAGGCTATTAAACATTAACCAGTGAAAGTAACCTTAGCTGTTTCTATAAATATTAAAAATCTATTGCTAAAGAAATAAAAAGATAGAAGAAAATGAGGAGTATGTAAATTTTCAGCATTGCTAGACTGAAGTGGATAAAATTCAGAAAGCCTCACTTTTTTCCAGTGTTCAAGCTTCATGCAGCTTCCTGAAATACCTACCTCATCCTTGCTATTGGATGACTTTTACAAAGAAGCCAACAAACAACATAATTATCAAGATAAATACTTCCACTTTTGCTAATAAGTATTGCTGCAATGGGAATTGAAAAACAAAAATCTTTCCTCACATGTAAAGTTAAACAAGATTTAAATATAGTCAATATAACTGTGCTGATATTTTACTTGAATCTGGCCATCAGTTTGTGTCTAACACAGAAAAGAGATTCAGTTATGTGGAAAGAAATAAGTTAAGCAAAAAAATCTCAAATATAGCTTGGCATAAACTTTAGACTTGTACAAAATATTCGGAGTTCTGCAAGGAAAGTACAAGAAAAGGTCTCTTCAAGGGACTAGTTATTGAAACATTGCTCCACATTAAAAGAGAGTAGGTTTAGATTAGATATTAGGAAAAAATTCTTTACTGTGAGGGTGGAGGCCCCTGGCAAGGGAACCTGGAGAAGTTGTGGAAATGTTCAGAAGTCTGGATGGGGCTGTGAAAACCTAGTCCAGTTGAAGATGTCCCTGCTCATGGCAAGAGAGATGATCTTTAAGGTCCCTTCAAATCCAAAGCATTCTATGGTTCTGTGATTGTTGGATATAAATTCAGTTTGAAATACTGCCATAGTGTCACTGTGTTTTCTACATTCAAACACATGTAAATACACCTGTGTGGTTTTTGTCTGTGTGTGTGCAGGAGTCTTCCTCAGTTATGTCATCTCTGTATACATGGCAAAATCCAGGCATAACTTTTCTTCCTGCCTCACCCTATGTTAAGTACAGAAAAACAAGGTGTGATTTCTGTGAGAGATAGAAAATGCCTGGCATATTGACACTCTGGAGAGCCAACAGATTGGTATGACTGGAGCTCTGCTGTTCCACAGCAGCTTTTGTAAGAGTCAGGTGATGAACAAGGAAGGAAATTATGCAGTTGCAGGTGACTGTGATTGACTGTGTTTGGAACAAGCATTGCAGAAGAAAGGTAAGAAAGCCTAAAAATGAGCACTAACACAAGGCTGGAGCACAAGAGTGGATTGGGATGCTCAGTAGAAGTGGTCTTTGTGAATACCACTTTTTACTAGCAAAAGTACAGCTTCTAGTGCCTATCCCAGAATTTAGGAACACCTGATTTACGTGTTTTCTCTCCTTTAAGGAATGTTATAAAATAAAAGAATTGCCATGCTTTTCCTGTAACAGTAATGAAAAGTAGTTCTTCCTAGCCATACTAGGCTTTAGGACATAAAATTAAGTCTTATTTGGTGATTATTCTGAGACAATATGTATGCCCCAGAAAGTATTAAATAATACTGTGGGTTTAGTAAACAGCATAATAAGTTTAAATGTCATTTTTTTTTCAGACCTCACCTATTCTCCTGACTGATAAATTACGCAAACTTTGCTGAGAAACACAACATTTAACTTTTTTAGAATGCTAAAGTTATGAAACTTAAATTACCTTTCCTTTAGAAGAGTTTCACATAAAGCCAGTGTCCATAATTTGCACTTCAACAATGCAGTGCATTGCACCAACTCAGTCTTACAAACTCTTATGGAGGTGCTTGACTTCATTCACCAGTCAAAGAGTTGATTTCCCTTCTCCAGGTGGGCTATGTTGCTACTCCCTGCAGTTGCAAGGCATTCAGCTCAGCATATACAAATATCCATATGAACAACAATGCAATGTATTTGCAACACTATCTAATGCAAGGAATAAAAGAGGATGAAGTCATCTCAGAGATTGCTTGATTCCTGATTTACATAAACATGCAATGCATAAATGTTGGCTCAAGAGAATTGAAAAGTCTCTTTTTCTTGCTGAAAATATTCTGAATCCTTCTGTGAATGGTGAATAAAAAAAAAAAAAAGGACCCATGAAAATCCAAAGCATTGGTGCTAGTTAAGGTATTTTAGAAAATGCATTGGATAGGAAGAATATTACATGAAAGATCTAAGAGGATATCTATAATTTCCTGTCCTTTACTATGAGGCCAGTAATTCTCTGCTGCTGCATCCACTGCACATTTCCCAGTAATTCCACAGTGAATAATTCCCTTTTGTCATAGAGTTCTTCATAAAGACACTTCCAGGTTGGAGCTTGATGTTATATAGTCATGAAAAGCTGAGATGTGTAAAATGTGCAGAAGAGGCAGTCGGGAATGCATTGTAGGAACATTCAGTTAAGGGCCTGTACAGAAAGGTTTATCCTGCTGCTCTGATATTTCCCCTTTTTATTAAACTATCAGGGTAGTAGAGGCTGGACTAAGGTGTCTTCTGTCCCAGCAGATAATCTGTATACATATCATCTGGCCAGATGCTAAAACAATCTTCTCTTGTCTTTTTATTATTCCGGGCAAATAGTTTTACTTTATCATTCCTGGAACTCACTGTCATGCTCCTACAAGAAATGGAGGTCAAATCCCCACAGTCATTTATGTAAATTGGGATAAATTTCTAGCCATGCATGCCAGCCTGAATCCTCCCCAGCTCTGATGGAGATTAAAAGACAGTGAGAATTACAGTGGCAGGAGCAAAACCAGAATTTTGGGTTCCAGTTTAATCATCAGTAAAGTATCATTAGTCTACAAAGTTAGATTTCAACACAGATTGAATTGTGCATGGATTTAATTCTAATAATATTGAACTTTGTGATATTATTAAAATCTGATGGGAGAAATAGTTAACTTTTTCTCATATGTTGTATGCTGTCTGTCTTACATGAAATTAGGCTTCACACACACAGAGGAGTTTTCTTGTGTATTCAGATGTTCATGCTGAAGCCCATATTTACACCATCAGCCAGGAAATTGCAACATGAGGATATAAAATATTGTTTCAAACATCCAGCTTCTACTTCATTGAGTCAGTGATAAATTTGTTTAATTTTAACCTCCTGACTTCATTTTAACAATGAAAATAATTATTGTTCATGACCGTCACTATCAAGTTGTATGTATAATTGAATCTCTGCATGATTTTGTACAAAAAAATTTATTGTCACTTGGTTTTCCAAAATTTCTTTGTTTTGTTGCGGTTTTCTATTTGTTTATTTTGTTTTGTTTAAAGAAATAAAAGCTGTTTTATAGTAAATTAGCTACTTACAGTAATTTAAATTTTATTCTAATGATTTTTGTGGTACATTAATTTTGTAATTAAGAATGAGAATGGAGATCATGGCTGACAACATTCACAAGCCAGGCTTCTAATTCCTTGATTAGCTCCTGGCAGGAGAATTGAAAACAGACAATTTGATTTGTTTTCCCTATGGGAATGATACAGGCATGAAAAGAAGTTAGCAGAATAAAGTGAAAACCCAAATCTTAGATGTCCACCTGTGGCACAAAATATTAAAGCAGTTAAATCTAGTTTCTAATATATTATATCTTGATGTGAATTTTCAAGCATTATTTACCAACAGTGACAAAATTTTGCAAGAAAAAAGCAAGATTTCTTTATGCATTACATTATTTTATGTGAAACATTGGTATTTAGATTTGGAAAAAAAATAATTATACATATTCGGAATATTTTGAGTAATATTTTCTAGGTGAGGACAACATGCTTGCACCAGTTTCCACAGAAATCAGTGCTCATCTCTTTTGAATTTATGTGACTCAACTCCAGATGCAGTTCAAGATGTAATTTTGTCATGTCACTCCAGAGTTAGATTCTTCACAGTGGAAAGACTTATTTAGCCTTAGATGATATGAAAGGAGTGACATCAAAATGAAAAAAAAAATTAAAATTATATTAGTTCTTTTAGCCCGTAAATTTTTTTGCTTGGAAAATAAATAGATGTCTGTAGTTCATGGGATTGACACCAAAATGCAAGACAGAGAGTTGCTTTCTCAAATTTCAAAGAAATGACCTTTATAGTTTTTCCACAAAAGCCCTCAATATAATTTCTTCTTGATTTTATTGAATCAGGTTTCTGTCTGTGCTCAAATGAGATTCTTGAACCTTGCAACTCAAGGAGTCAAAACTGAGCATTTCACCCATTAATAAGAGATAGTTTGTCTTGGTTAGTATGGGGAAAAGTCAGGTAGTCATAAATTCACAAAGCGCTGTATTGTATTCTACCACATTAGAGTCCAGGATAACATGAAATTCAGTATTCATTCAGAAAGCACATCAGTGTTCATGAAATACTGAGTTATGTAGTTCTAAATGCTTTAACTTCTGTGGGCCAGAGAGATAAATTATTTATGTTTCTGTGCATACATTTGAAAACATCATTATTTTTATTGAAGAGAAAGGGGGAAAGGTATACTGCTGTTTGAAGGCATAAATTTTACAGCCATGCTGTGCAAATTGTAAATTGTTCACACTGGCAGTTGCTATAGGTCTGCATTTACATTACTTAAAATGATGACAATTCAGACCTGACCGGTGCTTTGGAACTGCTCTAGTAAATGTGCTTTAATTATAATAACAGTAGTGTATAGAGAGAGAGACTTAAAAAATATGATCTGACTGCTCACAAATAACTGTATCCCTCGGACAAGGATTTTGGAAAGCAGCCCTTGGGTAAATTCAGCATTATGTTTGAGAGGCAAAGGATACCATGAGGTACAGCTTCCAGATGTTAACCTTCATCTACAGGGATGGCAGACTCAAAAACTGAGTAATTTCTTTGGTGTTCCATTTCTCCATCCTGTGAGGAAAGGCAACATACAGCTTTTATCCTGCCTAACTCAAAAAAGTCAAGGGAGATGCTGGTTTTCCTCACTGTGATTATCTGCATGTCAGTCACAGAACCACAAAATGGCTGAAGCTTAAAGAGAGCTCTGGAGATCATCTGGTCCAATCCTCTTGCTTTAGAGGCTTCATCTAGAGCAGGTTGTCTAGGACTAAGTCCAAACACCTCTTGAATATCTATAGTACTCCTCAATCTTCCTGAGAAATTATCTCCAATGTTCAGTCAACCTCACAGTAAGAAAAAACCAAAACAACACTATTCCTACAGTTGCTGTGTTTCAGTTTGTGTTTATTGCCTCTTGTCCTGTCACTAGACACTACTGTAAAGAGTCTTGGTACTTCTAGGCCCACTTTTCATGTATTTAAAGTAATTAATAAGATCCCCTGTGAGATCATAAAGTTCTCAGCCTTTCTTCATATGAGAGATGCTCTAGTTTCTTAGTCATTTTACTGGCCCTTCAATGATCTCTGTCCAGAAGATCCATGGATTTATTGTGTTGAGGAGCTCAGAACTCACAAGTATGGCAACATACTTCAAATATACTCAGCACTCTAAGTATGAACTCAGCAGTCCTGAGTACAGGAGAAGGATCCCCTCTCTCCACCTGCCAGCAGCACTATTCCCACTATTCCCAGTGCAGCCCAGGATACCATTTGCTTTCTCTGCCTTGAGGGAAGGTTCATAGTTCATGTTCATCCTGGTGTCCATCAGCGCCCATGAACCTTTTCTGTAGAGCTGTTTCCTGTTTGGGTGGCCCCCAGCATTTATTACTGCAAAGGGTTTGTTATGCCCCTGTTTGGAGCTCCATGAGGTTCCTCACTCTATTTCTCCAGTTTCTCAAGGTCCCTCTCAGTGGCAGCATGACTTTCTGGTGTACCCACCACTCTTCTCAGTTTTACACTATCAGTGAAGTTGCTGAGGATAAATTCTGCCTCATCATGCAGATCATTATAGAAAACATTAAACAGGATCTGACTTAGCATGGACAACTGGGATATACCTCTGGTTACTGCGCCCTGACTGGACTTCCTGCCACTGATCACCACCCTCTGGATCTGACCATTCAGCCATTTTTCAATGTACCTCCACTGTCTGCTCATCCAGCTCATACTTGACCGGCTTCTCTGTGAGGATCTTAAGGGGGAAAATACAAAACTCTATTCAAAGTCGTCTACAGCTCTCCCTTCATCTAATGACACAGTAATTTATTGCTGAAGGTCATAACATTGGTAAAGAATGACTTCTTGGTGAATCCATGTTGACTACTCCTGTTGGACTTGTATTTCACATGTCTAGAAATGGTTCTCAGGATTAGTTGGTCCGTCACCTTCTCAGGCTTTGAGGTTAAGCTGAATTCTCTACAGTTCCAAGCCCTCCTTTCTGCCTTTTCAGAAGGTAGGAGTAACACTTTCTTCCCTCCATCCTTCAGGCTCCTCTCCCAGTTGCCATGATCATTCCAAGATTGCCATTAATTGCCTCATAAGGACATCAGCCAGCTCCCTCAACGCTCATCCCATCAGGCCCCTTGGACTGATGGATGCACAAGCTGCATAAGGATTTGTAACCTGATCCTCTTTCACCAAGGGCATGCATTTCTTGCTCCAGATTTCCATGTGGTTTCTGAGGTCTGGATCCCTGAAGACCACTCTTGCTGGTAAGGACTGAGGCAAAGAAGATATTAAATACCTCAGCCTTTACCATGCTCTGTGTAACCAAGGCTCCTGCCTCACTCAGCTGTACACTGACATGGTCTCTGGTCTTCCTTTTATCACCTGGTGACTTATAAAACCCATTCTTCTTGTCTCAGACATCCTTTGAGAGATTCAATTCCATCTGGGCTCTGTCCTTCCTAATCCCCTGTCTGCATGCTCAGTCTCAGCATTCCTCCAAAGTTACCTGTCCATATATCGACCTTCCGTATACCTTCACGCTGCTTCCACATTCTGTTTGCATCAAAGGAATAATTTCAAACCTATTTTTTTATGTATCACTACTCACTTTGAGCTTGGAACTGGACAGAAACATAGAAAGTTTAGATTAATCTGGAAAATTAACATTTAAAGGAAGAGCATCACTCTAAAGTCAGTGAGAAGAGCAGGGGAAGATCAGTTTCATAGCTTTTTTTCTCAAAAAAAAAATTCAAAAGTCTTAGATAATTTTTCCAGCTCCATCCAAGCATCTCATAAATGTAAAGAACTCTACAACCTATAAATCCAAATGGGGCAAATGACACAAAAATTTTACAATATGCTTATCCATCAAGGCCAGTGGCCAAATCTAAGGGGTTTTTTTAGGAGAAAGACACTATACAGAAAATTTATCAATTATTTTTTATGATTATTGTTTGCTTTTTACGTAACCTACCTGTTTCAATTGGTACCTAAGTCTTCTAGTTATTTGATTATACAAAAACTACTCATAGACATTTCTAGTCCTCAAGGTTAGAGAGAAAGATACTTCAAAAATTAATTTTGACTCTTCCAATGAATCTGAAAAGCAGAAAAAAATGCAGGGTTTTGTTTTTTGTTTTATTAACTACTCTAAGGTAATGTTATTTTTTAAATTATTATTAGTTTTATTCAAGGGTCCTGATTTGTATTACTGGAATGCTTTGTGTTTACAACAGTGTCTATATCTGTTGGGTCTTTATGTTTATTGGCTGAATATTATGCCTGAAAACAGCATCAGACATTTTTAATAGGAAAGATAGAAGACTGATTTCATTGGCATTTACTTGACACTCAAATGTCATGTATCCATGTCTAAAAGTTTAAATTGGATTATAAAAAGAAGAGAATGTAATCAATGAGAAATTAATTTTAAAGGCTTTATTAATAGCTTAGATGAAAATTAAATTTGGGTATTTATACTGTAATTATATTGTTCTTACCTTCTAGTCACTGTTAGCTTAAACCTGACTTTTTAAAATTCTATAACTGATTCTTCCAGAGCTAATTGTCCTTAATCAATACCAACTCCTTGATTTTGTCACATAGCAAGCAAAAATACATGGTCTAATCTACTGCTGTTTAAAAAAAAAATGCAGTCATATAGTGCATTTTGATAAAGAAACCCTCTTCTTATTTGCATGTGCTGTTGGAGTTAAGTGTAGGTTGTTAATGTCAAAGTCACTTTGAAAAACAAAATTCTGTATTATAGACTTTTGTTAAGAGGCTTTTCATGCCTCAACTTTCTTTTCATCAGTTAAGAACATGTGTTGCAACTCCACTGAAGCACTTTGCTACATCAAGTAGCCTCAAAAATGACATGGTAGAAAAAAGGCTATGAAAACCTGTAGGGCAGCCAATGTCTTCCCATACTGTAAAAATTTAATAACAATGACTGAAATATGTTTTCATATTTAGCCCACAGTTTGTCAAAATAATCTCAAATATACATTGATAATGTGCTATGAAATTTATCTTACCTTCCCGGCTTTTTGTCAATCTGTTTGACATGCTTGAGGAACCAAATTGCTCAAATCACTTCTGGTAGAAAAGAAAACAGAGATTAAAGTATAGGGACACTGGAATGATTAACACTACAATGTTATCTAAAAATTAAGGGTTTATCTGCAATAGGGATATCAGGGACTGGGTGAGCACCAGTCCACCTTCCTAATGAGCTGAGATGCAATCTACAAAAAATGTGGTTCGCTACAATTTATTGTCATTCCGGCACTCCAGATCTGCAATTCTAGCAGTGACTAGAAATGTTACAAAGAACTTTTCTGTAGTTAGCCTTCAGACATGGAGAGAAGATCCAAAATCTGTCTTAGGCACTATTAATAGGTGAGATGATATCATGGGAAAAAGCGGGATTACAAAGTAGTTATAGAACTGATCAATGGAATTAAATACTCTTCATGTAAGAGTAAGGACAAAAATTATATAGAAGCCCAGGGTTGTTCCTTAGCCTTCTTCAGGACTTCTCTAAGTGCTTATGAAACAAGGACGATGTTTTGTGATATCTTTGGGCAGAAAGAAGAGTAAACCTTTGAGCGATAAATTATTGGCAGTTAAGGGAGATTTTTGGGGAAGTGTCACCGTGTGCTTGTTTTTCCACTCTTCCCTAGGCCTCTAATCTTGACCACTGTCAGCAGGAGAATGTGGGACATAGGGTTGTGTTTGTTAAAGTTGTTAAGGCTTATGCTCACCAGAAGGCCCTGTGGGGAAGGCACAGCTGCAGCCTTCTCTGAATCACTGCTGGTCAGAGAGACCCCGAGATGCGTTACAAAGTCTCTTTTCCCAGCCTGGCGATCAAAGAAGGAGTCAGAGCTCTTCATTTCTCCTTCTCAAGGTTGTTTATTGTTTCTTATCTATAACATTCTTTCTCCGACCTGACAAGGTCTGTCTAGCAGGTTGGGTTGAGGCACATTGCCCATCCTTGGGGCGATGTTATCTTTTTATACTAAAAACTACATGTACACTATTTACAATAACTTCCCAATACCTATCCCCTATGTTAGACAGTGAGTTTCTACTCTAAACCAATCTAAAAATGACAAAATCATCCAGAAGATGGAGGCTAGGAAGAAGAAGGAAAAAAGACAAGGCACACCCAAATTCCTCCATCTTGGGACCCCAAACCCCCCTTCTAAAAACCTCAAAAATCTATTTTTCACCCCATGAAAAACTATTATTCTACTTAAACTTTCGTGGCTTGTAAATCTTCATATAAGGTTGGTAATTGTTTTTTCCAAGGGCTAAATCAAAGGCACAGGCGTCTTGGGCTTTGTGCCAAGGTCTCTGAACCCCCTAGGCAGGGGCTCGAGTCCTCCAGGGCGGCCAGAGGAATTTCCTGAGTTCCAACACAGGCTGGACAGCTGGAAGTTGGTTGGGAGATGAGAGCCAGCTGTGAGGAGGAATGCATGGACTGCACATGAATGGGAAGCTGATTGGGTTATAGAACGCATGGACAGCAGACTGCAACTGAGCCAGCCAATGGGTGCCCTTCTTCTGCTAAGTTCTGGTTCTTTCCAGTGGAAACTAAAGGTATAAAAGGGGGATGATTTCTACAATAAAGTGATCTCTTTCAGATGCATAAGGGGGTCGGTATCTCTTTCTTCCCCATTGCTACAAGAGAACACAAAACCAGCCAGATGAATCTTTGGATTATTCTTACGTTCCCATCTTACACTCAGGGGGAGCATGAACAAAGTGACCTGTAAAAAACAAATCACTTGCCAAATCTTAAACAACCAATAGGCACAGTAAGAGTAGGCCTGTCTGCCTCTTGATGAACTGGTTCACATTCCAAAACAGAGTCCACCTGCCTGCTTTGTCTAAACACACTCACAAATTACCAAGGCATCTGTTAAAGAACAATTTTCTCACATTTGGAATACAAAGGTAACCTTTTCAGTAAAACTAGAAAATTACTGCCACAGATGTTCAACAAAGGACAAGAGAAAAGCCCCTTAGCACATAATTTCATTTTGTATTTGTTTCTTGAATCTCTTCTATATTTCAGCATGGCTTGTTGCAAACTGCAAATAAAACTAATCTCAGACACCTTGTTCTCAGGGCTTATCTTCCCCTCTGATTTTTGAGTATTACGGATTTATTTTTCCATGAGGCATTGAGTTGGCCCATTGTGAGCTGTATCTTTACAGAGTGTGTGTAACTCTGACTTTCCCATAAGAAGAAGGCTATAATAACATGCAGATATTCAGTGCAGTAGGAACAAAAATAAAAATATCCTTTACTTTCATTTTATAAATAAAGAATAATCATCTTTATTTTGTAAATGAAGACATTTGTCAAAATGGTCATGTTTTTCAGCAGCATTTTCAAAAAAAGCATCTCAAAATTAGATAACTTGTTTGAATTAGAATGGGCAATCACTTACAATTTTATTTTGGCCTTTTATTATAATTTCTTTTTAATGAAATCATCACTATTTCTTCATTTGGGAACTAAACAAAATGATAACACCTATGGAAAATGTGTAGGTTTGCCCTAGGACTCAAATCACTGAAATAAACAGTTTTATTCATATTGTTCATGTTAAAATATCCCATACTATAATCACATATTCAGAGATATGTTACACTTATTGATAATGCTAAGTGTAAAAATCAATAAAATAGTAAAAAACCACATCTAAATATGTTGTTTTAAAGTTCAACTACCAGTACATTGCAGACAGTAATCAAATAAATCACTAACATGTATAAGCTGGAAGTCTGCCTACATAGTCTCTTTCTAACTGCTAAAAAGCCTAGAAAAAAATATATCAGTATAAATGTACTTTTAAAAATAAGCACTCCAGAACTTTTCTGTCCCTAAAGCTCTGTGGTAATTAGAAAACAACCAAGGTCTTATGACAATTTCAGTTCCAGTTAAGAAACTGGTAGTCAAACAAGCAAGTGAAAAAATGTCTTTTAAGAGGTGTGGAGAAGCTAGCATGGATTTGTCAAGAAAAAAGCTCTGTCAGACCAATTTAATTTCCTTCTCCGATATGGCATTAAGATTTGGGAATATAAAATAAGTTGCAAATGTCATTTTTCCATGCCAGCAAAGCTTTTGACACATGGCATTCTTATGTGCAAATGAGAAAGTGCGGTCTAGCTGAAAACTATATTGGGCTGTGAACTCAATGGAAATCTGAGCACCTCTCAGTGCTTTGCTAGTAACAAAGAAAGGTTATCAAGCAGGATAAGACTTTTACTTTTTTCAACATTTTTATTAACAATCAGAATGAAGAAATCTGCTCATTGAAATCACAAATTGCATCACTTTGAAAGAGACTGCTCATATACAGGAGATGGAATTTGGGACTCAAAATGACCTTGAAAAATGGAAGATATTTGATATGAAAGATGTATGATGCTCTAACAGAGGAAAAGCAAGGTGCTACCACGCAGTCAAATTCATATGGCAATGCAGAACTTTGTAGGCAGCAGCTATTCAGTAAAGACATCAAGATGCATCATTGAATCTCAAGCTGAAGGTGAATCAAGAACACCTCAATGTCCTTGAACAAGAGTGATGTAGTCTAGTAAGTCACCAATAGAGAATCAAAATGGTAAAACACTGAGAAGAGGAATAATAATTGGAATGGTTGCAAATAAACAAATGTGTCCTACACTTTTCTGGACTTCTTGGCTGCATGCCAACCTTCAAGCAAAAGTAAGAAAAAAGAGTGGTTGGTCACCAACTAAATTCAAACTTCTTTACTTGTTCTAGTCAAAAGAAATTACTACTAAGAATGAACACAATGTCTACATGGTACAGATCTCCAAACACTTAACCTTTTTTCTGAAAGAAAGAGCTATAAAGATAGTATTTGCACGTCTTTATCCATAGGAAACTTAAGAACAGAGCAGAAAATTGGCAGTAAGATGATCATCTAAATTATCTTGTCCTAGGACTGAGAAACAGATTTGATGATCTCTCACAGGTCAATGATTCTGTAACTTCAAAATCTTTATCTTGCATTTGCTTTACTGAGTGAAAGTTACATTTTAACTAATTGAAGTTTTTTTACTTCAGTTAATTTTTCTCAGTATATCTTTGACATTACCAGTAGAAGCCGTTTCAGTTTATAGCCATCTAAAATAGACATGTTGAGATCAGATTACCTATTTAGACTGTATTTACCCAAGATAGGGTAGGGTAGGGACAGTAGGGACGTTTACTGGAAAATTACTTCATCTCTCTTTGACAAAGGATTCAGGAAGAAATTTACTTTTCCACTGGCTGTAGGAGAAGCCAGGACTAGTTTAGACTAGATATCTAATTTTGATTGCTAACATTTATTGAAAAAAATTATGGTTATTCTCCCATCAGATATTAATTTTTCTTTCTAAATATTATGGAAAAAGATCAGCAGTAATATTAATCTCTCTATATAAATTAGTTCTGCTGGTTTAGTTAGTTACATCTAGGGAAAGGCAGGAAAAGACTCTTATTTTTAAAGGAGGACAATCTCTCAAGGTATCTTTCTATCTTTTCTATTTGAACTATCTTCACAATCAGGTGAAATCATTAATATTTGCCCACACAGCATTGTATTTTTTATACAAATGGGCAAAAAACCTGAAACAAGTCAATAAATATAGCTTTGTTTTCCTTTCAGAGTTCTTTTATGATTGAGAAATTGGGTTTTGGTTACTACCTAACTTTATCTGAAACAAGTGATTCATGTCCTCTTCAAAATCCATTCTTGCTCAGAAAACCTATAAGAAAAAAACCCTAATGTCCAAATCTCAGTTCTTTGAGAAAATGGCAGGTTGTCCTTTGCAGGCAAAAGCGATAGAATCTCCAATAAAGAAAACACTCCTTGTCAAATTCACAGAACCTATTACTGGCAGGAGAAAAACCCAAACAAAACAGCTGTAATGGAAATGAGAGATAAAACTAGAACATTCATGTGCCAGCTTTTCAGGGCAATACTTTACAGTCTCTCTATTTGGAGGTAATTCAGTGTTGATAATATGATGACATGGGAGGAGAGAGAGGAAGAGAATTCAGCCATGCTATTTTTGCTTTATAGCTAGTTAGCTTTGAATGTAGCAAGTTTCATTCATTCATTTAATTAGCAGTAGATCACATTTCCTCTTACGGCAGGCATTTGGCAATTGCTTGGCAATCTCAGTGATTCTGGCCAGAAGCACCAGAATTACCATCTCCTGAGACAAGCCACATAGAAGTTCTTCAGGTCTGTTTCTCACAAATCCACACCCAAGGCGCACTCCACAGTTATAAAATTAGCTTAGTTTGTTCAATACATAAACTTCAAATGAGTCTGAAATGGTGAAACCTCCTAACAGGATATTACATTGCATCTTTCATCATTGCCAGGACCCTTACAATCATGGTTAATCTTAGCAACTCTATACTTCAAAGAAATTAGGTTATGCTTTGCATAAAAATAAAAATTACACATCCCCCCTCACCATCTGAGAGGAACCAATTAAATTTTTATTTATGCCTCACGTTTGTTATAAATCCATTTTGTGACACGGGATGAAAAATTACTGTAGGGGCTATGTGTCCAGGGAGCCTTAGCACGTGCCATGTGCAGGGGACAGCTCGGACGGGTGAGGGTGCGGAGACCACTGACACAACAGAGTCTAAGTGGACAGTGAGGCATTCACATTCTCTGGACACGATTCCTTCACCCAGGGTTTTTCTACTGGGAAGCTAAAAGGCAGCAAGAAGCCTCAGAGAAAAGAAAAACAATTCTTATCTCATTTGCTTCTCCTGTGTTGTGCTCCTTTGGAATGTGTTTGGAGATTGTTCACCCAAGGTGATTGTTTGATTGGGTTCTGGTGTGAGTTGTTTTGATTCATTGGCCAATTAGGGCCAAGCAGTGTCAGGACTCTGGAAAGTGTCATGAGTTTTCGTTATTATCTTTTTAGCATTCAGTAAGTATCTTTTCTGTATTCTTTAGCATGGTATAGTATAGTATTCTGTAAGATAACATAGTATAATGAAGTAATAAATTAGCCTTCTGACAACATGGATTCAGATGCATCGTTCTTCCCTGCCATGGGGCTCATCATGCATTTACAATATGGACAGCCCCTGCAGAAAAGGCAGGGAAGCTCTCTCTCTGAGGGAACTTCATCTGAAGGCTGACCAGGGCAGAGTAAGCTTGTCCAGGGCTGCAAGCGACAAACCCCTTGCTGGTTTGACTCATGAAGAACTTGTTGGTGGTATAGACCCCTGGGAAAAAAAATGCCTGGGAAATCAGGCTATGAGAGGAGTCTTAGCACATAAAGGCAGTTAACTGCACCATGGTTTTGCCCACACAGGATTTGTTTTCTTGGGAGTGGGGGCTCGCCTGGAGGGTCATCCTGGCACACCCCCTCTCTCTTCCCCCAGCTTTTTCTTCTTGCAGTGCTGCTTTTTCTTCCTGCAGTGCTGCTTCTTCCCTGCCTCTCTTTCCTGTCTGCACGTGTCCCTCCACCCTGCTTCACCTCTTCCCCAAGGCAGCTCATTGCCACTGCCTGGGCCCAGCAGCCATTGCTGCTTTTCCCAGCTTGCCCGGCAGCCAGCCTGGAGCAGCCGTGGTTCAGCACCAGCAGGACAGACACACAGCCCACTGCTGTTTGAAACAGCATCCAGCAGGAGCCAGGGGAGCCACGCAGGCTCAGCACAGCACACATGTTCCATCCGCCCCGCTGTCACCAACCCGACACCCAGGGTTCTTGTGGTAACACTCTCCCTGTCTCCTGTTGTCCCGGATTGTCAAGCAAATTGTATTCTATTTGTCATCTGTGTGGCAGTTGTCTTCTATTAATGGGCAGTTTTCCTTATCTCTTCCACACCAAATCCTCCCTCACTGCATGACTGATAAGAACTACAGCATCCCATTGTGAGATGCTCCGCCCAGAGGAAAGAGCCAAGCATTCCTACCCACATATAACCTTGAGATTCTAGAACACCAGCATGGCTTTCTCCACTGGATTTTCCCAGAAGATCAGCTGCTCTCTTCCACTGGATCTTCAGAAGAAGTCTACACCTTTCTACAGGATCCCTGCTCCTGCAGAACCACACCTGACACTCCAGGAGGACTGCAGCCACAATTCCAATTGAACTGCTACCAACACCGTGACCACCAGGGTGTCAGGTTGTGTTCTGACTCTGTCAGTGTTGTTTTAGTTTACTGCATTGTTTATTTCATTTTTTTTTAAATTTTCTTCCCTAGTAAAGAACTGTTATTCCTGCTCCCATTTTTTTTTTGGCCTGAGAACCCCTTAATTTAAGATTTATAGCAATTTGGAGGGAGGGGGTTTACATTTTCCATTTCAGGAGAGGCTCCTGCCTTCCTTAGCAAACACTTGTCTTTCAAAACCAAGACACCTGTTCCTCTCTACATCTCTCTTCTTCCCTCTTTGTTCTCTTTTCTATCCTCCTCCAGTCAGGACCATACTCTATCAGTAAACAGTTCTCAGATATAATATTTTCCATGTTTGTGAATTATTTTAGTCCAAGAAATTTATTAAAAAGAATCTTCCTTGACTCCCCTTACAGCTGAAAAGGACGCCACCATCAAGCTTTCCATTGATGTGGAAGGAATTTTAAAAAGCATGTAGTAATCTTATTGAGTGATCAAGGTACCTGCTCTGTGAGAGATTTTTTTTTTGTAGCTGTGATTGATATCTGGGGGTAGAAAAACATTATTTCTAGCCTTTTCACAATTTTGCAAAGGTACAGAAATGTAAGTGAATGTTCAGGAATTAAGTGGTTCCCTAAAGTTGCCCAAACATACAAGTTTGGAAGGGATGAAGACTTTTACTAAAAATACCCTCTGCCTTCTAAATCTAGAAACCATTTTTCCCCTAACTAATGAACTCTAACAAACTGCATGCCAAAACCAAGGAAAAAAGCTCTGTATTTCATAGACATGAAATTCTATGATTTCATGGACAAAAAATCCTGAAGGCTTACTGTCAGAGAAGCTACAGATTGAGGGACTCTGGGAGTCCTTAGACTACAGAATTTATATGAAAATGTGTTCACTTCTGGGAGCCTTTGTTTTATCCGGCATAAGTACGTGTTCACTTGCTGTTGAGCAGGTTTGCATTAAAAGTTTCTCTTTCCTCTTGTTCTGATTATCTTATGCTTTAAACCCCATGGAGAAGAGCTTCTGCAAGACCAACAGTACAGAAAATCAGGCAATAGGTTTCAGAAATCAGGGTGAAGTAATGGGTCTTTAAGGCAAACCCAAATTAACATATTACAGTTCATATTTGAATTTTCAGTAACTAAAACCAAAGTAATCATTGCTCCATTCCAGGAGTAAGATTAATAAAACTTAGATGAACATTTAATTTATATAATTTGTTTTAAAAATTGGTTCTATAAATTATGAATTGAATAAGTTAAGAAGAGATACAAGTTACATAACTTATACTTTCCTTCATTTTTTATTAAAAAATCTCAACCACAATGTTATAATCTCCTTCATAACTGGAGTTTTGCTTCACTTAAAATATCCTTTATAAAATATTAATTTGCAAGGTGAACAGCAGGGAAAATTGAGCTGTGTCCCATCTTCATGTCAGCTGGGGATTCACATATTCTTCAA